>MCJB01022275.1:121886-132575 GCA_002018475.1 Nicotiana obtusifolia | reverse complement strand
AGCAACTATCAGGCCACAACCCTAAGCATATATGGTGTTTCTCCACACCCTTTCTCCTCCAAAACTCCACAAATAAGTAGTGAAACACGCAGCTTTACAGCAACACAAAACAGTCCATAAAACAGTCCGCTACAAGTGAATAACTCGAACTCACGGCTTCCGATCACCGTCCCGTGAGTTCTTACACACATAGAACGAATTACCAAGACTTAACAGTAGAAAACATGTATTAAATAGAGCAGTAAACTCACCTTTCTTTTTAGATAACTCAGCCCTTGCTTTGATTCCTCGAACTCTAGGGTTTACCTTCAACTAGAACTTGAAAGAGGGAAAAATCGATTAGGGTTTGTGTGGTGTTATTTTGGGGAGGGGTTGCAGGGGTTCTTTTAGGTTTTGAAGCTGTGAAATGATAATGAATTATCAGGCTTTAGAAGCTTTTAAAAGCCCTCTCTTAACCGACTTGGGGCTTTTAACTTTTAGCCCTTACTTTTGGCAAGTAGGTGATGCACCTACTTGTCACCTACCAACCTGCGCAGTTCTACGGAAATGCAATTATCTTAATACTCCGAGATTGTATTGACAAAAGGTTTAAAGAATTGGAAACTAGACTCATAGACCTTTGATTTGGTAGGTAGATCACCCCGTAACTCCTTGTAAATTGGGAGAAAATCGCAGAAACATTTGACCTAACGTTTAAGTAAAATTGTGAACCTAAGTTGCGACAACTTTTGTCGACTTTTGTTTCATAACTCGTTTGACTTCAAGACTTATGAAAAGGATATCATATCATTCAAATACCTTAAAACATGACATTTTGGTAATGTTAAACACCTCTCGATTTTCCCAAAAACGCGAGTTACAACTTCCTTAACTCGTTTATCCTCTAATACTTGTTAACCGCCCTTATACACCTTTGCATCGTTTAGGACCAATAGGACTAAACTCTTATTGTCTCAAAGGTAATTCCCTTCTCGAACCAAGGTAGACTATCTTACGGTGTAATCTAACACGTACAAATATGGGTTATAACATCCCTTATCCCTTAGTTATATTTATTCAGTTTCAGCTTTCTTAGATAGAGTATCAAACTTTGTATTTGTATAGTTGCTCATGAATTCAGTGACACCCTGATTTTGGGAAACTTCTGTATCGAGTTGTGACGGTTAGTTTTTATGAGATTTTTACTTATCTAAACATGTTTTAGTATATTTTAGCTTTGGAAATGTCCGAGTAGTCGTCTTGCCTAGTACCATGATAGGCGCCATCACGACAGGTTGAGTTTTAGGTCGTGACAAGGTGGTATCAGAGCCTAGGTTACATAGGTATCACGAGTCATGAGCAGGTTTAGTAGAGTCTTGCGGATTGGTATGGAGATATCTGTACTTATCTTCGAGAGACTTCCAAACCATTAGAAAACTTCACATTTTTGTATTTTTGTTGTGCGAATTTGTTGATTCTGGGAAATAAACTTATGTTATTTTATTCTCTCACAGATGGTGAGGATACATGCTACCGGACCGGACAGACAGCCACCAGTACCACCAGCTAGGGCCACGAGAGGCCGGAGCCGCAGTAGGGACTGAGGTGCAGCTTGTAAAATACAGCAGGTAGAGAAGCACTTGTTGATCCACCAGTAGCTCCAGCTCAGAAGCAGTTTCCAGATGTGGTTGAGCCAGTGGGGCCAGCTCGGGCACCAGCTGTGCCCATTGTGATTCCAGGCCTTCAATAGGCTTTGGCTTAGATATTGACTGTTTGTACTAGCCTTTCTCAGGCGATTTCTCTTTCGACCGCACCAGCGACTTCTCAAGCCGGGGGAGGTACTCAGACTCGCACCATCCGTACTCCAAAATAGGTGATGTAGAAACTTCGGACACCAGGGGTACTATCAGCCCAGCCGGTTGCGGTTGCTCAGGCCTAGGTGGGTCCTGTTATGAGTGATGATAAGCAGAAGAGACTAGAGAAATATGAGAGACTCTAGCCTCTATCATTCAGTGGGGCTGAGTCAGAGGATGTCCAGGATTTCTTGGATAGGTGCCAGCGGATTCTACGTACGGCAAGTATTCTGGAGACCAGTAAGGTCTCATTCATTAATTTTTAGTTTATTGGGGCTGCCTTCAGATAGTGGGAGGCCTATGAGCGGAGCAGGCCAGTCGGTGCTGCACCACATTCATGGCATGAGTTCTCCATTCTCTTCTTGGAGAAGTTTGTGCCAATGACCCGCAGGAAGGAGCTACGCAGACAATTCGAGCAGCTACGTCAGAATGGCATGTCTATGACCCAGTATGAGATAAGATTTTTAGAGTTGGCTCGTCACGCAGTTTGGTTGGTTCCCACTGAGAGTGAGAGGATTAGGAGGTTCATTGATGGCCTCCACTATCAGTTGGGTTTGGTCATGACTCGGGAGAGTGTATCTGGTACTCGATTCGATGAGGTGGTTGATATTGCTCGGCGGCTAGAGATGGTCCATAGTTAGGAGCGTGAGGAGAGGGAGGCCAAGATGCCTCGTGGTTTAGGGGGTTTCAGCGGTGTTCCTTCTAGGGGTCAGCTCCACCATAGGAGGGGTCGTCCTTATTGGCCTGCTTAGATGGCTCGTCCAGTTCATCGTAGCGCATCAGCTAGCCATGGATCATACAGTGCTCGACCGGGTCAGTCATCTCTCAATGCTCTCCCAGCTCAGAGTTCATCCCATTCTCCGTCAGTTCAGGGTTCATATGTTCCAGGTCCTTCTAGCAGTTACTCTGATACTCGGGACCCGATTCAGTCCCCACCACCCCTAGCAGGAAGTTGCTTCGAGCGTGGGGAGTTTGGGCATATGTGGAGACAATGTCTTCGTCACCCGGGAGGTCCAGTTCAGCAGAGGGTCAGGCTATGATTTCCGAACCAGTTACTTCACCACCCGCTTAGCCAGCTCGGGGTGGGGCGTAGGCAGCTAGAGGTCTCCCTATAGGGGGAGGCTGATTGGATGGTGGTCAGGCCCAATTCTATGTTATTCCTGCTTAGGCAGATGTTGTTGCTTCAGATGCAGTGACCACAGGTATTGTCTTAGTGTGCCACAGAGATGCTTCCACATTATTTGACCCTGGTTCTACTTATTCCTATGTATCATCCTATTTTACTCGTTATTTGGATATGCCCCGTGAGTCCTTAGTTTCACTTGTTCATATCTCTATGCCGGTGGGCAATACTATTGTTGTGGGCTGTGTATACCGGTCATGTGTAGTGATTATTGGGGGATTAGAGACCACAGTTGATCTCTTGTTGCTTAGTATGGTCGATTTTGATGTGATTTTGGGTACGGATTGATTGTCTTCATATCATGCTATTCTGGATTATCACGCTAAGACCGTGACGTTGGTGATGCTGGAGTTGCCAAGTATCGAGTGGACAGGACCTCTAGATTATGTTCCCAGCAGAGTGATTTCTTATCTAAAGGCCCAACGGATGGTTGGGAAAGGGTGTTTGTCATATTTGGCCTTTGTGAGGGATGTTGGTGCTAATACCCTACTATTGATTCTGTTCAGTGGTGCGAGACTTTTCTGATGTGTTTCCTGCAGACCTTCTGGTCATGCCACCCAACAGGGATATTGACTTTGGTATTGGTGTCGGGCACTCAGCCCATTTCTATTCCTCTATATCGTATGGCACCACTTGAGTTAAAGGAATTAAAAGAGAAGCTTTAGGAACTTCTTGATAAGGGGTTTATTAGGCCTAGTGTGTCGCTGTGGGGTGCGCTGGTTCTATGTGTGAAGAAGAAGTATGGTACTATGCGGATATGCATCCACTATAGGCAGTTGAACAAAGTTACAATCAAGAACAAGTATCTTTTGTCGTGCATTGATGATCTATTTGACCAGCTTCAGGGAGCGGGGGTATTCTCTAAGATTAATTTGAGGTCTAGGTATCACCAGTTGAAGATTCAGGACTCAGATTTTCTAAAGACGGCATTCAGGACTGGTTATGGTCACTATGAGTTCCTTGTGATGTCTTTTGGGTTGACAAATGCCCCAGCAGCATTGATGCATCTGATGAACAGTGTATTTCAGCCATATCACAACTCGTTTTTCATAGTATTCATTGATGATATCCTGGTGTACTCACGTAGCCAGGAAGAGCATGCCCAACATTTGAGGATTGTATTATAGCAGCTGAGAGAGGAAAAGCTTTATGCCAAGTTCTCCAAGTGTGAGTTTTGGCTTAGTTCGGTGGTGTTCTTGGGGGACGATGTGTCCAGTGAGGGGATTAAGGTAGATCCAAAGAAGATAGAGGCGGTTTAGAGTTGGCCCAGACCGTCCTCAGCTACTATGATTTGGAGCTTTCTCGGCTTGGCCGGTTATTATCGTCATTCATGGAGGTTTTTCATCTATCGCCGCGCCTTTGACCAAATTGACCCAGAAGGGTGCTCCGTTCAGGTGGTTGGATGAGTGTGAGGAGAGCATTAAGAAGCTCAAGACTGCCTTGACCACAGCTCCAATTCTAGTTTTGCTTTCAGCGTCGGGCTCTTATATAGTGTATTGTGATGCTTCTGGGGTTGGTATTTAGGCACCGAGCTACAAACCCCATTATATCCTTCTTCATCCTCCTTCAACAATAGTGCTGCCTCAAGTCCAGGTACATCTTTGCGGCACCCGAGTGAATGGAATACCGCGAACTGTGGGCCTCCTCAATAATTAACTCACGTAGCCCGTCTACATTAGGCGGATTGGTATTGGGTGTGTCTTGATGCAAGATGATACAGTGATCCCTTATGCTTCGCGCCAGTTGAAGCCCTATGAGAAGAACTACCCCATTCATGATTCGGAGTTGGTTGCCATCGTTCATGCATTGAAGATTTGGAGGCATTAGCTCTACGGTGTGTCTTGTGAGGTATGTACGGATCATCAGAGTCTCCAGCACTTGTTCAAATAAAATGATCTAAATTTGAGGAAGCGGAGATGGTTGGAGCTGCTAAAGGACTATGATATCACCATTCTGTATCATCCCGGGAAGGCTAATGTGGTGGCTCATGCCTTAAGTAGAAAGGAGGTGAGTATGGGTAGCCTTGCATTTATTCCTGTTGGTGAGAGACTGCTTGCAGTTGATGTTCAGGCCTTGGCCAACCAGTTTGTAAAATTAGACATTTCGGAGCGCAACCAGGTTCTAGCTTGTGTTGTTTATCGGTCTTTCTTATATGATCACATCAGAGAGCGCCAGTATGATGATCACTATTTGCTTCTCCTTAAGGACACGGTTCAGCATGATGATGCCAAGGATGTTACTATTAGAGATGATTGGGTGTTGATGATGCAGGGTCGGATATATGTGCCTAATGTAGATGGGCTACGTGAGTTAATTCTTGAGGAGGCCCACAGTTCGCGGTATTCCATTCACCCAGGTGCCGCAAAGATGTACCTAGACTTGAGGCAGCACTATTGGTGAAGGAGGATGAAGAAGGATATAATGGGGTTTGTAGCTCGGTGCCTAAATATTCAACAGGTGAAGTATGAGTATCAGAGACCGGGTGGATTACTTTAGAGGCTTAAGGTTCCGGATTGGAAATGGGAGCGTATCATTATGGATTTTGTAGTTGGGCTCCCACAGACTTCGAGGAAGTTTGATGCTATTTGGGTGATTGTAGATCAATTGTCCAAGTCCGCGTATTTCATTCCAGTTAGGACTACCTATTCTTCAGAGCAGTTGGTTGAGATTTACATCCGCGAGATTGTTCGCCTTCATGGTGTGCCGATGTCCATTATTTCAAATCGGAGCACGCAGTTTACATTGTAGTTTTGGAGAGCCGTGCAACGAGAGTTGGGCACACAGGTTGAGCTGAGTACAGCATTTCATCCTCAAACAAACGAGCAGTCCGAGAGCACTATTTAGATATTGGAGGATATGCGACGCGCTTGTGTCATAGATTTTGGGGATTCTTGGGATCAGTTCCTACCGCTCTCAGAGTTTGCCTATAATAACAACTACCAATCGATCATTCAGATGGCTCCGTATGAGGCTTTGTTTGGGAAACGGTGTCAGTCTCTAGTAGGGTGGTTTGAGCCGGGCCAAGCTAGGCTATTGGGTAGTCACTTGGTTCAGGATGCTTTGGATAAGGTTAAATTGATTCAGGAGCGGCTTCGCATAGCGCAATCTAGATAGAAGAGTTATGCAGTTCAGAAGGTTCGCGATGTTGCTTACACGGTTAGGGAGAAGGTACTGCTCAAGGTTTCACTCATGAAGGGTGTTATGAGGTTCGGGGAAGAAGGGCAAGTTGAGCCCTCGATATATTGGGCTGGTTGAGGTGCTTCAGAGGATTGGAGAGGTGGATTACAAGCTTGCCTTTCCGCCTAGTATGTCGAGTGTTCATCCAGTATTTCATGTTTCTATGCTCCAGAAGTATGTCGGTGATCCGTCTCATGTTTTGGATTTCAGCACGGTTCAGTTGGATGGTGATTTGACTTATGATGTGGAGATGGTGGCAATTTTGGATCGGTGGGTTCGAAAGTTGAGGTCAAAAGACATAGCTTCAATAAAGGTGCAGTGGAGAGGTCATCTAGTTGAGGAGGCTTCTTGGGAGATCGAGCGAGAGATGCGGAGTAGATATCCACATCTATTTGAGGATCCAGGTACATTTCTAGACCCATTCGAGGACGAACGTTTATTTAATAGGGAAGGATGTAATGATCCGGCTAGTCGTTTTGAGTTTCGTAGCCCCGTTCCCCCATTTACTGTTTATTTCATGCTTATTTATCGTTATGTGACCCTCCGGGGTAGTTGATTTGGTTTTGGGGATGTTTCAGAATTAGTTGAGATACTTAGTCTCAAGGTTAGAAGCTTAAGTTGAAAAGGTTAACCGGATGTTAATTTTTGTATAAACAACTCCTGAATGGAGTTTTAACGGTTTCGATAGCTCCATAGGGTGATTTTAGACTTAGGAGAGTGTCCGGATAGTGATTTAGAGGTCCGTAATTGATTTAGGCTTGAATTGGCGAAAGCTGAAAAATTAGAAGTTTTGGAAATTGAGAAGTTTGACCGAGAGTTGACTTTGTGGTTATCGGGCTTGGATTTTGGTTCCGGGAGTTGGGGTAGGCCCGTTGTGTCATTTATGACTTGAGTGCAAGATTTGAGGTCAATCGTACATGATTTGATAGGTTTTGGCATCGATTATAGAAGTTGGAATTTCTTAGTTTTCGTTAGTCTTGAATTGAGGTGCGATTTGTGTTTTGGATGTTGTTTGATGTGATTTGAGGACTTGAATAAGTTCGTATCGTGTTTTAATACTTGTTGGTATCTTTGGTTGAGATACGGGGGCCTCGAGTTGATTTCAGATGGTTAACGGATCGAATTTTGGACTTGGGAGATTAATGAAGTTTTTCTGGTGAATAGGTTTGGTTTCTTTCTATGTGATCACGTGGATAGGTCCTCGATCGCGAAGGCTTTTTTGGGAAGCTGGTATTTTTACTCTATGTGTTCGCGAGATGAGGGTAGCGATCGCGTAGGTTAGTGAAGCAGTAAATCGCGAACGCGTGGGCTAGGCTACGTTCGCGAAGAGGAAATGAGGCAAGAGCTCAATTCACACGTTTGTTCTTCGCAATCGCGTGAAGGGGGACGCGATTACGTAGGTCTGAGGAGGCAGTGCTTCGCGGTTGCATGGGTATTTTTGCGTTCGTGTAAGGTTAATTTTCTAGGCAACTGAATTTGTGCTTCGCGAAGCATTTTCTGCGATCGTGATTAAGGGACATCTGGGCACACTTAAATATTTCAAAAACGAGGGTTTTAGTTCATTTAACAAATTTGATTTTGGGAGCTTTATTGGAGACGATTCTTGGAAAGATTTTCAAGGGAGTGATTGGGGTAAGTGATTCTTACTTAGTTTTGGTTAAATTCTATGATTATATCTTTGATTTCACATTTAATTAGTGATTTGGGTTGAAAGATTGGGGGAAAATGAAGAAAACTTCTTATGCCGAATTTTGGGGATTTGAGCGAGATTTTGATATCGGATTTGAGTATTTTTTATACAATTAGACTCGTGGTTGAATGGGTGACCGGATTTTTTAACTTTCATCGGATTCCGAGACGTGGATCTGGGGGTTGACTTTTTGACTTTTGATATAGAACTTAGCATTTTCATATGGAATTGATTCCTTTAGCTCGTGTTAATTGTATCGAATTGTTTGTGGCTAGATTCGAGGCATTCGAAGGCGGATTCGCGAGGCAAGTGCTTATTGGAATAGAGATTTGCATGATTTGAGGTAAGTAACACTTCTAAACTTAGTTGTGAGGGTATGAAACCCCAAATTGCATGTTATGTGATAGGTGTTGAGGTGATGCACATGCTAGGTGATGGGCGTGTAGTCGTGCACCGTAGGAATTGTTACTTGGTCGATTCCGTGGAACTGTATAGTCGAATAATCTTTTCGTTATCCGTATATTTTCTATGTGTTAGAGAAATTGAGCTGTAAGTCATGTTAGAAATCATGCTTAGGCTATATGCTGGTATTGTTGGGACTCACAGAGGTCGTGTTGCATGTGAAATTATTTGCTTAAATTGCAATTATGTACTCAATCACATCTATTATTTGCATATCATATCTCAGTCTCTGCGCCATTAATTGATACATCATATCATCATTGTTTGGGATAATTTTCATGATTCTTGTAAGCCCTAGAGACTGGAGAGAATGATGACTGAGTGAGACCGCGGGCCTCATTGTGAGGATATTTATGGGATCGGGCTGTGCGCCGCAACATGTTTTATTGATTCATACCATGATTGGCTTATTATAGTGCTTGGGATGGACTTGCCCCTTCGGAGTCTGCACACCTACATCGAGCAGTTACCTACTGAGTGCGAGTGCGAGTGTCGAGCATAAGTGCGGAGCGATTGCGATGATTAAGTGATTGTGAGGATGGAGTGACTGTGAGGACTGAGTGACTGTGAGGAATGAGTGACCATGAGGATGGAGTGAATGGGAGGACTTTTTTGTACTCCAGTTGGCATACATAACTGACATGTAGATATCGAGATGCATCATTTCTTACCTCAGTTGTATTTGGCATATCCTACCTGTTTGGGCTTTATCGATTAAATATGGAAGTATGTCTACCTTTCTTTATCGTATTTCTGTAATTGAACTGTAGCATGTGAAGCTCATCACTGCTTTCAGCCCAATAGCTAGACTTTTTACTTACTGAGTTGGTTGTACTCACACTACACCCTGCACTTCATTTGCAGATCCAGGTGTTTCCGGACACAGTGGTTACTGATTCTGAGAGTTGTTTAGTCACTCGGAGATTTTTGAGGTAGTTGCTCTGGCGTCCGCAGACCTTGACTCTCTTCCCCTATCCCTCAGTTTTATTTATTCAGTTTCTGCTTTCTTAGACAGAGTATCAGACTTTGTATTTCTATCGATGCTCATGAACTAGTGACACCCTAATTTTGGAAACTTCTATATCAAGTTGTGACAGTTTTTATCAGTTTATACGAGATTTTTACTTATCTAAACATGTTTTAGTATATTTTAAATTTGAAAGTGTTGGAAATGTCTGATTAGTCGGCTTGCCTAGTACAATGATAGGCGGTATCATGACAGGTTGAGTTTTGGGTCGTGACACTTCCGATCCTCCAGATTAAGTTGTTGGCAACCCTTGGTAATTTGTGTTGCTCCCAAACGCATATGCAAGTATACGTGTTAGTACAAGTAATATAGGATTATAAGTCTAGCTATTGTACCCACATGGACTTGTGATTAACTATTTACTAAATTAAACTAAGACAATTTATCTATTCAAGCGATTTTTTAAAGTGTAATTATTCAACTAAAACTAATCTAGAGTAGTAAACTAAGAGGTTGAAGAAAATAACCCGGAAATATTAGATATGAATTCAATGGGAGAAAATATTCCAGAGCTATGGGTTAGCTAACAATCCTGTTGAGTTTTCCACTCAAATTGTCTAATTAATTTATCTTATTTATCATTGACAGGGTTAATATTACTCTTAGTATTCTCCTGAAGTACTACTTGCATATTCAAGCTAAGATAATGCTTATATTCCTATAGAATTAGGATTAACAAGAATGCATTAATAATTCCCGCATAATAACCAAGCAAGACGATTAGGTATATCTCTATCCTAACTACAAAAATGTTCCCAGTTCTCAGGTTTGATATCTTACTCTACTCGAACCTATCTGCGATCTAGAATTCCCTCTTCCGAGTTCGATCCTAGATTCGTAGATAGTATTCAATTGGTGATTAAGCAATCAAATAATTAAACGCATGATTAAATAAATAAACCAATATGATAAAATAATTAGAACAATTCAAGATTGAAACTACAACGTTCATGTAGCACGCACAACACTAGAACTAATAAATTATGAAGCTAAAGGCAGAGAAGAGAAGAAAAACTAGTCGAAAGTCTCCCCCAAGCGTGGTGTATGTTCTCTCCTCCAAAGTGGCGTGTCTCCACCTAAAAGTATGTTAGAAATCCTCCAAATTAGGTTTAGGACCCATTTTATATGAGTTAGGATTGTATAGGACCGAAATAACCTTATCCCGGACGAAATAGAAAAAATTCCACAATGCAGCATCCAGACCAGTGTCTCGCGCTGGCCTAGCGCTGAATCTTGTAGCGTTTCACGCTCAAATATATTCTTCACTTCAATTCCTTGGTTTGAATTGTATTCCTTTCAATTTCTTGTCTTTCACTTG
>MCJB01022275.1:98642-121866 GCA_002018475.1 Nicotiana obtusifolia | reverse complement strand
CCTTGCTGCTGCTTTCTCCGCCTGTTATGACAAAAAACTCTTTATACGTATTTAATATCCGTAAATAGAAAGAAAACACCAAGAGGTGTCCCCCTTTTGTCTTCTTCTTTTTATTAGTTTACCTTCCTTTCTTTTTCTTCCATGTTTTATTTAATTTTATTTCAAATCTTTTCATCTTCACATCGCTTTATTCCTACACAGTTAAAATATAATATTAAGCATAAATAATATAATTAATACTCAAAAGTTGATTAAAAGTACTAGAATATGAGGTAACTATGGTTAAATATATGCATTTTTTGCCGAACATCACCACCCTACACTTAAACTCTTGCTCGTCCTCGAGTAAGCATTAAAACCACTCTCCATAAATCAAGCCTAGAAACACCACTACTTCGGTTGATAATATCAATTAGGCCCTATAGCAACTCAAACCATCAAATATACACTTCCTGATCATCGTGCAAGATAGACAAGTCACAAACAAACACTAGATTTCTAACCTCTTAACTTTAGAGAGGGACTCTAACTGTCACAATCCAAAATCTGTCTAGTCGCGATGGCACCTAACCCGACCAGCTAGGTAAGCCAAATACAATCAAAACAACTCAAATCAAGTAATAAGGGACAATGGATAAAATAATTGAACTTTCTGTACAAATCCCAAGGACTGGTAGTACAAATCATGAGTTTCTAAGACTTAGAATTTACAAAAGCTGGTACGAATAAATACATCATTTGTTTGAAGTTTACATAAACAGATTAGCAAAATCTAAAGCTACCCAGGACAAGTGGCAGCTACAACCGGAATGCAGGTACATTTTCAATGCCAACTTCCGCGATACACAGCGACTCCAGCTCCAAAATCTGCACGCAAGGTACAGTTAGTATGAGTACAACTGAGCCTATGTACCCAGTAAGTATATTGTCTAACCTTGTTGAAGTAGTGACGAGGCTTTTTAGTTAAAAGATACGCACTGTTATAACATGTGCAGTAGACTAGCAATAGAAACAGTTCTAGAACAAACAGATAAGAGTACAAGAAAACAACTATGCGAGGCAGTAAATGATTACTAGAAGAAATCATGGTAATAAATTTATAACTTTTATAGTGTGAGAAATGTATTCAAGATATCAAATCAAATGACACGGAAACACCCTTATGCATTTATCTCATCCTCACCAAATATATGAATGTAGGTCAAATCAATTGGCACGAAAATACCCTTCGTGCATTTATCTCTTCCTCACCGAGCATACGTATAACAATATCAACCAGGTGAAAGAAATGACAATAACAATAACAATAAAGTAGGAGATACACAGGAAGCAATAACGAGCAACGTAGTGCATATGGGAAACAATAACATACTAGAGAGAAGGCATATGAGTAATGATAGCATTTAAGATAGAGGAACATAAATTTTACTAGCTAACATGGTAGAAGGCTTAGATGTAGATATAATAGCCATGAAGGAAAGCATGATCTTTATAAGCTAAACAAATAGAAGGCATGAGTAACTAACATGGTAGAAGGCTTATGTGAAAGTGCAACAAATGAGAAACGACATAGATGTAGATATGGAAAGAGTTGACTTCTTCCTGTGCATGATAGCCAACAAACAAGAAGGAAAACATGATATTTGCAAGTTAAACAGATAGAAGGCATGGACAACACAACAACAATTGAGATATAGGATAAAGACAGAACAATAACGACAAGTTACATAGAAAACATAGGTGCAACAGTGACAGCTTAAGATAAAGGCATGAATGTATACAGAAGGAAAAAATATCACCACATAATGCATGTCTCTCGTCCTCGCCTGCATAGAAACACCCTTCGTGCCATGAATAGATGATAATATAAAAATATGGTAATGCAAATAAAATGGCACGGCATCACCCTTCGTGCTATTACTCTCATCCTCACATGATAATATAAATGAAAACATAAAAATGTAAATGAAATGGCACGGCATCACCCTTCGAGCTTTTACTCTCATCCTCACATGATAATGTAAATGAAATTACACGGCATCACTCTTCGTGCTTTACACTCTTCCGTACATGATAATGTATATGCAATAGCACGGCATCACCCTTCGTGCTTTACACTATTCCTCACCAAGCACATATGTATCAATAACAAGCAAGGTAGGAAGCATGAGTAACATCAAGGAAAGTGATTAAGTGAATATTCCAAATGAACATTAATCACAGCTTTCAAGCCAATAACAATTCAATAAACCCCAAGAAGCTTATTATTCAAGTATCTCAATAAGTCACAAAGATGATCTTCAACTCAAGTATAGAATCCAATATCTCAAGAATAACCATCGTAGCGATGTATTTCTGATTAAGTATAATAACGACCTGATTTAGCACAATAATAATTTCACAAAAGTCTATCAAATTTTAATCAAATTATATTAAGCTCAATCATGGTTTCTAGCATTTAATTTCATATTTGTAGTAATCTAGAAGTCAAGAAAGACATGAAACAAGAACGTCCATAATTCTACAAGGCACAATTAATCGTATAATTTACCCCGAGCATGATTAACCTTGCTACATGATATACGCTCATCACCTCATATATGCATCACCCCCGCATGTAGCAAACAATATCAATTAGTAGGAAAAATTCCCTCAATAAAGTTACGCACAACACTTACCTCAAACAAGCCAAATCAACCTCCAAACGGCTCGAAACTAGCCAAAAGCAACTCAAAATCATCAAATAATGCCATAGGAAGCAAACTCAAACGATAAAGGTCGAATCTTTACACATTTACTCAAAGTCAACCAAAAAGTCAAACTCGAGCCCGCACCTCAGAACCCGACAAAACTCACAAAATCTGACAACCTATTAATTACGAGTCCAACCATACTACTTTCACTCAAATCCGTCTCCGAATCGATGTTCAAAACTCAAAATTTTACTTTAGGAAAGTTTAGACAAAAATCCCCAATTTCTCTTTTGAAATCATCACTCAAATGCCAAAAACGAAGATATATTCATGAAATATATCAAAACCGAGTAAAAAACACGTACCCCAATCCATGTGGGGAAAATCGCCTCCAAAATGGCCCAAATCCGAGCTCCATAGCTCAAAATATGATAAAATGAAACCTTCGAAATATAGTACTTTATAACACTGCTTCAGCAATGCCCTTCGCGAACGCAGAAAGACCATTGCATTCGCGATGAACAAAGTCTCACTGCCACATAAGACTTTACGCGGCACAGTCCTCGCGAATGCGATGCACAGAAGATCCAGACCTTCGCGAATGCGGCTACTACTTTGCAGACACGAAGACATTTCCTCCAGCTCCCAGCACCCATCTCCCAGCTCCTCAACTCATCTCTATGCGTACGCAACACTTCATCGCGAATGCGGAAACACAATCAACTTACCTTTTGTGAACGCTTTCCATATATCGCATCCGCGAAGAAGAAATTCAAAGCAAACCAAAATACACTTCGCCATTGCAGCTAGACCTTCGCGATCATAAAAAACAGCAGAAGCAACAGGTAATAGCAGTAAACCAGCAATAACAGCATGGCCCAAAATGGTCCGAAAACCCAACCGAAACTCACCCGAGCTCCTTGAGAGCCCATCCAAGCATATCAACAAGTCCCAAAACATAACACGGACGTACTCGAGGCCTCCAATCACACATAACAATATTTAAATCACGAATCGCACCTCAAATCAAACTTACTAAACTTTTGAACTTTCAACTTTCGAAACACGTGCCGAACCATATCAAATCAACTCAGAATGACCTCAAATTTTGCACACAAGTCCCAAATGACATAATGAAGCTATGCCAATTCCCAGAACAATAACTCAAATCCGATATCATCAAAGTCAATTCTCGATCAAACCTTTGAACTTTCCAAACCTTCAAATTGCTAACTTTCGCCAATTAACGTAAAAACCTTCAAGAAGCACCCAAATGCAAATCTGGGCATACCCCCAAGTCCAAAATCACCATTCGGACCCAACAGAACCATCAAACCTCCAATCCGAGGTTAAATAAATAAAATTCAAACTTGGTCAACTCTTCCAAATTAAAGCTTCTAACATGAGAATCTTACTTCTGGATCAATTCTAAATCACCTGAAAAATAAAATTGATGATTTACACAAGTCATAATATGTCATATGAAGCTACTCAAGACTTCAAACAGCTGAACGGAATGCAAATGCTCAAAACGTTTAGCCGGGTCGTTACACTAACTCACCAAATTTAAGCTCGCTCACCTACTCTGTCAAATAAAGCTAATAAAATCACCTATCTATCATGAAACCAGTGCCCTCACAAGAATAAATAGTCTATACACTCAAATCAAATAATGAATATAATTAAAGGACTTAGCATCAAAGAACTACTCTCGCACTTACAAACGAATTCATATATATGTACAAAGAATCATAGGTTTGCCCATTATATACATCTCTACTAATTAAGTGTGCTCGAATAGAATCAAATAGGACTTTAAGGGGTTGTAATGTTGGCTAGGGAACGGGTAGGAGAACTATATAATAGTGGCTTACACTTCCTAAGCACTTTGCACTTTGACTTCATCACCCATTATTTTCTACTCTTCACTTTATTTTTCAGCCCTTTCTTCATCAGTTCTTTCACAAGTATTTCTCTCATATCAAGAATGTCTCATTCATATTTTTTTTTCAAAGCAATTTTTCTTTTATTCTCTTTTTTTCATGCCACATTCCTTCTAAGAGGGCATTTTTATCATTTTTCAGCTATTGTTGGTCACCATTTTTTACTTAATCATCCGTTTATTCAAAGTTATCAATTAATATTGCAGTCTAAGCAACAATACTCAAGGAAGCAGCGTGCAAAAACTAGGGATTCAACAAAAGAATCAAGACAAAAATACGGCTTCCAAACAAAAGGTTATAGGCTCAAAGGGCTAACTAGTGGTACAATATATCAAAAGGCTAAAATTCACAAGACATCAAAAAAAAACCTATTATCATCTTCTAAACAGAGCAATACTTTGATTTCGCTTCAGTAACATGCAGGGCAAATTCTAGACTAAGATGTAAAACATGAAATATATGTAAGAAATCTTCACCCACATGGCACAAGTACCAATCAAGATGGATCAATTCATAGCGAATGAAAAAATAAGAATAAGTTATATACAGAATCACAACCCTGAGCTTAGGTGTCAGAATGTCTGTTATTTTATTCATTAATCAAGCACTTAGAGGAAAGTACTACTCAAGTTTAGGCCTAAATATGCTAGTATCAAAATAGTCACAAAAGTTTTTGTTCGTCCTCTTTTACTACTCCTAGAAAAAAATAATCTACTCCTAAAATATAAAAAAAGTTTACCCTGGTCAAATTACATCCCCTGGAAAAGAACCGACGTAGAAAGAAAAACCAAGAGAGATTATTACCTAACTAAAACAAAAAAAAATATTTTTGGATTTTTTGCATTTTTTATTGAAACTTAATCCCTCAAGAAAGTTGTCCACAAAATTCATCGTCGGGAGAAGTCCAAATTTCTTGCTTTTTTTTCTTTTTCATGTTTTTTTTATTTTGTTTTTTTTAATTACAAAAACCACTACACTAAGACAGAATACTACAACTAAGCTACGATAGCACACAAAAAATCACTCAATCAGTCTTCTCATCCCACACTTAAAATTTTCAATGTCCTCAATACACGCTATAAATAACAAAAGGATAAAAGAGACTCCCTGGTAGGCCAAAGGCCGAAGTATTAGCCGCTCAGGGGATACTCAGACTTCTCTCAAATATGATCCTCTATGCGGGCACCCCACACTTAGTTCCAACCACCTATCTTCTTTAGCTTTGACTCCATGCTCCTACTTATGCAAAATACAAAAATAACACAATAGAAAAATAAATAAACAAAAAAAAAAGAAAAAAGAAGTTGTGTTGCCTCCAACAAGCGCTTGATTTACCGCCGCGGCACAACGCCATCACTTTCACCGCTTTTCTCTCCACCTCGAAGATATAAATTGTGTCCCCAAATTTGATTCAAGCTTTCATTATGGTCCTGGGGTGGTGGTACAAAGCCAACATATCCAATTAACTAATATCGCATTTTGCATTTCTTAGCCTTTAAGTGAGGGATGTCATTATGTCTCCTTTGGCATGACAAATCTAAGAATATATGCACTTTTTCCATCATCCCTAGACTCCTCCATAGGCTCGGATGGAACAATTCACGTGTCACCGACCAAATTCAATGTTGAAAATAGTTAGAATGAGGTCTAATATGCTCCAACTCTAAAATCGATTCACTTTTAACATTATTACTTTTGCACACTTCCTCAATCTTGACATCATTAATAATATTGTGGTCGAAAGATTGGAATTCCTCTTTTTTCTCCACAAGATGGCCAGCATCCACAACCAATATATTGTTGGGTATCAGACGCCTCAATCTTTTTATTCAATTGAGCCTGTCGGTCATGGATATCTGAGTCAAATTGGTCTATCTCTTGCCTGAGCTCAATTCTTCCTTCTATCAGATGTTCTGCCATATTTGAAAGACCATTAAGTAGAAACCCATGAAATTTTATTAGTTGAGCTTGTTCCTCTAGCCAAGATTGGCTCACTATATCTAATTCTCAAATTTTACCTCTTGTAGGAACTCAATCTCTTCGTCGAGTTGAGGTTCTTCTTTAAAATTGACCATTAATTCTTCTATTCTTGCCTGCAGTACTTTGATTTTTAAGGTAGTCTTTTCTTGAATTTCATCATTTTGCTCATTTATTTGCCTCACCATGTCCATAATACGAGCAGCGCGTTCTATATCCTCCACTTAAATACTTCTACCAAACTCACAAACATTATTAGAAAAATCTTATTAAGAGCTCGGAGAAGAATAATAAGAATTAGGACAACCATCCCAATGGCCACCTTGGCCACCACATACATTACAAATATTTCATGCAAAAGATTTAGATGGTGCACCCAACTCGCTCCCGAAAATATTATCACAATTTTTCCACAAGTTGGGTCCTCCATAATATAGACAAGGATTACCAAAATATGAATAACCAATATTCGACCAAATCTTATTCCAAGATGTCATGTCAACAAAGATAATAAGCTATAAAACTAAGCTAAAGTTTATAAAAAATAAAAAAAATAAAAAAACTTGAATAGACAAAAGTAAAAATATTATCTAATAAAATAGTTAATTTCTAAGTCCCCAGTAACGATACCAAAAACTTGTTGCTTCCAAACGTACATGCAAGTATACGTGATCGTACAAGTAATATAAGATTGTAAGTCCAGATATCGTATCCACATGGACTTGTGATTAACTATTTACTAAATTAAACTAAGACAATTTATCTATTCAAGCAATTTTCTAAAGTGTGATTATTCAACTAAAACTAATTCTAGAATAGTAAACTAAGAGATTAAAAAAGATAATCCGGCAAGCTTAGATACGAATTCAACGGGAGAAAATATTCCAGAGCTATGGATTAGCTAACAATCCCGTTGAGTCCTCCACTCAAATTGTCTAATTAATTTATCTGGTTTATCATTGACAGGGTTAATATTACTCGTAGTATTCTCCTGAAGTACTACTTGAATATTCAAGCTAACATAACACTTATATTCGTATGGAATTATAATTTACAAGAACGCATTAATAATTCTCGTATAATAACCAAGCAAGAAGATTAGATATATCTCTATCCTAACCGCAAATTTATTCCCAATTTTCAGGTTCAAGATCTTGTTCTACTCAATCTTATTTGCAATCTAGAATTCCCTCTCCCAAGTTCAATAATAAATTTGTAGATAGTATTCAATTGGTGATCAAGCAATCAAATAATTAAGTGTATGATTGAATAAATAAACTAATATAATAAAATAATAAAAACAATTCATGCTTCAAACTATAATGTTCATGTAGTACCCACAACTCTAGAACTGATAAACTATGAAGTTAAATGAAGAGGAGAAGAAAAACTAGTTGGAAGCTTTCTCCAAGCATGGTGTATGTTCTTCCCTCCAAAGTGGCATGTCTCCTCCCAAAAGTATGTTAGATATCATTCAAATTAAATTTAGAACCCCTTTTATATAAATTAGGATCGTGTAAGATCGAAATAACCTTATCCCGAACGAAATAGAAAAAATCTCGCAATACAGCATCGAGACCAACGCCTTTTGCTGGCCTAGCACTGAATCCAGTAGCGTTTCACACTCAAATCCGTTCGTCGCTTCAATTCCTTGGTTTGAATTGTATTCCTTTCAATTTCTTGTCTTCCCACTTGGGGACAAACACCTAAAGTGTCCCCCTTTGTCTTCTTCCTCTAATTAGTTTATCTTTCTTTTTTTTTTCCTTTCACGTTTTATTTAATTTTACTTCAACACTCTTCATATTCACACTGCTTTATTTTTATATAGTTAAAATATAATATTAAACATAAATTAATATAATTAATACTTAAAAAATAATTAAAAATACTAAAATATAAGGCAATAATAATTAAATATATGTATTTTTGGCCGAACTTCAATTTGCGAGTTGATTTCTCGATTTTTCCTTCCAGGCGTCCAGTTTTCTTGCTAAATAAATCGGTGTTGAGTTGTCTTGATTGATACTCGCTTGATTTCCCTTTGATCTAAGATCTTCTTCCATTTCTCTGTTGAGCTCGTTTCCTTTTTCTTTCATTCGATCTTCCTTGGAGTTCTTCTTTCGAACTCTTTCCTTGTACTGCTTTCCTGCATAGATTGTTATGAGATTAGCATTACTCTTTGGTCACCGTTAAAACCTATCAATTAACAAACAAAGTAATAGATTCCCAAAGGTATAAAGGATCAATTAAAACGAAGTCATACAAATTTGGATAAAAAGAATAGTACAAATAATTGGTGTCAACTCTCTTTAGAAATTATGACAGCAGCTGTCTTTAAAGTGACCATGACGTAGGAGGATTTGGCTTTTGTTTTCTTTTTTCCGATATTAAATGGGCTTTTGGACATAAGAATGATAAAATTTTAAAAAAAATAAATGAAATTTTTTTTTAAATAAAAATGATATTTGAAAATTAGAGTTGTGTTTGGATATGAATATAATTTTGGGTTATTTTTTAATTTTTGTAAGTGATCTCAGTGAAATTTTTGAAAAATAACTTTTTGAAGTTTTTTAAATTTTTGAAAAATTCCAAAATGCATCTTCAAGTGAAAACTAAAAATTTTATGATCAAACGCTAATTTCGAAAAAAAATAAAAAATTATTGAAAAAAATAAAAAAATTCTTATGTGCAACGGTCTCTAAATTTATAGTAAAATCGTCCATCCGTACAAGGAACCAATAAAAAAAGAATTAGTACATTGTAGCTTCTACGGACCTAAAGCTCATTTCAGTGGGTTGGTATCGCCGTATAGGCCTATAGGCTTTCCATGTTTATGGTCCAATCACTCCCAATTCCTTCTGGCTTTCACTCAGCGGCCCGCATCGATCTCCCTCCCTTGGGCCGTGTATAATTTAATAAATATCGAATTATCATATCGAAATAAAATTTTTTAGTATTTGTTATTCGATATTTTGATATTCGGTATGATATTTGATTTAATTTTTAAAAAAGTTGATATTAAGTATGGTATTTAGTATTTAAAATAAAATATTGTAATATCGATATCATACCGAAATATATATTATATTACATAATATGCATATTATTAGTTATAACATAAATATAAGAAATCTAAAATTTTACTTTCTTTTATTCTCTAAGTTCATCAATTAAATCTAAGCAAGTAACAAGACATTTCTAATGATCAAAATTTATTTTTTTATGTATAGTTTACTTTCTCTGAGTTGGTATTTGCTGGTTTTGGATAAAACTTTTGTCAATAAACTTTTTTAGTTTTGTACTTTCAAGTACTTTAATTAAGAATATTACCGTCTATGATGCTATGCATTAGTTAGTATTCAAATCGAATAAATCGAGTTACCAAACCGAATAAACCAAAACTGAAAGGAGAAAAACCGAACCATACCGAATTTAATTAGGTACGGTATTGGAATAGTATTTTAAGAAATCGAATACCAAAAATACTAAACCGAAATGTCTAAATACCGTACCGTACCGACCGATGAACAACCCTATAATACTGTCTTTATTTTAAAGTCCATGACACTCATATATTTCTCAATGATTAGCATATATATATATATATTTAATGACTTTTGAACATATGACTATTTTCTACGGGTCCGAAAATAGCTAATTCTAAATTTTACTCCTCCACCCCTGCTACATTGGGGCCTATATCACCTAGCGGCAATGACGGTAGAAATAGCGCCCATTTGCCTCATTGAAAAAATAGCATTTACCTATGATTTTGCGACAATAGAGCTAATTTTTAATTTGCTTGGAGTTCTTTTTTATAATTAAAATCAGGTATAATCAGGTAGGTAGCTTCAAGGAGTCATTTTTGTTGCCTCATAATATTTGCCAATTATAATAAAATACCTAACCCCCGCTCCCTTAATTGGTTCTATTTGTCCCAAATGAATCAAGGACAGTAATTTATTGATTAGCCAAACTGCTGCATATCTATTCAAACTTTGACAGTGCTTAAAATCTAATAAATCTTTTAGTTAACGCATCAGTTGTAGTAAAACATTTCAAATTTGGAGTTCTTTTCATAATATCTTTTGATAGAAGTAGAAAAACCTCAAGGCAAAAAAGGTACATTTTGCAATAGGATTAAGATCCGGCATCATGTTTACCAAGTATTTTTATGTACTAATTATTTGTCAAATTAATTATATTCTTTTAAAAGAATAATAATAATTCAACTTTATACAATGTGATGACATGATCCCCTTCAATTCTATTAATACATGGAACTTAAGCAATGAATTATTCTGGTTAGTACTGTATACGGTCGAAGTCGGTCCCATCTATATGTAGTTAACATCGAGTACAACTATTGCACGACAGATCGGGTTCGGAATGCGTAGGGTCGAAGATCGAATCCGGGCTTCATTGAAGCGGAACACATAGCCAGAATGTCCAACCTCGAGAACACCGAGCCCATGGTCCGAAATCGAGCCTGACTCCGAAAATGTCCGAGGGAAGATCATTAAACCTAAATGACGGAAAACCAGAATATCCGTAATGGGACGAACATCACGGCAGTTATCTCGGCACTAATCAATAGAACCGCTTAATTAGCAAATCAGGAGATATTTTACCTTGTGTTTACCTTGTATAAAGTTGCACCAGATATACGACCTCCCCACTATAAGGAAAAGTTGAACCATTTATCACACACCTTTTTTACGAATCATCAATAAAAAGAGAAAACAATGATATATTGCTCTCTTGAACCATTTTATCATCAACTTGTTTCAATTTACATTATAATCAGTTTCTATCCAAGAAGGATCAGCCAACGGCCAAGAGTGTCTAACTCGGGTGGTTTGCGTTTCTTTTCTATCTATCTCTTAATTTTAACCTTCGTCATATTATTCGTCATTTGTATCAAGTTAGGTCACATATCCTTAAAACCACGTATAAATTCAATTGTTATCCGAATTTTAGGTTAAACAGTTTGGCGCCCACCGTGAGGGTAAGGATAATAGTGGATATTTGGTACAATTTTTTGTCACACACAATGCTTTACACTTGCTCTTTGAAGTGTTTCTGATTCCAGGTTGCAATACGAAAATGTTAAACTCTCAATCGACACCTCTGCACGTTGATAACGAGTTCGATCATCAAGGCGAAAATAATAACATAGCATTCGGTGACGAAATTCTAACTGATGCTAATTCACAAGTGGCAGTCGATGCAGATCAGCTTACTGGTCCCTCGAATAATGTTCATAAGGGAGTCCGATCGATGACACAAAATCCCCAAAACGATGAAATGGGCGGGATCAGCCTCAGGATGATCTTCGAAATGTTGCAAGCCCAACAGGAAACGATAGCTCAGTTACAAAATCGAAGTCAAATATCGAATAGGGTTGAGCCTGGCCCTTCCCGGGAAATTACCCATAAGGATGGATTGGTTGTAGGAAGGTCGAATGAGTGTGAATCGGGGGCAAACCCCGGAATTACGAAGATGCTCGAAGAACTAACTAAATGAATAGAATCTGGGAGAAGAAAATTGAGGCAAATAACAAGAAGGTGGAAACCTACAACTCCAAGGTGGATCAAATCCCAGGAGTACACCCGGTATTAAAAGGCCTAGAGTCCAAAACGTTCGTGCAAAAACCTTTTCCATCGAGCGCGGCTACGAAACCGATAACCAAAAAATTTCGTATGCCAGAAATCCCCAAAGACAACGGAACGACCGACCCAAACGAGCATGTAACCGCATATACATGTGCTATCAAAGGGAACGACCTGGAGGATGACGAGATCGAATCCATTCTGTTGAAAGTTTGGGGAAACCCTGTCAAAAAGAGCCATGACATAGTATCACAGCTTACTTCCTAATTCTATTGACTCATTTGCTATGCTTGCAAATTCTTTTCTGAAGGCACATGCAGGCGCCATCAACGTCGAAACGCGAAAATCAAACCTTTTCAAAGTCAGGCAGAAGGATAACGAGATGCTCAGAGAGTTCGTGTCCCGGTTCCAAATGGAACGGATGGATCTGCTACTGGTCACAGACGATTGGGCTGTTCAAGCTTTCACTCAAGGGCTCAATGTTCGAAGCTCGGCGGCTTGGCAACAACTAAAACAGAACTTAATAGAGTATCCTGCCGTCACATGGCTGACGTACATAATCGGTACCAGTCAAAAATCAGATTCGAAGACGATTAGCTCGGAGCCCCTTCGGGATCCATTTACCTCGTTAGAGCTTATGACAAAATCCGAAAGGAAGTTTATCGCGAACTAAGATCGAATAGAGAGCGACATCGGCCGTATCACGAGGACAGAAAATCGGCATATCCGGGAAAAACTCTCCAAAACATGAAAGAAGAAATGACCGAGGTCAGAACAGCTGGGGGCTCATGACCAAAAACAATTTCGAAAGGCCCATCGGGCATAAAGAAGCACCTCAATTATCGGAGTATAATTTTAATTTTGATGTTGCCACTATCGTATCTGCTATCGGTCGCATCAAAGATACTAAATGGCCTCGACCGTTGCAATCTGATCCAACCCAAAGGGATCCTTATCAGATATATAAATATCACGGCACTCATGGTCATAAAATGGAAGACTGTCAGCAATTGAGAGAAGAAGTAGCCTGGTTACTCAATAACGGACATCTTCGAGAATTCTTGAGCGACCGAGCAAAAAATCACTTCGGGAAATAGGAATAAACAAACAGGCCAGGAAGAACCTCAACATAAAATCAACATGATTATCGGTGGAGTCGATACCCCTCAAGGGCCGATGTTGAAACGTACCAAAATATCCATCATTAGGGAAAAGCGCACTCGGGATTACACGCTAGAGGGGACTTTATCTTTTAACGACGAGGACGTGGAAGGAATTGTACAACCCCACAATGACGCACTGGTAATATCTGTGCTTATACATAAAGTTGGAGTAAAACGTGTGTTAGTCGATCCAGGTAGCTAGGCCAATATAATCCGATCGTGGGTCATGGAGCAACTCGGACTGTCAGACCGGATCGTTCCTACAGTCCTAGTACTTAACGGGTTCAATATGGCATGTGAGACCACCAAGGGTGAAGTAACGTTGCCAATAAATACAGCTGAAACCATTCGAGAAACAAAGTTATGTGTGATCAGAGGGGACATGAGATACAATGCTCTGTCTGGAAGGCCATGGATCCATGACATGAGGGCAGTACTTTTGACATTACACCAGGTGTTGAAGTTTACGACACCCGATGAAGTTAAAACGGTTTGCGGGGAGCAACCAGGTGCGAAAGAGATGTTCGCGGTGGAAGAAATGACACCAACACCAACGGTTCCTAACCAAAGGATCTAGAGCAAGACAAAATAGCAATCACAGATACCATCTTCGGCAAATGTGGATAAACAAGTATATGTCGAGGATGATGATTATGGAATTCCCAGATCTTTCATCACCCCCGATGATTCCGACGCCAGCAAATCGGCTGTCGAGGAACTGGAACAAGTCACACTGCGAGAAGACTTGCCCAAACGAAAGGTATACCTGGGCTCGGGGTTAAGCTCCGAGCTTAGGACAAAACTTATTCGATTCCTTACAACTAACGAAGACTGCTTTGCTTAGTCCCACCTTGATATATCAGGTATACCGTCGGACATAACCACTCACAAGCTGAGCCTTGATCTGAAGTTCCATCTAGTCAAACAAAAAAGGAGCCCTCAGTCCGAAATCAAACATGCGTTTATCAAAGATGAGGTAACTAAACTTCTAAAGATAGGGTCTATTCAGGAGGTTAAATACTCGGATTGGTTGGCAAACTTAGTGGTAGTCCCTAAAAAAGGGAATAAATTAAGATGTGTGTAGATTATAAAGACTTGAATAAAGCATGTCCAAAAGACACTTTTCCCTTACCCAACATCGATCGCATGATCAATGCTACTGCCGGTCATGAGACCCTTAGTTTTCTCGACGCATACTCCGACTACAACCAAATACGGATGGACCCAGGTGATCAGGAAAAAACTTCCTTCATCACTAAATATGGTACATACTGTTACAATGTAATGACATTTAGATTAAAAAATGCTGGAGCCACATACCAACGCTTAGTCAACCGAATGTTCGAGAAACAACTAGGAAAGACAATGGAGGTTTATATTGACGACATGTTAGTTAAATCCCTACGAGTAGAGGAGTATTTAAATTATTTGCATAAAACATTCAGTTTGTTGAAGCAGTACAACATGAAGTTGAACCCGGAAAAGTGCGTTTTTGGTGTGGGTTCAGGTAAATTCCTCGGATTCATGGTCTCGAATCGTGGAATCGAGATCAACCTTGAAAAAAATCAAGGCTATCGAGGACATCACGGTCGTAGATAATGGGAAAGTCGTGCAAAAGTTGACCGGACGGATAGCCGCTTTAGGGCGATTCATTTCGAGGTCGTCTGATAAAAGCTACCGGTTCTTCGCTCTATTGAAAAAGAAGAATAAATTTTCATGGACTCCAGAATGCCAGCATGCTTTAGAAGAACTCAAAAGATATATATCGAGCCCGTCGTTGCTTCACACACCGAAGATGGACGAACAATTGTACCTTTATCTGTCGAAAGAGAGTTGTTAGCTGGCTCAGGAACTCCTTTAGGAGTATGGACCCTTTTCACAGATGGTGCTTCGAACGCGAAGGGATCCGGACTTGGCATCGTGTTGAAGCCACCAACTAGTAACATAATGCGACAATCTATTAAGACTGTGAAACTGACTAACAACGAGTTAGAATATGAAGTCATAATTGCAGGCCTAGAACTAGCCAAGAGCCTGGGAGCAGAAGTGATCGAAGCCAAGTACGACTCTCTTCTTGTGGTAAATCAAGTCAATGGAACGTCCAAGGTCAGGGAAGGGCAAATTCAGAGATACTTAGACAAACTGCAAGTGACGTTGCATCGGTTCAAAGAATGGACCTTACAACATATACCTCGGGATCAAAACAGCAAGGCCGACGCCCTCGCCAGCTTGGGGTCGTCAATCGAAGATGACGAGGTCGATTCTGGAAAGGTCGTACAGCTCATGAGGTCAGTAGTAGAAGAATGCCCGACAAGTCTAACTTGGGATTGGAGGAAAAAATACGTAGAATATCTCAGTTCCGGCAAACTCCCCTCGGATCCAAAAGAGTCTAGGGCCCTGCGTACGAAGGCGGCCCGGTTCAGCTTGTCCGATGACGAAACCTTGTTCAGAAGAACATTTGAAGGCCCACTCGCGATATGTCTAGGACCGAGCGATACCGATTACATTTTAAAGGAAATCCATGAAGGTACTTGCGAGAACCATTCCGGCGCTGAGCCGCTAATTCGAAAAATAATCAGAGTCGATTATTATTGGTTCGACATGGAAAAAAATGCAAAGGAATTCGTGCGAAAATGTAAAGGCACGCCCCGATGATCCATCAACCCGGGGAGACACTCCACTCAAACCTATCACCATGGCCGTTCATGAAATGGGAGATGGACATCGTTGGCCCCCTTCCGTACACAGCAGGCGTACGAGAAAGTTAGGGAAAAAGAAGTGATCGAATTCATTTGGGATCACATCATATGCCGATTTGGAATGCCAGCCGAGATCATATGTGACAATGGGAAGCAATTCATCAGTAGCAAAGTGACAAAATTCCTCGAAGATCACAAGATCAAAAGGATCCTATACGCCCTACTACCCCAGCGGGAATGGACAAGTCGAATCTGCCAATAAAACAATACTTCATAATCTCAAAAAGAGATTAATCGATGCCAAAGGGAGATGGAAGGAAATATTACCCGAAGTCCTATGGGCATATCATACGACCGAGAAATCCAGCACCGGAGCTACCCCGTTCTCTCTGGTTTATGGCGCCGAAGCTTTGATACCGATCGAGGTCGGGGAGCCAAGTGTCAGGTTCCGGTATGCGATAGAGGAATCGAACAACGAAGCCATGAATACGATCTTGGAACTGTTAGATGAAAGACGTGAAGCTGCCCTTGTTCGACTAGCTGCTCAAAAGCAAAGGATCGAAAGGTATTACAGCAGATGGACCAATCTTCGATATTTCAATTTTCGGGGACTTAGTAATAAGGAAGGTTACACCAAACAACACGGAACCGAATGAAGGGAAGCTGGGACCAAACTGGGAAGGACCTTATTGTATCATTAAAATCACCGAAAAGGGATCCTACAAACTCGGAACAGTGGATGGTAAACAACAACTAAACAACTGGAACATCAGTCACTTGAAACGGTATTATTGCTAAGGTACGACCCTATTCTTTATTTTTATTTGCATCACGAACTAGCATTTGCAGGTATCAAACGAGGTACCCTGGATCAGGGGATACGAGATATTAAGTCCGAAAGCACCCGTTGCACTCTTTTTTCCTTGAACCGATTTTGTCCCAAAATGGGTTTCACGGCAATGTTTTTAATAAGGCAACTAGTAAATCATGCTAATTTAGATTCGAAGGCTAATAGCAAATCGGAGACTACATTATTCGAAGCCTATCTTCAATCGACCCTGAATACTGGGGAGCCACTTTAGTTTGGAAAGATATTCTAAGATTGAAGGGTCGAAGATTAATAAGATTCAATGTAAGGGCCAAACGGTCAGATGAACCGTGCCCAAATAGATTGATCGAACCCTGACACAAATTGCACTCATGCATGAATGAGAATAAATAAAAGTCTCTTATATACAAACATCCTGCTTCCGATCAAACGAGCCCAAGGGCTACTTTAATTTTAGTTCGAATAACCATTCTCTCAATCGGGGACTTGTCCGAGAAGAAAACTTATTCGAGAAGGATGAGACCTATTAAGGCAAACCCCGAACTCTAAAGGCTAAGGTCATTTCGAGTTAACAGAACTCGAGGGGGGATGAGAGCTATTAAGGCAAACCCCGAAATCTAAAGGGTAAGGCCATTTCAGGTTAACAGAACTCGAGGGGGGATGAGATCTATTAAGACAAACCCCAAACTTCAAAGGCTAAGGCCGTTTTGAGTTAATAGTATTTGAGGGCTAATATAAGACTTACGGGGCAACCTCCCGAATTAAAAGGCTAAGGCCATACCAAATTAATAGTATTTGAGGGCAAAGGCATTTCGAAAGTTGCAAAAAAAGAGCTTTACATATATACATACCTTCCACAAAATCGAGCAACCTCGATACACAATATCAAACATGGGAAAAGATAAAACTCGGTCAGGAGCGAATTGGTCTCAACTGGATCCCGCCTCGATATCAGAATTTCCGAGATCGTCTCATTCTTCAGATCCAACTGAATCCTCGGAATCATTCTCCTCCGGGAAGGCTAATTTTCTGGCCTCGGCCTCAGCTATCCTGGCATCTTCGATCTCCACCGATAAATCAAAGCCTCGAGCATGAATCTCTTCAAGGACAAGTCTACGAGATTGCCACCTCATATGGTCAACCATATTCCATGATTGATCTTGAGCAACTTCAGCATTGGCCTTGTATTGAGCCACCAGTTCGTCATCTTCGGCTTTGACCATGGCAACTTCTGACTTGGCTGTTTTTAGCTATTTAGCCATATTATCTCGATTTGAGATAACCGTGTTGTTCCGAGATTGGAGCTCGTCGGTGTTCTTAGTCTGAGCCTCGACTTTCTCCTTTGCCTCTTAAGCTGAGCCTCTACTGAAGCTAACTGTGCCTGAAAGACCAGCTGATCCATCTTGCTCCTCCACTCATCGGCCTCAGCTCTTGCCACGCTTATTTCAGATCGAAGCTGATTAATCTGATCAAGCTTTTGCTCTACTTGCCCGATCAAGCCAACATTATCCTTCCGGGTAAGCTCCAGTTCGGTACAGAGGTTCATCATCTCCCCTTCGAGCCGTTCATAGCGTTTCGACTCTTCCCGAAATTGGAGAAAAGCTTCATGGTGAAGTACTGAGGCCTGCAAGCATAAAGGAAGATGTTATGATTAATTGAAATTTTAAAGTATAAAACAAAGAACATCGAATAGAGCTTATTGGAAATTACCTGATTCAGCACCTGTTGAGCTTTATTGAATAGGCAGGGCGCATCCACCTCGTTTATTTTTGCCTGATCCTCTTCGGTCACCACCATCGAATATAACTGGCCACTCCAACGGGAGCGGAAAGAACCCTGGCATCCTTGGGAATGGTGAAAGATATGGATCGTTTTAGATCAGAGTAAGCGCTCGGCGCAGGAAATCAATCGACCAATTTTCGACTGAAGGAAATCTCGCTTGTATCAGTGGATGAGCTTTTCCTCGGTTCCTCTAAATTACCGAGCCCAAGAACGTCTTCCGCGGATGCCGAATCCACACCATCGAAAGAACCACGGAATAGGTCTTTCAATCTATGATCTCCGTCCGGGGAACGTTCTTTTGTCATTTGGGCTTCGTTGAACGTTGATTCCAAGAAAGAGGGCGAATCAACCATCTCAATCGGACTCAAGACTCCCAACGGTGCTCTCCTCGTATCTGGGGAAGCCCCAATTCTTGTCTCCATCTTGGGTCCCCCAACTTGGCGAAGGTCCGCTGCACTAGCCCCTGGTTCGGAGACCCCTCGCCCCTCAGATTGTAGCGACACACTAGCCACAAGGTCGAAATCCTCTTCTTCCTCCTCAGACTCATCCCTCAATCGACGTAGCGAGTCCGAGGGTAATACTCGATCACTAGCACTCCCTTTGGGCTTGCGAGCTAATCTTTTCCTCGGTCTCTTCTTTCTGAGGTCTGAGGAACTTGGGGCCTCTTTTTTTTTTCTTTTCTTTATCCTGCTTCGAAACAAGGGGCTCGCTGGGAACATCATCGCCTATGGGTGAAGGTCTCATCTCAACATCATTTGATAAACCTACAAAAGGAAGGTAAAACAAGTTAGAAATTGATAGCATAAAGAATTAAGCTCGAATGTAACTTATCTCACCACGAAGTCGGGCCTCCCACCGCCCTTTCGAAAGCTCGCGCCATGCGCGCTCGGAATATGGTCTTTGGGATATGATCCCCTCGACCCATTCTTTGAGATGAGGAATTGCATTCGGCATCCGAGATACAGCTGCGCCATATAAAATTGATAAGAGGAAGGGCGAAAGGGAGAACAGTAAACAAATTGATAAGCAGGGCTACACTTACGCTTCATATTCCATTTCTCAGGAAATAGCATATCCTCGGCCGGGATTAGGTCTGATGTTTCACTCGAATAAATCGACCCAACCAACCTCGATCCCGATCCTCATCAATACTTGAGAACGGAACTTTGCTTGCCCGATGAGCAAGTTTTATCAACCCCCCTCGGTAGAGTCGGGGACTGTACAAACGCATCAGATGATCGACGGTAAAAGGATATCCCTCGATCTTGTTTACAAAAAAACGGAGAAGGATGACTATCCTCCAGAAAGAAGGATGAATTTGGCCTAGGGTCATTTCGTACCTTTTGCAAAAGGCAATAATGACCGGATCCAAAGGACCCAACGTGAAGGGATAAGTGTAAACACTTAAAAAACCCTCCACGTGGGTAGTGATTGCTTCTTCAGGCGCGGGAACCACCACACACTTGTTGACCCAGTTACAGTTTTTCTTGACTTTATCGAGAATTCTGTCGGTGATTGAACAAATGTATCTCGTGACCAGTTTGCATCGGCCCGGTACTGAGGAAGCTTTATCGACCTTGAAATCGGCTCCGGTTGAACACCCGGTTGGTACAAAGGCCTTCAGAGGGGGCTCCCCTGTAGGCTCCTCCATGACGACAGGCGAAACGTCCTCAGCAGGTTGAGAAGAAGAGGGAGTTTGTCTTTGAGGAATGAATTTTGAAGTCTTCGCCATTGTTTTGAATAGATGAAGAAATTAAAAGATACGATGCAAAGGAAATATAGTAGGAAGATAGATTGTGGGGGTATTTTCAGAAAATCAGAAGGTAAGAGGTCTTGAAGATAAGAACAATGTAGTTTTATAAAAGAGCACGACTATTCGAATATAAAAGGTGAATGAGGGTATTTATAGTCTCTCAAAACGGCGGTTCGCATCCCAAAGCGGCAGAACGCCGACTGACACACACTTGATGCTTTAAAAGGCTTTTCTCATGGGACGTTTTCGATTTTCGTATCGCGTATGTCATAAGTTCACCGTCACTTCTCAGAATGAGAATTTGAGGATTGTTTCTCGTCGTTACTCTCCAAAAAAATAAGGGGACTATCTGTATACGGTCGAAGTCAGGCCCATCTATATGTGGTTAACATCGAGTTCAACTATTGCACGACAGATCGGGTTCGGAATGCGTAGGGTCGAAGATCAAACCCGCGCTTCATCGAAGCGGAACACGAAGCCAGAATGTCCAACCTCGAGAACACCGAGCCCATGGTCCGAAATCGAGCCTGACTCCGAAAATGTCCGAAGGAAGATCATTAAACCTAAATGACGGAAAACCAGAATATCCGTAATGGGACGAACATCACGGCAGTTATCTCGGCACTAATCAATAGAACCGCTTAATTAGCAAATCAGGAGATTTTTTACCTTGTGCGGAGATTTTTACCTTGTATAAAGTTGCACCAGATGTACGACCTCCCCACTATATAAAGGAAAAGTTGAACCATTTACCACACACCTTTTTTACGAATCATCAATAAAAAGATAAAACAGTGATATATTGCTCTCTTGAACCATTTTATCATCTAACTTGTTTCAATTTCCATTATAATCAGTTTCTGCCCAAGAAGGATCAGCCAACGGCCAAGAGTGTCTAACTCGGGTGGTTTGTGTTTCTTTTCCATTTATTTCTTAATTTTAACTTTTATCATATTATTCGTCATTTGTATCAAGTTAAGGCACATATCCTTAAAAGCACGTATAAATTCAATTGCTATCCGAATTTTAGGGTAAACGAGTACCATGCCATCCAAGCAGATATTCATACTGCATTATGTGTATCATGAAATTTGCGTTATGAGGGTCAAGATCTCGCCTCTTCTCAGTCTTGAGGGTCTCTCTCTTTTAGTAGTTTGTTCGTTCTTGTCAGTCTTTGTTCTCCTCAATTCTCCTTTTTGCAGATGAATTAGTAGAATTTATAAGCCAAGCTAAAAGCTCGAGTTCTCATGAGATAAAAACATGTACAAACGCTTCTTCAGCTTCAAGATTTGACATTATTGTCTATTCCCAGAGGCAAATTAATGGACCAAAAGTTAACTTAAGTCAAGCTGAATTAGAACCCCCCTCAGCATGTGAAAAGGCCGAATTAAATCTTTAAGCCAGGCAACATATTGTGACACCGGAATATTTGCATGAATTAATATTAAAAATTCTATTAAAATGTTTTCTGAATAATGAGTGGTTTCGAGAGTGGATGAAGCTGAGAACTTTTCTTCTAATTTTATTAACCTTCAGCACGCCGATATATTCATACAGCTGCTAGCATTGTGCATATATATCCTCATACTTGGAAGTTTGAACCTCAAGTTGTTTGTTTATATCTTCTCTTGTTTAAAAGGATCTTGTTTGTCTTTGTACTTTTCAATACTACTCCGGCATATAATAAACCAAAAGGCTCGAGTTTTCATGAGATACAAATATATAAGGCCTTCCAACTCCAGGTTTTGGCATTATTATATGTCCATTCCCCCAGGCAAATACAGAGCTGAAAACCCCTCAAGCAATGAAGAGATTCGCCAGCCGTAGCTGATTAGCTTCTCCACCAAGTAATTAATAGGCGCGAAGGAGTGAAGCTATGAATGAACTAATCTGTTGAGCTACTACCGAAGCGAAACACAAATAAATTTAACGGAAGCAGAAATCTTTTGCGCATTTTTTTTTTGACAACTAATATAATTAAAGAAGGCTAAGGTGAAAAAACAGTCATATACTCCATTCAGTCCCTATGTTTACGTCATTTTAATTCTAAAAGTTGTCCAGAATATTTGTCAGTTTAGAAAATAAGAAGGTGTTAACTCTTTTTTTTTTTTCAATTTCACACTTACTATATATAAGTAGGTTGTAACTATCCGGCCGGTCGTTTTGAGTATTGTAGCCACGTTTCTCTATTTACTGTTTATTCTATGCTCAATTGCTGTTATGTGACTTGTCGGGGTAGTTGGTTTGGTTTTGGGGATATTTCGGAATGAATTGGGAGACTTAGTCTTAATGTTGGAAGCCTATGTTGAAAGAGTTGACCGGATCTTGACTATTGAGTAAATAGCTCCGGAATGGAGTTTTAACGGTTCCGATAGCTCCGCGGAGTGATTTTGGACTTAGGAGTGTGTCCGGATATTGATTTGGAGGTCCGTACATGATTTTGGCTTGATATTGGCGAAAGTTGAAAAAATAAAAGTTTGGAGTGTTAAAAGTTTGACCGAGAGTTGACTTTGTTGTTACCGAGCTTGGATTTTGGTTCCGAAAGTTGGAATAGGTCCGTTGTGTCATTTATGACTTGTGTGCAAAATTTGAGGTCAATCGGAATTAATTTGATAGGTTTCGGCATCGATCGTAGAAGTTGGAATTCATTAGTTTTCATTAGACTTGAATTGGGGTGCAATTCGCGTTTTTGATGTTGTTTGATGTGATTTGAGGCCTCGACTAAATTCGTACCGTGCTTTAGGACTTGTTGGTATGTTTGGTTGAGATCCCG
>MCJB01022275.1:78365-96917 GCA_002018475.1 Nicotiana obtusifolia | reverse complement strand
GCTTTATATATATATATATATATATATATATATATATATATATATATATTATATGGATCGGGCTGCAAGACGTAACAGGCCAGATTGGCTTATTATTAGCGCTTGGGCAGGATCAGTCCCTCTGGAGTCACATACTAGCAGTGAGCGCAGGTACTGCACAGTGCTGAGTGACTGAGTGTAATGAGCGAGAATAGAGACGGTTAAATTGAGTACTCTGAGAGTGTGAGTATGTAAGGTTTTCATCGTGTTGTATCACATATGATTTTCACATTGACATATAGATATAAAGATGTAATATTCCTCATATCATTCATACTTGGCATATTTTATCTATATTGAGCTTAACTATTAAACCTGGAAGCATGTCTACATTTCCTGTACTGTGTACCAATAAATTATGAGTTTCTCCGAGATATTATTGTCATATTTTTTGTCATTTCTGTTCTGTTAAATTCTATATTTGGATTGTATTGGTTGAGATCGCGTCACTGCTTTCAGCTCATGGTTAGTCTTGTTTTGGGTCGATTGGACTTATACTACACTTTGCACTTTGTGTGAAGATCCAGGTACTTCCGGGCACGGAGGTTGCCAGTGTTGGAGCTTATTCAGTTCGGAGACTATCGAGGTAGCAGCCTTGGCATCCGTAGACTTTGACTCTCCTCCTTTTTCTTTTATTTTTATTTATACTGTTCTATCTTTCTAGATAGTGTTTTCAGTAGTCAGATCATGTTATTATATATGTTCATGTGCTCAGTAACACACTGATTTTGAGAAATTTTGTATTGAGTTGCGATGTTTTCATCCAATTATTATGAGATTTAATTTACTTAAACTTATTTCAGTATATTTTATATTAGAGATGCATGTATTTGTGAGTTATCGACTTGTCTAGTATCGCGATAGACGCCATCACGACACATGTGATTTTAGGTCGTGAAATATACGTATTGTAATGAATTACATATTACGAATTAGATTCTACAACTTTAACATCAGATATGATGACGCGATCTCCTAAAAGCTAACTACCTGTATATGGATCATAGGCTATGAATCATTGTAATTAATTGATCAACTAGCTATTATTCATACTGAATTGTGCTTATCCTATAATTTGGAAGTAAATGAGCATGAAGTTCTTGCCTCTTCTAAGGAATAGTTTATTTCTTTCTTCGTTTTAAGAGTTGTTTGTTATTTCTCTTTCAATTCTCTCCTCCTGCAATTGAATTTGTGGACTAAGCCTACAAGGGGTACAAGCTCGAGTTCGCATGAGATACAAATACGGGTGCCCTACCAGCCACAGCTAGCTAGCTCCAAGATTTCACATTATTTTTCATTAATCTAGTTCCGAGGCAAACTTGTCTTGAAAACACAAGCGAAAAAGAGCATATCAGGCAGGAATATTAATTCTAAAAGTTCCATTTGAACAGTTCCGTCCAAAATTACGACAAAACTATCTTTACGGCACAAATTTAAATACAAACATATAAGCATGTTTTGAGATCCAACATGTCATGTTACTTTTTAATGGTGTGTATAACTTAAACTGTCTTGTTTGACCTAGCTAGTGTTCTAGTTGACTGTTGAGTCAAACATATGTTTTACATGATAAATTGTGACACTTCAAGTTTTACATGAATTAAGTTTCACTAAAATGTTTTCTGAAATAAAATAGCAATTAAAATTATGTAAAAAGCGAGTGTGTTTAAATAATTGTAATTTTCTTGCAGATTTAATGAGTGGGTTTTTAGAGTGGATGAAGCTGAACTTTTCTTCTGATTATTCAACCTGATCAACACGCCGATATTCAGACAGTATTGTGCATAAATATCCTCATACTTGGAAGTTTGAACCTCAAGTTGTTTGTTTCTTTCTTGTTTTAAAAGATCTTGTTTGTCTTTGTACTTTTCAATACTGCTCCTGCATAGAATAAGCCAGAAATTCTCATGAGATGCAAACATAAAAGGCCTTTCAACTCTAGCTGGTTTTGACATTAATATCTGTTCTCCGAGACAAATTAATACCGAGCCGAAAACCCCCTCGACCAAGTATCTAGGCGCTAGGAATGAAGAATATGATGACACGATCTCCTAAAATCGACTAGTATATATGGATCATAGGTCATGTGTAATACGGTCGAAGTCGAACTCAACTACGACTTGGTAGGTTAGACTTGGAACGTGACGATTAATGACTGAAGATCGAACTCGAGTCTCACCTAACTAAAAATCGAGGTCGGAAAGTCTGTCTTCGAGGAACATTGAGTCCGGTATCGACCTTAGGCTCGAACGAGCTCGGAGAAAATATTGTTGAGATAACTAACAGAAGACCGAAATATCCGCAACCGATCGGATGTTACGGCGGGAATCTCGGCACGTATCAGCAAGGAACTGGCAATCAGCAAATCAAGAGATTTTTACCTTTTATAAAAATGTACCTAGAGTAGGACTCCTCTACTATACAAAGGAGGTCTGATAATTCATTCTACACATTGTAACACACATCCAATGCAATATATTGTTATTTATAGTTATTATTATCTGGTCATTCTGTCCGGCATTGATAAAGGTATTTTTTGATTTGAGAGTGGCTAACCTTCCAAGGCTAAGATTGTTCAACTTGTGTGGTTTGCATTTACTTTCTCAATGCTTATTACAATTTTAATGTGATTTCTCATTTTGTATCAAGTTAGATCACGTATCCTTAAAACCACGTATAAATTCAATTGTTATCCGATTTGGAGGGTAAAAAGTTTGTTGCCCACTGTGGGGCCGAGCGTAGTAGTGGTTATTTGATACAAATCTCCATAACACACACTACTTTACACTTGCTCTTTGAAGTGTCTTTGATTCCAGGCTAAAACACAAAATGTCAAGCTCTCAATCAGCACCCCTTCATGTTGACAACAAGTCCGGACATCAAGGTGAAAATAATAATATAGCACTCGGTAACGAGGCATCGCCTGCTGATCCCGTTGGAGTTTCGATCATAGATCAGATTGATGCTAATTCACATGTGGCTATCGACGCAAACTTGCCTACTGACCCCGAAAAAGCGTCCGTGGTGGAGCCCGATCGGCAACCCAAAACACACAAACATTAAAGGGGACGAGATCAATCTATGAGTGATCTTCAAAATGTTGCCGACCCAACAGGCGACGATAGCTCAGTTATAGAACCAAAGCCGTGCAGCGAGCAGGGTTGAGTCCGAACCACCCCGGGAGGTCGCCCGCAGGGATGAACCGGTCATAGGAAGGTCAAATGAACATGAATCAAGGGCTAACCCCGAGATCATAAGATGCTCGAGGAGCTGACAAAATGGATAGAATCAGGGGAGAAGAAAATCAAAGCTAATGACAAAAAGGTGGAAACCTACAATTCCAGGGTAGACCAAATCCTAGGAGCACCTCCGATATTGAAAGGCCTAGATTCCAAGAAGTTCGTGCAAAAACCTTTTCCTCCGAGTGCGGCTCCGAAGCCAATCCCCAAGAAATTTCGTATGCCCGAAATACCTAAGTACAACGGAACAACCAACCCAAATGAGCATGTAACCTCTTATACATGTGCAATCAAAGGGAACGACTTGGAGGACGATGAGATCGAGTCTGTTCTGATGAAATAATTTGGAGAGACCCTGTCAATGGGAGCTATGATATGGGTCACAACTTACCTCCTAATTCTATTGACTCGTTTGCTATGCTTGCAGATTCTTTCGTGAAAGCATACGCTGGTGCCATTAAGGTCGAGACTAGGAAATCAGACCTTTTCAAAGTAAAACAGAAGGATAACGAGATGCTTAGAGAGTTTGTGTCCCGTTTTCAAATGGAACAAATGGATCTGCCACCGGCCGCTTATGATTGGGCTGTTCAGGCTTTCACTCAATGGCTCAATGTTCGAAGCTTGGTGGCTTCGCAGCAGTTGAAACAAAACCTGATAGAGTATCCGACTGTTACTTGGGCTGACGTGCATAACCGATACCAATCGAAGATCAGAGTGGAAGCTGATCAACTTGGGGCCCCTTCGGGGTCTGTTTATTCCGTCAGAACCCTCGACAGAGCCAAAAGAGACATCGATTGTGAATCGAGACCAAACAGGGATTGGTATCAGCCATATAATGGAGACCGAAGAAGCAATGCTTTTGAGCGGAACTCCATGAGAAACGAACGGAGAATTGACCGAGGTCAGAACAACTGGGGACTCATGACCAAAAGCAGCATTGACAGGTTTATAGGGCCTAAAGAAGCACCGAGGCTGTCGGAATACAACTTTAATGTCGATGCTGCAATCAAGCGCATCAAAAATACCAAATGGCCTCGACCTCTACAATCCGATCCAATCCAAAGGGATCCTAACCAGATGTGCAAATATCATGGCACTCACGAACACAGAATAGAACATTGTCGATAGCTGAGAGAGGAAGTGGCCCGACTATTTAATAATGGGCATCTCCGAGAATTCTTGACTGACCGAGCCAAGAATCATTCAGGAATAGGGATTCTAACAAGCAGATAAAACAAGAAGAGCATCAACACGTCATTAACATAATCATCGGTGGGTTGATGTCCCACAGGGGCCGATGTTTGAAATGCACCAAAGTGTCCATCACTAGAGAGAAATGAACACGAGACTACATACCGGAAGGAACTTTATCTTTCAACGACGAGGATGCGGAAGGGATTGTACAGCTCCACAATGATGCGCTGGTAATATCTGTACTTGTAAATAAAATTCGAGTTAAACAGGTGTTAATTAATCTAGGTAGCTCGGCCAACATCACTCGGGTGAGGGTCGTGGAGCAGCTCGGTCTACAAGACCAAATTGTACCTGCAATCCGAGTTCTAAACGGATTCAACATGGCATGTGAAACAACTAAGCGCGAGATAATATTACCAGTAAACACCGTCGGGGCCATCCAGGAAACAAAATTTTATGTGATCGAAGGAGACATGAGGTTCAATGCTCTATTCAAGAGGCCATGGATCCACAACCTGAGGGCAGTGCCCTCGGCACTACACCAGGCACTAGAATTCCCAACACCTAGCGGAGTCAAAACAGTCCACGGTGAACAACCGGCTACCACGAAAATATTCGCGGTCGAGGAGGTGATACCGACTTCTACAACATCGAAGGATCCGAACCAGATGGTCAAAAATGAGGCCAAATAGCAATCGTTGATACCATCCTCGGCAGATTCGGACGGACAAAGGGAAGTCGAGTATGATGATTACGGGGTCCTAGATTTTTTATAGCCCCCGATGATTCCGATGCCACTAAATCGACGTTCGAGGAGCTGGAATAAGTCATATTAAGAGAACTCTTGCTCGATCAAAGGTATACCTGGGCACGAGGTTAAGCTCCGAGCTCAGGAAAAGACTCATTCAATTTATTATAACTAAAGAAGATTGTTTCGCTTGGTCCCACCTTGATATGAAAGGGATCCCAACGGAGATAACCACTCACAAGCTGAGCTTGGACACGAAGTTCCATTCAGTCAAGCAAAAGAGGAGACCCAGTCCGAGTTCAAACACGCCTTCATCAAGGACGAGGTATCTAAACTCCTTAGAATATGGTCTATTCGGTAGGTTAAATACCCGGATTGGTTAGCAAATGTGGTAGTAGTCCCTAGGAAAGCTAACAAATTAATAATGTGTGTAGCCTCTAGGGATTAAAATAAAGCATGTCCCTAGGATTCTTTTCCTTTGCCCAATATCGATTGAATGATCGATGCCACGGCCTGCCACGAGATCCTTAGTTTTCTCGATGCCTACTCCGGGTACAACCAAATACGGATGGACCCAGATGATTAGGAAAAAACCTCCATCACAAAATACGGCACATTTTGCTACAACGTGATGACATTCAATATAAAGAACGTTGTTGCCACTAACCAACGCCTAGTAAATAGGATGTTCGAGGAACAAATACGAAAATCGATGAGAGTTTTCATTGACGACATGTTGCTTAAGTCCCTGCGAGCAGAGGACCATTTAAAACATTTGCACGATGCCTTCAGCATCTTGAAGAAATACAATATGAAGCTGAACCCGGAGAAATGCGTGCTTGGAGTTGGATCAGGTAAATTCCTCGGGTTCATGGTATCCAACTGAGGAATCGAGATCAACCCTGACAAAATCAATGCCATCGAAGACATCACAGTTGTGGATAACGTGAAAGTCGTGCAAAGGTTAACCGGGCGCATAGACGCCCTGGGGCAATTCATTTCGAGGTCGTCTGACAAGAGCCACCGATTCTTCGTACTATTGAAGAAGAAGAATAACTTCTCCTGGACCCCGAAATGCCAACGAGCTTTGGAGGAACTAAAACAATACTTATCGAGCCCGCCGTTGCTTCATACACCGAAGGCAGACGAATAACTGTACTTGTACTTGGCGGTTTTGGAGATAGTGGTAAGTGGATTCCTTGTCTGGGAAGAGCAAGGTACGCAATTTCCAATATACTATGTTAGCAGGACCCTAGGTGAGGCCGAAACTAGGTACCCTCATCTAGAAAAACTGGCGCTCGCTTTGCTAAGCGCCTCTAGGAAGTTAAAACCATACTTCCAATGTCATCCCATATGTGTCGTAACTACTTACCCGTTGAGGAACGTTATGCATAAGCCCAAGCTCTCGGTCCGGTTGGCCAAATGTGACGTGGAAATAAGCGGGTACGATATTGAATACCGACCCCGAACCGCCATTAAGTCTCAAATCTTGGCAGACTTTATGGCCGACTTTACGCTGTCCCTAATACCCGATGTCGAAAATGAGTTATTAATTAACTCAGGAACTTCCTGGGGAATCTAGACCCTCTTTACGGATAGCGCCTCAAACGCAAAAGGGTCCAAACTTGGCATCGTATTGAAGCCATCAACAGGAAATGTAATTAGACAATCTATTAAGACTGTGAAATTGACTAACAACGAGGCCGAATATGAGGCCATGATTGCAGGCCCTGAACTAGCCAAAAGCTTGGGGCCAGAAGTGATCAAAGCCAAGTGTGATTCACTCCTTGTGGTAAGCCAAGTTAATAGAGCATTCGAGGTCAGAGAAGAACGAATGCAAAGATACTTAGACAAGTTGTAGGTAACATTACATCGGTTCAAAGAATGGACTTTGCAACACGTACCTCAGGATCAAAAGAGTGAGGCCGATGCCCTCGCTAACTTAAGATCATCGATCGAAGATGACGAGTTCAATTTGGGGGCAGTCGTACAGCTTATGAGATCGGTGGTCGAAGAAGGCCATGTCGAGATCAACTCAACGAGCCAAACTTGGGACTGGAGGAATAAAAATGTAGAATATCTCAGGACAGGTAAACTGCCCTCGGATCCAAAAGAATCGAGGGCCTTGCATACAAAGGTAGCCTGGTTTGGCCTGTCCGAAGATGAAATCCTGTTCAGAAGAACATTCGATGGCCCACTTGCAATATGTCTAGGGCCAGGTGAGACTAAGTACGTTTTGAGGGAAATCCACGAAGGTACCTGTGGAAACCATTCAGGCGCCGAATCGCTGGTTCGAAAAGTAATCAGAGCCGATTATTACTGGAGTGACATGGAAAAAGACGCAAAGGAGTTCATTCAAAAATGCGATGGATGCCAAAGACACGCTCCAATGATTCATCAACCGGGGGAGCTGCTGCATTAGGTTTTATCACCATGGACGTTCATGAAGTGGGGAATGGACATCGTCGTCCCCCTTCCATGTTGACCCGGTAAGGCTTAATTTATATTGTTTATGACTGACTATTTTTTAAATGGGTGGAAGCCCAGGCATACGAGAAGGTTAGGGAGAAGGAAGTCATCAATTTCATTCGGGACCATATCATATGCTGATTCAGAATGCCGGCCCAGATTGTATGCGACAATGGGAAACAATTCATCGGAAGCAAAGTAACCAAATTCCTTGAAGACCACAAGCTCAAAAGGATCCTATCAACACCCCAGCACTAAAGTGGGAATGGACAAGCTGAATCTACCAACAAAACCATACTCCAAAACCTTAAAAAGAGATTAACCGACGCCAAAGGAAAATGGAAGGAAATACTACTCGAAGACCTTTGGGCATACTGTACGACCACGAAGTCCAGTACCGGGGCCACCCCATTTTCTTTGGTTTGTGGTGCCGAAGCTCTGATACTGGTCAAAGTCGGAGAACCAATTATCAGATTCCGATATGCAACAAAGGAATCGAACGACGAGGCCATGAGTACGAGTCTAGAGCTATTAGATGAAAGGCGCGAAGCTGCCCTTGTCCGGTTGGCCGCCCAAAAACAGCGGATCAAAAGGTATTACAATCGAAGGGCCAACCTTTGGCACTTCAACACCGAGGACTTGGTACTAAGGAAGGTCACATTGAGCACCCGAAACCCGAACGAAGGGAAATCTGGGCCGAACTGGGAAGGACCGTACCAAATTATGGAGATCACTAGAAAGGGACCCTACAAACTCGGAACAATGAACAGCGAGCAACTGCCGAACAACTGGAACATAACTCACTTGAAGCGATATTACTGCTAAGGTACGGACACGTTCTTTCTTTTATTTATATTTTTAACCAACGCTTGCAAGTAACCAACAAGGGATGATACGAGATTTTAGGTTTGAAAGCACACGTTCCACTCTTTTTCCCTTGAATCGGTTGTCCCAAATGGGTTTTCCGCCAAGGTTTTTCACGAGGCAACAAGTAAATCGTGCTAATTTAGGATTGAAGGTTGACAACGAACAGGTGACAATGATCAAAACAACATTCGAGGCCTCTCTTCGGTCAGCCCCAAATACTGAGGGGCAAGGATATCGACTTTATCAAAACAAGAGACTTCGTGATTGAAAGGTCTCAATCAACAGGATTTATTATAAGGGCCAAATGGTCAAATAAACCGTTCCTACATAGACTGCTCAAACCCTGGCATAAAGCATGGTATAACTATTATGCACAAAAATAAAAAGAAGTCTCTTCCTTGCGCACAAACATCTTGTCTTTTAAAAATTTTCTTGCATTTCTCAAGGAAAATCCTATATGTGATCCCCTAAATGTATCGAGCCCAAGGGCCACCTTAATCCAAGTTCGAACAATCACTCTCACTCGGGGACTACCATCCGAAAACAAACTCGGACGGTCCGAGCTATCAGACCTCAGGGGCATAAGACCTATTAGGCAACGCCTGAATTTCAAAGGCCACGGCCACCCCTACTCAGCGACTGTTATCTTAGATAAGCCCGGATAACTCAGCTCTAGACTCGTAAAAAAAATGAGGCCTTCAAAGGCTATGGCTCTAGACTCAGCCCGGATATTTCAAAGGCTATGGCCATATTAACACAGCTCGGAGACGTTCGAGACCCGTAAAAAAAATGAGGCCTTCAAAAAATTCCATAACTGGTTCTAAAGGCTACCCTCGGCAAACTGTAATCTAAATTACTTCGGGAAAAAAGTTTTCGGTAATACTGAATCCCCATGATACCTTAAAACAAAATAATGTTAAAGGCAAGGTTTGTTCAAAGCTTCGAACATAACCTAACTATTTCATGCTAAGGCATTTTGATCTTTGTGAATACAAACAATAAAGCAAAGGGAAAATTCAAAAGCTGTGAAAGGGAAAAAGCCTTATATATACATCCAAAAGTTCTTTTTACAAGGGCCAAATAGCCCCGATACAAATTTTTACAAAGGCCGAACGGCCTCAACAAAAAGCAGAAGACAAAAGATCCTAAGTGGCCTAGTTTTCGTCGGGGACCGCATCATCACCTTCGGGATCTCCGCCATCCTCGGACTCACCCGAATCATCAGACCCCTCAGAATCTTGCTCCTCGGGATAGGCCAGCTTCCTAGCTGCGGCTTTGAGCACCTTGGCATCCTTGATCTCAGCCGATAAATCAAAACCTCGAGCGTGAACTTCCTCGAGGACCTCTCTTCGTGATTGCCACTTCATATGCTCAACCATATTTTTTTAAGGTCCTGAGCCGCCTCAGCATCGGCCTTATGCTGGCCCACCCTTTCATCAGCCTCGGCTTTGACCACGACGACCTCTTATTTGGCTGACTCAAGCTCCTTGGCTAGATTTTCTTGATCGGAGACAGCCGAACTCAGCTGAAACTGGAGCCCCTCGATCTTTTTGGCCTGCACCAAGGCCTTTTCCTTTGCAGCCCGAAGCTGGACCTCAGCCAAAGTCAATTGTACCCGGGCAGTCTCCTTTTCCGAAGGCAAGCGGTCCATGTTTCTTTTCTATTCTTCGTCCTCGGCCTTTACCGCATCCACCTCCATCTGGAGTTGTCGATCTGATCAAGTTTCTTTTGAACCTGCGGGTTCAGACCGTTAGCCACCGTGTCTGACTCGTAGTCACTAACTTCAAATACTCTTCTTACCTGCTCGACCAGGTCGGCATGTTCCTTCCGGGCTGTCTCTAGCTCAGCCTGGAGTTTCTCACTGAGAAGTTTGTAAGCATCCCTCTTCTCAGTGAGCCCTCGATTCTCGACCTCATGTTGGTTTAACTCTTCCCGATATAGGAGAAAAGTCTTGTGATGAAGCACCGAGGCCTGCAAGCACAAAGAAAAAAGTTACAATTGTTTGCGACTTAATTTAAGTACATAATAAAGGTCGATAAGAGGCATTAAAAGTTACCTTATTTGACGCCTGTTGTGCTTCGTTAAATAGGCAGGGTGCTTGGGGTTAGAGAGAACCTGGGAATCCTCCGGAATAGACATAATAATTGACCGCTTCCGGTCAGGATCTGCAGTCAGAGCTGGGAACCGATTTACTAATTTCGTACTTGAAGAAGGCCCGCTGGCTCCCGAAGACGTTCTCTTCTTTGGTACCGGTCACCCAACTCGGTAACGTCCTTTGAGGCGGTAGAATTTAGCCAACAAAGAAGTTGTTAAAAGAGTCTGCCACCCCTTGGGGTCCCTCATTTGGGCGTCCTGTCAGCATCTGGGCCTCGTTGATCATGGAGACAGTAAATAAAGGCGACTCGAAGAGATCTACCACCACACGTGCATCCTTTGGGAAATTATCCTCTGCCCGAGAAGCACCGGCCGTGGTCTATTTGTCGACCTCCCAAGCTCGGAACAAAACGGCCTCGCCCCTCTCTAGTTCGGAGGCCTCGGCCACTGCCTCTTTCATCAACCACCCTGGTTTGAGGCAGTTTGGTATCGCTTCTCACGCTGGCCGCTAGTTCGGAAGCTTCTTCTTCTCCTTCGTACACGTCCCTTAGTCGACTGAGTGAGTCCGATGGGATCTCCCGGGCGCTGGCGCTTTCCTTGGATTTGCGCACTAGTCTCCTTTTTGGTTTTTTCTTCTCCGCATTTGGAGAACTCGGAGCCCTTTTATCTTCTTTTCCTCACCCTGTCTCGAAGCACCAAATGGAGGCCTCATTGCAACATCCTTAGGAAGACCTGCAAAGAAGAGGAAAATGAGTTAGGGCTCAACAACACAGACGAAACCTAAGTGTTGTCCACACGAGAGCGGAATCTCATCGTGAGAACGGGCCTCCCACTGGCCCTTCAAAAGTTTGTGCCGTGCGCACTCGGAGTATGATTTCTGTGACACGATGCCCTCGACCTACTCCTTGAGCCGAGGAACTGCATCCGGCATCCTAGCAACAGCTGCACCACCACAAAACATCGATGAGAAGGGAGGAAAAGCAAAAGCGATAAACAAAATCTTGAAAGCAAGGTTATACTTACATGTCATGTTCCATTTCTTAGGAAATGGAATATACTCGGCTGGGCTTAAATTCAAGGTCTTCATTTGGACGAATCTGGCTAACCAGCCTCGGTCCTGATCCTCGTCGATGCTCGAGAATGGGGCCTTACTGGCCCGACGAGCAAGTTTGATTAATCCCCCTCGATAGAGTCAGGGACTATACAAACACATGAGATGGTCGATGGTGAAGGGACACCCCTCGATTTTGCTTACGAAGAAGCGGAGGAGAATTACTATCCTCCAGAAAGAAGAATGAATTTGACCGAGGGTCACCTCGTACCTCTTACAGAAGGCAATGATGACCGGATCCAAGGGGCCCAGCGTGAAGGAATAAGTGTAAACACTAAAAAAACCCTCCACGTGGGTAGTAATCGCTTCCTCGGGCGTGGGGACCACCACATACTTATTAACCCAGTTGCAATTCTCCTTAACCTTGGAGAGGAAAGTATCGGTGATCGAGCATATATATATCTCGAGACCGGTTCACACCGATCAGGTACCGAGGAGGGTTTCTTGACCTTGCAATCAACACCGGTTGGGTACCCGCAGGAACGAACATCTTCAGGGGAGGTTCCGGTGTTGGTTTCTTAGTAGCAGCAGACGAAACATTTTCCTCTAATACCGATCGTGAGGCAGAGTGAGTTTATTTTTGGGGAACGAATTTTGAAGTATTCGCCATTTCTTTGGAAAATGAAGGAAAAAGAGGAAGTTAAAAGAGTATGCTTGATAGTTTGGGATAAAAAAACAGAAGTTCTTATAAAAGGATTTCAAAGTAACCAGTAAATTAATGCTTGGGAGTGTTGAAATTTCTAAGGTACAAGGGCAGGAGGTTTGAAAGTAAAGTTTGAATGACTAACGAGACATTTCGTCTGTTTTGTCATTTCTGTCACAAAATATCGAAGTCAAGATCGAAAGTCTATATCGTTTCTCGTTATCTACTCTCCGAAAAATAAGGGGACTATCTGTATACGGTCGAAGTCGAGCTTGACTACAACTTGATAGGTTAGGCTTGGAACGTGATGACCAAGGATTGAAGATCGACCCCGAGTCCCACCGAGCTAGAACCCGAGGTCGGAAAGCCTGCCTTCGAGGAACATTGAGTCCGGTGTCGACCTAGCCTCGAACGAGCTCGGAGACATTGTTGAGATAACTAATAGAAGACCGAAATATCCGCGACCGGTCGGATATTACAGCGGGAATCTCGGCACGTATCAGCAAGGAACCGACAATCAGCAAATCAAGAGATTTTTACCTTGTATAGAAATTTACCTAGAGTAGGACTCATCTACTATATAAAGGGGGCCTGATAAATCATTCAACACATTGTAACACGCATTCCAAAGCAATATATTATTATTTCTAGTTCTTATTATTATCTAGTCATTCTGTCCGGCATTGATGAATGCATTTTTTGGCTCGAGGGTGGTTAACCTTCCAAGGCTAAGATTATTCAACTTGTGTGGTTTGGATTTACTTTCTCAATGTTTATTTCAATTTTAATCTGATTTCTCATTTTGTATCAATTTAGATCACGTATCCTTAAAACCAAGTACAAATTCAATTGTTATCCGATGAAGGTAAACACTATAAATCAATATTTGTAATTAATCAACTCGATCGATCAAATTACTAGCTGTGTTATTCATACTAAATTGTGCTTATCCTATAATTTGGAAGTATGAGCATAAAGTTATTGCCTCTTCGCAGTCTTGAGGGTCTTCCCCCCCCGGTAATAGTTTGTTTCTTTCTTCGTTTTAAAAGTTCTTGTTTGTCTATTTGCTCTTTCAACAGTTCTCTCCTCCTGCAAATGAGTTTTGTGGAATAAGCCAACAAGCTCAAGTTCTCATGACATAAAAACACAAATGCCCTATTCAGCTACAGCTAGCTCCAAGATTTGGCTTTATCTTCTATTTAATCTCCGAGGAAAACTTAACCAAGAATTTACGTTGTAGCTAAAGCTTAGAACCAGCCCTAAACGCCTCAAAAAGGCCAGATCCTTAAGCGCTTCATCGTTTCTTCTCCGCAAAGTACCAGGTAAATTTCACAAATTATCGTGACTTTTTTTATCAAAGTCATATAACTTTATTTTTTCGTACAAAAATCATACTATAACTTTTTTCACTTTATTTTCTCGTATAAAAATCATACTATGACTTTTTTCACTAAAGTCATATAACTTTATTTTCTCACACAAAAATCAGAAAACTTTCACTAACTCACACAAAAATCATAGTGACCGAAAAATAAATTTTCCGGTACTATTTTCTTATTTTATTTTTTTATTTTCAGTCTAATAAATAATTACTCAATTAAAATAGAAGCCGATATATATATATATATATATATATATGTGTGTGTGTGTGTGTGTGTGTAAGTGTGTCCGCGCGCGTGCACGTGTGTGTATTATATACATATAACATACACATTCTATATATATCTTGGGTAGCAAATGCAATTAGTTTCGGTCGGTTGGTTAATTTTATATTTTTTCCTTAAAATAGAAATGACCCAACCCAGCCTGACTCAATACTCATATATGTAAGTTAAAATAATACTAAAAGTGAATTCTTCCCCCATAAAAAATTTAGTTCAGAATATATGAGATTCTAAAAAAAATAAAAACAAATAAAAAGCATAATTAGAGAGCACTTGAAATAAAACTGCTATTAATTTGAATAAAAATCTTGAAAGAAAAAAAAAAGACAGAAGTATCATATTTTTGAATGATTTACTATTTACTTTTAGTATTATTCTACAAAAATTTTAGTATATATATAATTTATATATATGAGTATTGGATTGGGAAGGCAAAGTCGGGTTGAGTCATTCCGATTTTAATTAGGTAATTATTTATTAGACTGAAAATAAAAAATAAAAAATAAAAAATAAGAAAATACTACAAAAATTTTTATATTCTGATCAATATGATTTTTGTATGAGTTAGTGAAAGTTTTATGATTTTTGTGTGAAAAAATTAAAATTATATGACTTAAATGAAAAAAAATTATAACTAATATAAAAAAATAAAATTATATAACTTTAATAAAAAAAAATTTATAATAATAGGACTGTTTGTGAAATTTACTTCAAAGTACCGGCCCTCCGAAACCCGAAAACTAACACTAGAAAACACGCGAAAAGTAGTAGTATATGTCAGGCGGGAATAATATAATGCTAAAAATTTCAGTTTGATCAGGGAAAATTTGCGGCAAAGCCCTCTCCACGCTATTGCTTTATCCTTCACCCCGATTTATAGGATAATCATTTGATTAAAGTACGAAATTTAAGAGAAAAAATATTTTTAAAATTAATAATTTAATATAAGTTAATACTGTAGATGTTTGTGTAGCGATGAATCACTTACTTAACATAAATAAATAATTTTAAATTATACTATTTTTGAATAAAAATATTTTTTTCCTTGGGATAGATTAAAAATAGATACTCTCTCCATTTATTTTTAGTCATTTATTTTTTACTTTGCACTCTTTTAAGAAAAGATAAATAAAATATGTATTTTATAATTATAACTATAATAATGATAGCATTTCAAAAAGTCTTAGGATGATTAGGGAATGAGTAATTAATAATAAAGATAAAACATGAAAATAATATTATCTTTCTCTGGATTAGTTAAAATGAATACATAAAAGCTAAAATATACGTAAAAGTAAACGGATGAAGTACATTAAAACGGAAGAAATATTATTTATAGAGACACCAAGCAGGCTTTGAAGACCTTGCGTGCGTTGGTATATATCACATAGGCAGTTGCCAAGCAAACCATGCATCCCTTCCCAGAAGCCTACAGTATACACGTGTAATAAATTAAACAGCGCGGTACTTAAGATTTTTTGCCAAGTATACAAACCTATGTCATAATTAGTTAGTTTGAGTTGATTATGAAACTGATGGTGTAAAACTTGGCTCCTTGTACGCGTGGTGCTAAACTTTATACATATTCTTTTTCGTAAAAATTATTATGTTTATATATAGTGAAAAAATTTGTTAAGCAGTTACTATTAACCTCGTTCACTGATCAGGGATGTTTCAGTCGCTGTGCAAACGGATAGGGGGAACCAGTTGGCTTACTTATTTGGTCAAATCAAATACGTGTGCAAGTTGGACTCCCGAAGAAAGTCCTTTCGTGCGTAACAAGAAAAAATATTAAGTGGAGGAGTTCATGTACTAAAAGAATTTCAATAAATAAGGAATTATTTGCACGGAAGGAAAAAGTTGAGAAAGTAAAACAATTAAGGAAAGAAAAAAAATTAATTAGAAGATGATTTTTTTTAACTGAAATATTTTAGATTTTGGTGTATTAATCAGAAAAAGATTTCGGCCACCCTCAAACCTATATGAAGAGACATATATTGCCACCTACGACTAATGTTATTCACACAAATTAAGTATTTTACTCATGGCAATAGTAATTACGGCAAGAAGGTGCTCTCAAAGGATTCAAGTTGCTTAACTAAAGAGCAAGTGCTCTCAAAGAATTCAAGTTGCTTAACTAAAAAGCATGTTCCAGAAGACGAAGCTGTCTAGTTCTTTAATTATTAGGTTGAATATGTTGTTCTTGAACTATAACATATTTGCTTTAAGGAAGTGTAATATAGGTTAGCACAAGAACATTAAAGCTTTTATTTCGCTTTCTAGACTAGATTTAGTTGGGAAAGTGGTCGGTACAATTGAGTTGATTGTAAGGATAGGCTAATAGAGTTAGTCTCCTTGGTTATTGACTTGTAATATAAAGCCGCTCTTCAGAGTTAGTGAAGTTTGAAGGTCGTTGGTAGGCTCGAAACCCATATTTTAGCTACATTTTGCACTCTAATGAATGCACTTTATTTGTGTTTGAGCTTAAATAATAATGATTTACACTTATTACGTGTATTATGCTTTGCAGGAGGTGATTCTGCGTAAGAAGCGACTTTGGAGTTGAATTGGATGATTTGGCTCTTTGAAGTCTGAGTAAAATCCCAAGAAATTTAACCGAGATCGCGTTCGAGGGTCGAGGACCAAGTCGGAGTGTTAAAAATTTAGAAGAAATTCTACTCTAAAAAAATTACACCACCACGCCGCATGGGGAGACGCAGAGTGCGGCGCGATAGTGTAATCTGTGGCCTGCCTGACAAAAATTAGTTCTTTGAATATCCTCACATGTGCAGCGCATGGTACACCGCAAGGTGTGTCGTGCCTGTGCATCTCGGCTAGCCAATTTTCCATATTGACTTGGAAAGGATTGTTTCATCTGAACCTATTTTTACATGGCATAAATACATCAAAATATAATTTTCAGAGGACTTTTGATTTACGAAAGATTGAAAAAGTATTGGAGGGTCTAAGGCACAAGAATTCATCATTCTTCAATCAACTCAATACCCGAGTTTGAAGAGAATTCATGTTTTCTTACTTAAATATATCTGTGATGATCTTTCCTACTGTTATGGCACTACTAGAATAATACAATTTTTCCACGGATATTTTTCACGAAAATATTATTAGCGGTAATTCCCACCAAAAATTTGACAAAATCAATGGGAAAGCTGGGGCAAGAAAATTTTATCAAAATTTCAATAGTTCTCACAGGCTCTCCGTGAAAGCTATTTAGCACCTAAAACAGCAAAAATCGTTTTTCACTTATTTCAGTGAGAAAATTATTAAAAATTAATTACATGAAATTAAAAAGAAGTTCCCAGGGAAAATAGTGGCAAACTAAAGAAGTATATTTAATATTTTTAGTGTTCCCGCACTTTCTCTAGGAAAGTAAATATTAGTATGTTTTTTATTTTTGGCCAAAAAGAATTTTTCACATTCTAGTTAGGTCACATACGCTTCTCTTATTCAGCAAATTTTTTGTTCTCTTCTCCTATTCTCTTCTGTGTAAACTTAAACATTAATTTCATCCATCAAGCATGCAATTTCGGGAATCCCTTCACTCCTATGAGTAGGTAAGTCAATCTCTCTCTCCTCTCCCCTTTCCCCGATTTCTTACCAAACTATACCTAGGGTTCCGCCACTGTATCGAACCCTAGATTCTTTTTATGCTTCCTCTGTTTCATTTTTGTAACTGAAGGCGATTTCGTGATCCTTGGGGGTGTAAAGAAAATACAGCAATAGTAGGAAAAGGATTTTTGGGGGTTTAGAAACCAAATCCTTGTAAAAATCAAATTCCAGTTGTAGAACTAGTTAAACTCGTTTCCATATTCTTTCTTTGTTTCATGTTTCTTCTCCTCTTAGAGACGAGCTTGACTTTGGCTTAATAAACAACTTGATGTTTTACACTAGATATGTAGGCTTAAGATGTGCATAGTTAGTAGATCGATTAGCTTTAATCCTTTATTGTAGTTATTCTCAACTTCTCTCAAGACCAATTAATAATTACCCATATATCAAACATTAAGTGAAAAAAAAGAGGTAATGACGAGTCATTCCCTTACAACTTGCCTTTAAAATACTGCTTGTGACTGGTGAGCCTTATAATCTATCTGGTTTAGTGTGCAAGTTGTCTGGCTTTAGGATTTCTTTAATTTTAGCTGTTAAATTGGCAAGCTAAGTGTGGCACTAGTTTTATTTTAGCTGTTAGAATTGGCAAATAGACCTTAGCACACTGACATGTAAGAGTAATTAAATGCGGCAATTCGTTATCGACTCTTGACTCTTCTTTGAGGCCAACTTTATACTGTGATATTTCTACTTTTCTGCAATAATTTACTGTATTTTTCATCTTCTTTTACTTCTTTGTCAAACTGTATAGCAACTACTGTATCTTCTATTTTGTATCTAAGTGCCATTGTATTTCCTGTTGACCTTAAGGCTTCACTGTATTAAGCAAATGATGAGTTCCCCCCCCCCCCCCC
>MCJB01022275.1:19895-78345 GCA_002018475.1 Nicotiana obtusifolia | reverse complement strand
CCCCCCTATAATTTAGTTATGGTAGAGACAACCCCCTCGTTACGTGGTACATTGACCAGAGAACTATATTGAGTTTGCTTCCGCTGTAAAATTGTTTGACTGGAAAAATAATTTTAAGATGTTTAACCTAACTTGTGTGTTATTTTATTTGGAGGTAAGTTTATTTCAGAGTAATTTTACTCTCGTTATGTTTCAGTGGACCGTCATTCTATCATTTTCTTGCATTTGAAAAATAGAGATAAGTCTAACAATTTCTCTCTCTCTGAATATGAGTAAAAAATAACAGAACGAAGCAACATAGAAAGAAGTTAGCCAAACATCATTAGCACCTGTACTTTTGTTGTAGTGAAGTACTTTGCACCTCCGTAAGTTTAAGTAAGATCAATTTCAACGTATCACTTTAATTTGCTTCAGTTTATTAATGGAACTGCATTTACAGTCGAGTGTAAAAGATTTTGGATCTGATGGAATGAGTGTATTATTGTGCTTTGATGGAATGAGTGTATTATGAAAAAATGAAAAATACAAGGGAAAACAAAAGGCGAAAGTTGTCCTGGCATTATATGTTGCTTACTTATATAAATACGCATAACACGTATTCTCACATTTACTTTAAAGTTTGAGAAATAAAGATACTTACTTGCATAATTTACTTTAATAAAGTTTACTTTTATAATAATTGTAATACTTTTACAGAATACTTTCAAACAAATCTTGGAGGAGTTCATTCAAAGTCAGCCGATTGATGATCAAGGTAGGGCAATCCAACCAACCCAAGAGGAGCTCATGGACATGTGGATTAAGGCAGTTGGTGGCGTGCATAAGGGGAGAGTCTATGGCCTTGAATCAAAGTTTAGTCTCAATCGTTGTACTTCTAGATTGTGTGGTTCTTATTTTTCCTCACATTGCTTGGTTGATCTGGATGAGTTTGAGCAATTGTATAGGAAGGTGTCGAAGATTACTGAGTTGTATATGCAAGAAGGGGCTGCAAGGGAGGAAGAGGCGAAGCGGAGGGAGGAAGAAGATATGTGAAGAGAGGAAGAGGAAAGGCGAAGGGAGGAAGAAATGAAGCGAAAGGACGACACATTAAGACTTATCACTGGTGATGTTGAAAGCCTCAAGTCTCAGATAAACTCCCTCTTAGCATCTGGTGCATGTCCTCTGCCCCATTCTCCGGCACCATCTGATGATAATTAAGGAGTAGTTTCTTGTATTAATTTATCTTGGATGGTACTTGGATGTTGAATATTGAATGTTGGATTTTTTGAGTTTTTGTTCTACTCTGTTTAGTTGGATATTGTTTATGAAATAGATTGAATTAGATGTTTATGAAATGAATTTGGTATTTGAATGTTTAATTGTATTTAGTCTTGTATTATTGGTTGTACTTTCAGTTTGACAGGTGGTGTAATTTTAAAAATAGAATTGGTCATGAAAATATTTTCTAGATTTCCACGAATTTCCCACCGACGCTGTGGGAATTTTTGTTCTTTTTTCCCCGAATTTCAATATTTTCCATTGGAGTTTCCCACCGGCGCTGTGGGAATTGTTGTTCTTTTTTAGAATTTCAATGTTTCCCACCGATTCTCGTGGGAATGTTCGTATATTTATTTTCAGGTTATGCAAATTTCTCACTACTATCATCAGTAAAACAAAAAGAATATCTAAATTTATTTTAATACTTCCCACAGAGATGGCGGGAAATTTTGAGAAAATTAAATTATTATATTTTCTTACTTTTTCCAGTATGGTCGTGGGAAATTCCACTATGTAACCCCACCAAGTTCACGTGAAATGCTCCCTGAGAAATTCTCTGGGAATTATCCACGATGGTCCTGGAAAACTATTTTCCCACCAGCTCCTTTTCCCACTAAGCGTCTCCCCTGGGAATGTCGTGGGAATATTTAAATTTCACACAAAATTTTTACCGATTTGTCCGTGGGAAAAGACTGTGTTCCTAGTAGTGTGAAGTAGTTTCTCTTGAGATTTTGACAGACATGTTGTATTGATGATTTAATTAGAGATTCGATTCTTGATACTTGCTTGAATCAATTGACATGGTTTTGAATTATTTTTGTGAAGTTGTTCTTTATTTTGCTTAATTAAAAGAGGATCTTGATATTGAATTTCTTTGCATCTTGTGCTGTAGTTTAAATTTGTGAGTCATCTAGGTTATATAAAGAGCCTCTTGAATTGTTAGTTGAACTAGAAAATAGGAAATATTCGTAAGAAATTACCCTTTAGATTAAAACTGTTATTATGTTTGTAGCAAATGTTCACAACGCTTCAATTGAATTATTTCTGGAAATTAATTTTTAATCAAAAGAGGAACTTTAACTTCAAGTGTAATCTTATTATATATTAAATTCGCGAGATTCAGTGGTAATTTAGAAGTGAACTAATTCAAGAATAAGATCCCGAGTTAGTTATCTTGTACCTGTCAAGTCAATGGCTCTTACTCTTCCCACTGATATTTTTGTGTTTCTCAACTCCCATTTTCCGTGATCGATTGATAATTGTTTTAATTTTAGCAGTTAATCATAGTTGATAATCATTCCAATCAAAGTGTTAATGATCATGGGTAGCAGTTAACTAGAAATTATTTGAATATTATTTAAATTCAATCCTTGTGGAGACGATATTTTACTATACTAGGTTTAGCTAGCTAGCATTAATTTTGTGTGGTGTTTTGCGCTCGTAAATTTCGGCACCTTTGCCGGAGATTTGGCAATCAATAGTGTTCAAAATATTTTTGGTGCTAATTCAGGAACAAATTTTTTTTTTTGTATTCACGTTTTTGTATTTATGTGCTGGTAATAGGTTTAATTTCTCTGGTTATGATTTGGTCTTCTTCAAAGAGTGATACCATACGAACCAGAGTCGGAGAAACGCTTGCGAAAGTTGAGAAAAGAGAGAGAACTCACCAAAAATTTCTTGGGATAGTCTTCTATCCAAGAACACATGGCTAAAATGGTGATGATGGAGTTGATTTGGTTGCAAGAGAAGCAGTCTAACAACAAGAAGTAGTCACACGGGCAGCAACTGAGCAGCTCTGAGAGCTGATGAAATAGTTGACGGGGAAGGAGGACGAAGATTTAACATGAACCGACCTGTGGTTAAAGATGCATTTGAAAATGCAGGACCCAGGATTGGCAGAGCATTGGGAGATTAAGCCAGACCAGTTTATAATCAAGGACTGTCGAGTGTCAGACCTCCACCCAACACAGCAAATAAATTTGAATTGAATCAAGGCTTGCTTCAAACCATCCAAAATAACTGTGTTTTCAGAGGCAAGGTGAATGAAGATTCATACACTCACCAAAAGGAGTTTGAGGAAATCATGAACACGTTCCAGTACAATAGAGTGTCAAAAAATGCAGTCTATTTAAGGGCATTCCTCTTTTTACTGAAGGATGATGTGAAGCACTAGCTGCTAAGCTTACCAACTGGGTCGATCAGGACATGAGAAGATATGATGGAAAAGTTTCTAGACAAATATTTTTCATATGCAAAAACATGAAAATTCATAAAGGAGATCCATAAACTCTGCTAGAAGGACACTTAAACGGTTTTTGAAGCATGGGAAAGAGGAAAGATTCAAGGAGATAGTGAGAAGATGTTAGCACAACAGGATTGATTTGTGGATGCAATTGCAAGATTTTTGGATGGACTGACTCCTTCTTCACGAAGAAGTCTGGGTAATATAGTCGGAGGTCCATTAATGAAGAAAACCCCGGAGGAGATTGTCTTGATCCTTGATGAATTATCAGAAGATGCAAACCATTGGCTTGTTGAGAGCAATGACAGAAGCAAATCAGCTGGGGTTCACCAAGTGGAATCTAACATATCAGTGCAAAATCAGCTAGACACCATGGCGAAAGAAATAAGAAAGTTGACCTTAGCTAAGGTACAACGTAAGCTGCAAGCAGCATGTGATTTTTATGAAATCGGACACCCTACTCATGAGTGTCAAACTTCAGTTGAGGAAGTTAATGATGTGGGAAACCACAATAGAAGAAACTACCAAGGTGGAAACAACTTCAAGGCCATGGATCAAAGACATCCAGGTTTCTCGTGGAGCTCACCGAATGGGGTTAAACTCGTGGTAGCAGAATAATCCTAGGCCCCAGGGTCAAGGACCTCCAGGTTTTTGAATCAACCACGATAATAATACCATCCACAATAGTCGAATTGGTCTAGTAAGGAAGATCTCATGAAGGCTTTCAAAAACAAGTCTGACGAAAGGTTTAACACTCACAGTACTTCTATTCAAAATCTGGAAAGACAAGCAGGTCAAATTGCTAACTTGTTATCTGAAAAGGCTCTGGGGACTCTACCATCTGATACAGAAAAAAACCCGAAAGAAACTATCAAGGCTGTCTCTGAGAAGTGGGAAAACCTTAATTGATCCAATTGTGAAAACTAGACCCGAGGTGGTAGCAAGCAGACTGAAACAATGGAGGAGCAAAACAATGGAGAATAAAAGGGTGAGAGTGATGATGTGCACAAGGAGTTTGAAGAGAGTAGACACATGCTAGCTCTACCATTCCCTCAAAAGATGAAAAGGGAAAAACTAGACAAGTGATTTGGACGGTTCTTTGAGATGCTCAAGCAACTATATGTGAACATTCCCTTCACAAAGGTTCTCACTTAGATGCTTGCTTAAGCTAAATTTTTGAAGGAGATCTTGTCTAGCAAAAGGAAGTTAGAGGAAGCAATGGTGGTCAAGCTGAATGCCCGTTGTAATGCTATATTATAAATAAAATTCTTCAAATGTGTGGAATCAGGAAGCTTTACCATACCATTCTCTTTGGGGAGTGAGAAATTCGACAAGGCCTTATGTGATTCCGGTACGTCTATAAATCTAATATCTTTGTCTGTGTTCAAGAAACTTATAGGTGAACTTGGAGTGATCAAGTCCATACCAGTGTCCTTGCAACTGGCTAACCATACCATCATCATCCCCAAAGGAATCATTGAAGATATTCAAGTAGGGTTGGACAAATTGTGTTCCCTATAGACTTTATTGTGGTGGACATGGAAGTGAACAAAGAGGTGGCTCTAATTCTAGAGAGGCCATTTCTGTGCACGGGTAGAACAATCTTTGATATCTATGAGGGGCAGCTCATGCCATAGTGGATAACAAGAAGGTGGTTTTCCATATAAAGTGAATGATGAAATATCCTAGTGATGAGGCATCTACTTACTCGTGTTTTAAGCTTGATGTTATTCGGGAGTTAGCTAATAAATACAAGTTTGATAAGCTTGTAAGGGGACTCTCTAGAGAGGTGTATCACTCAGTCTAGCATAGTGGAGGATGAAGATTATGAAATCAAGAAAGAGGTTGAAGCTCTTAAGACTGGAATCAAGTAGTTGATGAGGATGAACTTAAGAAGGAGGCGTCTAAACCAAGTGCAAAACTGAAACTCCTCTCTACTTTCTTGAAATATGCTTTTTTAAGACTAATGATTTTCTTGTGATTATTTCTGCTTACTTGACAGGTGCACAGGAAATAAAACTGGTGGAGATATTGAGAAAGTACAAAAAAGTCATTGGTTGGACCATAACTGATATTGAGGGAATCAATCCAGTCATATGCATGCGCAAAATTTTGCTGGAAGAAAATAGCAAGCCAATAGTACAACCCCAATGCAAGCTGAACGAAAGCTGGAAGAGGAGGTGCAAAAAGAGATTATCAAGTTGCTAGATGCGAGAGTGATTTTCCCATGTTTGATAGGCAATGGATTAGCAATGTGCAAGTTATACCTAAGAAGGGGGCATGACTGTGGTGCAAAAAGAAGATAATGAGTTTATGCCCACAATAACATTCACTGGGTGGAGAATATGCATTGATTACAGGAGGTTAAATGATGCAACTAGGAAATACCACTTCCCTTTATTGATCAGATGCTTGAGAAGGTGGCTGAACATGGTTGTTACTGTTTCTTGGATGGGTACTCGCGCTATAATCGAATACCCATTGCCTTTGAAGATGTTGGGAAGACTACTTTCACTTGTCGTACATGATTTTTTGCTTGTAGGAGGATGCCTTTTGGGTTGTGTAATGCACCGGCCACTTTTTAGAGGTGCGTGATGTCTATCTTCTCATATCTGAATGGGAAGTGTTTAGAGGTAATCATGGATGACTTCACTCTGTTTGGTGATGATTTTGATGACTGCTTGAAGAACTTAGAACTTGTGCTCAAATATTGTGAAGCTACTCACCTGGTTCTTAACTGGGAGGAGTGTCACTTCATGGTAAAAGAGGAAATTATTGTGGGCCACAAAGTGACTGCACATGGCAAACTCTCACCACCAACTTTCGTGAAAATCATAAGGAGTTTCTTGGGGCATGCTAGATTTTATAGGAGGTTTATCAAAAACTTTTCTAGCATTACCAAGCCATTGACTGCATTTCTAGCAAAGGATGTCAAGTTTGTATTCACTGTGGAGTGTTTAAGGGCATTCAAATTGATAAAGGTAAAACTTGTTACTGCTCCTATTATAGTGACACCTGACTGGAGCCAACCATCTGAGATAATGTCTGATACTATGTAGCTGTGGGAGCAGTTTTGGGGAAAAGGAAAGATAAAATGTTTAGACCTATCTACTATGAAAGTCAAACGTTGAATGATGCTCGAGTGAATTATACTACTATAGAGAAGGGGTTCTTTGTTGTGATCTTTGCTTTCGACAAGTTTAGATCATATCTTATGGGGAGCAAGGTGATTGTGCATATTGATCACTTAAGCCTTGAAATATTTGTTGAGTAAGAAGGAGTTCAAGCCACGTATGATGCGGTGGGTGTTTTTTCTTCAAGAGTTTGACCTCGAGATCAAGGATAGGAAGGGTACTAAAAATCAAGTTACATATCATTTATCTCGACTTAAGAAACCTCAAGTAGAGACAGTGGAAATAAGGGAAGAGTTCCCTGATGAGCAGATTTTCTCCATTACTGCGGTCTCCGAAAGACCGCCATGACATGCGGATGTAGCCAACTTTTTGGCTAGAAGGAATCTCAAGGTGAAGAAAAAAATTATTTTGGAATGACCCCTTCTTGTTTAAATTGTATACATATAGCGTGATTCGTAGATATGTACCTGAAAAACAAATGGTAGGTATTTTATCTCATTGCCGTGATAGAGTAGCTGGAGGGCACTATGGTGGAAATCATACTACAACAGAGGTCACGGAAGCCGATTTCTATTGTCCAACTTTGTACGAAGATGCACGGATGTATGTGGCTGCATGTGACAAGTGCCAAAGGTCAGATAACATTAGAAAGAGGGACGAGATTCCCTTGAACTCCATTCTAATATGTGAAATTTTTTATGTTTGGGGTATTGACTTTATGGGGTCGTTCCCATCATCCTATTCTGATGAGTACATCCTAGTGGCCATTGACTACGTCTCTAAATAGGTTGAAGCAATTCCTACTAGGACCAGTGGTGCTCGGGGTATGTGAGTTCTTATGGAAGAACATCTTCACCCGCTTTGGGACCCCTCAAGTGATTATCAATGACAATGGGTCGCACTTTGTGAATAAGCAGTTTGTTGTGTTGTTCACTAAGTATTGGGTAACTCATAAAACAAGAACTTGGTACCATGCCCAAACTAGTGGGCAAGTCGAAGTGGCTAACCATGAGCTTAAACAAATTCTGGAAAAGATGGTTAGTGCCTCTCATAAAGATTGATCTGTGAAGTTGGATGAAGCTCTATAGGCGTACAAAACTGTGTTCACAACAACCATAGGGACTTCACCATTCAAATTGGTGTATGGAAAGTAATATCATCTGCCTTTTGAGATAGAAAATAAAGTTATTTGGCAACTAAGTAGCTTAATCTTGATCTTAGTCTTGCAAGTGAACACAAGTTATCACAGATGAACGAGTTGGAGGAATTTAGACTGAACACATAAAAGAAAAGACAAAAAGGTGGCATGATCATCTAATAAAGACAAAGGAGTTTTATGAAGGACATAAAGCGTTACTATATAATAGTACGCTTAGGTTATTCTCCAGAAAATTCAAGTCAAGGTGGACGGGTATGTATGTGGTGAAACATGTCTCGTCGTATGGCGCAATTGAAATTCAAGAAGAGGAAGGAGCGGAGAGCTTTAAAGTGAATAAACATAGATTGAAACTATACTTTGTTGGAAGATTTGACAAGCAATCCTCTAGCATAATGATCAAATTAGCCTAAGTGACAAAGTCAAACTCTATAACTCAAAACTACTTCTAACCCTTATTTCTTGCTTTTGTAGAGTAGTTTAACATATGGTAGATTAGGAATACTAGTGTTTTAGTAGTTTTGATACTTGTAGGGACATGTACTAGCATGAATTGGACATAAAATAAGTACAAAATGAAGTTGGAAGGCAACCTATAGCCAAAATATCAAAAGAAAGTCAGAACTCTGAGAAAAATGCACAAGCACACCGCATGGTGCGTTGCGCTAGGAAAATAGGGTAGTCTGTCAGAAAAAACACTCTCTGAGATCCCCACTACTGCGTGGAGGGAGCGCAACACCTCGCGGTGCAATAGTACATGTTTTCGGCCAGTTCAATAATAAAAAGTCAGCTTTTCCTTTTGTTTTTGAATGACCCCACCTCGACCCCTTTTCTACCCCTCTTTCCTCGATCCCCTTCCCCTCTATTCCTTAACCTTTCATTCTCTTTTCTAAGTGGAAGTTATAATTCGAAGCTAGTTCCTACTGTTGTACCCTATTTTGCACGAGTCAAAATAAGATTCAACTAGTGCTTTCCCTGTTGATAAGTAAAAGAGAGTCGTCACCTATTATTTATAGGTATACTAGGGCACCTATTTTAATTGTTAAGATCATTATACTATTAGTCTGCTAACCAGTGAGATTTTAGGTAACTATTCTTGTTCTTCTAAGGGGAAGGTGTTAGACACCCCCTAGAAGCTACCTAAGGTAGCTTCATAGGACTTAGCCTAGGTTCGGGGAATTAAATGTCTATATCTTACTTGGTCAGTGCTTAAAGTTGGTGGCTTACTCTATGTTATGTTTAAAAACATATCTTTTGAAAGGGAGGTAGTATATACACTTTGAAAAGAAAGTATATGTTTTATTTACAAAATGGCCTTTGAAATGTCTATATAATTGAAAGAGTTTTTGGAAATGGGTTTATAATACTTACACTTACTAACTTTGCAAAAATGTGGCTAAGTTTAAAATACCTTTCTTCTGAAAATAAATGGCAATTTTATTTTAATCTTGATGAAATGAGTATTATTGACGAATTGGGTGTAGATATACCTTGAAGATTGATTTTCGAATCATTATCAAGTTAGGAGGAAGATTATTGAAGCATTCTTTGATTTACCCAATTCTAGTTTGAAAGAAAGAAGGTTGTCGACTTTCCAAATCTCTTTTGAACTTAGAAAATTCATGAAAAATAGTTAGCATAGGGTGAGGATGAAAATCACATAGCAGAAATAACTAAGTATGTTTAGCTAATGTAGGAGCATTAATTCTTTTAATTTTCCTATGATTTTAGGCTTGCCAAGATTTTCCTAAAGTAATTCAAAAAGATAAAAGAAAACATTCACTCAAATGTCTATCAGTGTTGTATATACATAGTAATAACAGCATGCTGGAAAAAAACTTTAGAGGAGGGAACATGACTCATTGTTTTGGGCCTGAAGAAGGTTAGGCCCGATGAACAGCAAACAAGCGGCAACAACTTCCATAACTTCGGACTCAAGGGATGTAACTTGGGCCTAAGTTCTTGAGAACTCAGTAGTCCCAGTTCGATAAAAAGTACAAAAGAGAAAGGTAGAAATTAGTGACAAGGTCCATCATAATATTTAAATGCAGATAAGATCAACATAAGACCCAAATGAGACTGTAACAAATGCTTGCAATTAAGTGCGCAAATAAAACTATGTAAGATCAAATATAGTAAAGAAAATTACAATGAAGCATTTTCCTTCATTAAACACTAACCCTAAAGAGATTAGCAAATATCAATGATTAAGGGCTTAAGGTAAAATTTCATTCATGGCCAAGACACCCTTTGGTTCCATGGCACTTCAAAGTTTACAATGGTCTTAAGGATCCCGAACAGTGCTTGTGTCAGGGAGAGTATCTCAACCACAAACTAAATCTCACTTTTAAATACCCCTAACTGCTCATACTTACTCTTCTCTATATGTTTAAATGCCAATGAGGCATTCATTGTAAGTTTCAATACAACTATAACAACAATACACAGGTTTAGACATATACACTTCTAAAAGAAGCTATACAGAATGTTACTATGAACACGTGATAACTGGTAACACCAGGGAAATCACAATCCAAGACCAATTGTGTAGTTCACGGTCAAGAACTACCAATATGCAAAAGAATACTCAGAGAAACCAATTATAGGTGCAATTATGGGTAGAGAACAACAATAGGTTATTTCAGAAGTTCAAACAACTAAGTCATGTAACTTAAGGAGAGCAGATAACATCAGAAGGTTTCCTCTTAAATCTATTAGTCAGTCAAAATCAACTTATAGAGGCTTAGCAAAGTTCAGTTTCCTTTGTGTGACAGTGCAGCATGAGAAAATGGGTATGAGTATGAAAGATAAGTAGGAAGTCTTGTTCAAGAACAAGATAGAGTATAGAAAACCAAAGAGAAGATGAACAGACACACACATTATACATTCTTTAAAAGAGCAAGACTACAACAATTGGTGAGGTTTAAGGCAAAATAGATGCACATAACTAGTAAGGTTCTTTCCTAATCACATATTACATATTTATTGTGATTACAAAGTAATCGACTAGTATTAGTTCAATTTCTAATTATTAAGGAAGACAATACTAAAACATTACGTCAATTATGAGCAGATAATAACACATAATGAGCAGAGGTGATCAACTATAACCAATAATAATACATCATGAGCAGAGCTAATTAACAGAAGATAAGTGAGTAGGCATGATTTTAACTTAATGAGTCAAAGGAAAAGAAGGGTCGGAAATCATTGACCTTCCTTTGAGCAGCAAACCAAACAAAGACTTTTGTTAGCCGTCCAGGGATCAAAAAGTTCAAACTCCGATCAGTAATGGAGCTCAGAATGGAAAAAGAAATCAAACTAGTGAGAAACCCTAGCTCAATTCTTCTCTAAACAAAGCTAAAACTGATATTTTTTATAAGTGATTTCTAATTAGTGTCTCGTGTTAGGTTTGTTTGGTCAGAGCATTAAAGTTGCCCTTTTATAGTGGCATTCAATGCCTTAGGTTTCAACAGATTCAAACGATATTGGAGAGTGGCAGAGAGTTTATGACGTGAGCACGATTGAGTGAAATCAGAAATGAACAGAGAGGAAAATCAGCGAGAGTTTTATCTGAGAAGAGGGAATGTGACTGTTGATGGAAAAAAACCATCGGATAAAGCCCCATTGTCCAGAGGTCATGGCATTTGACCTCTTGAATTTGAATAATCATGATGAGGTTCTAAGATATGCTCATGCACGCTCCAATTTAACAGAGCACAAGGGAAATCTGGAGATTCGAAGTTGCATCTTTGAGCCTTAGGGTTTTAAATTAGGGATTTCGAATTCGTATGATGAAACGGGAATGAAATCGACGAGATTCGCGGTTGGGGAAGACAGAAAGGATGAATTCATGGTTGATTTGTTGACCTTGCACGGATTTGTGCAAGGTCTTGTGATTAATGGAGGCTGGGAGGATGAGAGAACATAGAGCAAAAAGGGAAACGGGGGCGGTGGGTCTGGTGGAAAATGATTAGGGTTAGTGGTATTTTCTGAGTTAAAAACGGGAGATAGAACGTGAGCTGTTGGTTCGTTTGATCAACGACTCCAATTTTTTGGTGAATTAAAATTGGTAAAAGGCTTAATTTGGGGAAAAACGATGGCCGTTGGATTCTTGTAATCCAACAATCGTGATGAAATGTGGTAGGAATTAAAAATAAAGAAAAAATAGAGATTGATTGTGGACCGTTGATCAGTTGGATCAATGGTCCAGATGGGTTTGTGTTTCTTGTGTGAGTGGGATTGGAGAGCTACGTGGAAAGCTCTAATTAGTTCACATGGGTGGGGCAGATTGCCAAAGTGGAAGGACAGGGGTTGAACCTGAACTGGGTCTGATTTTGTTTGGGCTAAGGTATTGGGCTAATTTAATTTTAAGAAATGGCCATTTCGCCTTTTGATTGTGTAAGTGCAATTGTAGCCATTTAGTCTTTTAACCTCCTTAAAATTAATTTAACTAGTTTAATTAATCTCAATAAGAATGCAATAAAATAATAATAATAAAATACACTACCAATTACTGTAATTAGTTAATTAATTACTAAATATCTTATTTTCTACTCACTATACTAATTTCGTATTTATTTTAAAAATGAAGGTTATGTTGCTGAAAATTGAGAAATAACTTTATTAAATTAATCATATATCTATGTGATGAATATGAAAATTACTTAATAGTTTTAAAAAAATAGTAAAATAGTAAAGATAATATTTTTATAATTATATAGTTAATAAATTACTAATTAACACCATTAGTTACTTAAACAAGGTATTATTAATGAGAAAACATCTTTAACATATTTATTGAAATTTAATAAGTGTAAGTAAATTAATTTTAAAAAGGAGGGTTAAAATATATAGTCAACAGCTGCCCCTCTTTGACCGGAGACGATAAAAGAGTTGTCCGGCAAAAAAATTGAACCAAGGCCAATTTTATCCCGGCTTTAGGCATATATTGCAGGAATGACATATGGATTTAAGGAAGATTATGAGTGGTAGAATTGAGGGAGGAGTTAAGGAAAGTTTCGGGAGAATTTTGAAGAGCCTAATTCTGGCTTCGAATTGCTTACGTACCTCGGGCTTAACGAGGATGAGGCCTCATGTAGTTCTAGAGTGATAGTTTGGAGGAGTAGACACTGGCAAAAATTGCCCCAGTATCGAATTATTACGATACTGCGAGATGAAAGATGTGGTACCCATGATAACTTTGAATTGCGGCTTAATTTGAAAGATTCGAAGAATTAGAGTTCCACTTATCGTATTTGAGGAGCTCGGATCCTTGGCCGTTTATGAGTTTGTTGTTCCTCATAGCATTGTAGCTTTGTTTGCTGCTTAGAAGATGTTCTGCATCACGATATTTGTTCTTGAAAAACAAAATACACACATACCCATATATCGTAATGCAGATATGTTATGATGTGAGTTAAATGATGCAGGAATGATGATACATGGATGCCGACTAGTTGTAATTTGGGATTGGGACGACAGGATACTTGAATTTGAGTCGATTGTTAGCCGTGTTGTGTACCGTTCCGCAGTTGTCAGAGCATTAAGTCTACTCACGTTGGGAGTATTTTCGTGCGATGGGAGTAGTTGACTTTTAATGTAGAATGAATCTCTGCGTGATAGAGGTAGTTGCATTGAAATGTAAAGTATCTCTGTACAATGGGAGTAGTTGCATCGATATGTAAAGTATCTCCACACGATGGGTGTTTTTGACTTGAAAAACGTAATCATGCTTGTAAGTTGCATGAGCAAAACGTTAAAACATTCAAGATAATATAAAGAAGTAAGGAGCATGCCCAAGAGATACTCTTGACTGCAAAACTAAAGTGCGACCGTCAACCGACATAATGTTGGTGACGAGGCTTCCGACTATCTACTTGTAATCTCCGATGTAGCGGAGTACCGATGTGGAACGCTCCCGTTGGCGAAGCGAACAGTTTGCTATATACAGGGCTTGGACTGGCAAAGCCGACAGCTCGATTTGTACAGTGTGCTCCGATTGATTGAGCTGATGGTTTGCTATATACATGGCTCCGGTTGGTGGGGCCAGCGGCTCGCTATATACAACATACTCCACTTGGTTGAGCTAACGGTTTTCTATATACATGGCTCTGGTTGGCGGGGCCAGCAGCTCGCTATATAGAACATGCTCTGCTTGGTTGAGTAGATGGTTTACTATTTACAATATGCTCAGCTTGCATCGACAACCTGGTTCTGAAATACCTGCAAAGGATCTAAGAGTTAGTTTTCAGCTATATGAGGAAAAATTTAAATAATGAAAGAGAGATGATAGTTATGAGAGAGTGGCGGATACATCATTGCCCCAGCGTGCCCCAACGTTGCCTTGTATCTTGTTGGTTCTGCGCTCAAAGAAAAATTCTTAGTAGTAGGGATGTTGGTTTGTGTTGATTGTAATCCTGGCTTTGCCTCGGGCCTGGTGAGGTTACGTCATGAAGTCCAGTAGGTGGAACGGTAGTTTTTAGAAGATACTTTGAAAATTTTTTATCTTATGGAAAATGTCGTTGTTTCGTTATGACATGCTTAGAAATTCCCTAAGACGCGAACGTTGCTTCTAAAAGATCTTGTCCCGTTGATGTCGATTCTTGGTGGTGCCTTTGATGACATAGTTTCTTGCTATCGCAATCGTGTCATAATCTAAATTAATGTGTTACAAAGGCTTTCTAGGGTTATGACCGAACCTTTTCAGGTTGCCTACGTATCCAAAACGGAATCAGGTATGAACATAGTTCGTGGGTAATGGTAAAGAAAATATGATGATGATCGAACCTGACTCAGGAAGCCTACATATCTAAATGGAATTAGGTCAAAACATATTTCAATTACAATAGATGCAAAATGATGAGATATTGGAAATGAAGTGGCCGAGTATGACTCAGACTGCCTACATATCCAAGTGGAATCAGGCCAGAACATAGTTCAATTACAATAGATGAATGAATCCGATGAGGATTGCCTACTTATTTCTTCCAAAAGAAATCAAGTCGTGGTGTAGTTCCGAATACATACAAAATGATATTTGGATTTCGTATTACAAAAGAAGAGTGGGGAGAGAGACTAGACCCTACGTAGGTTGCCTACATATCCTACCGCGGGAAGTCAGGTCGGGCGTAGTTCTGTTGCAATCCAAAACATAACTCTACTGTCTTCAAATGTAATATCTGTTGATTGTATCTGAGTTGATAGGCTTCGTGATGACTCTTCCGTCTATCTCTGCCAAGATCAGAGCTCCTCCAGATAATACTCGATGGACCACGTAAGGACCTTGCTAGTTTGGTGCAAACTTTCCTTTGGCTTCTTCTTGATGAGGGAATATTTTCTTCAAAACTAACTGCCTCGGTGTAAATTGAAGACTTTTCATCCTCTTGTTGAATGCATGGCCATCCTATTTTGATACAGTTGACCATGGAACACTGCATCCATTCTTTTCTCATCAATGAGCATGAGTTACTCCTGCCTGACTCTTATCCATTGGCGCCGTCCAACTTGGCTTTTTGAATGACTCTCAAGGACGGTATCTCAACCTCTACGAGTATCACAACTTCGGTGCCATATACCAACATGTATGGCGTTGCCCCAGTAGATGTTCTCATAGTGGTCCGGTAACCTTGTAAGGCGAAGGATAACTTCTCGTTCCATCTATGATTGTCCACTATCTTTGGTCGAATTCTCTTAATGTTTTTGTTGGCTACTTCAACTGCTCCATTCATTTACGGTCTGTAGGCTGTAGAGTTACAGTGAACGATTCTGAACTTCTCACAAATTTCGCTCATGAGATCACTATTAAGATTGGCTGCATTGTCAGTGATGATTGACTCGGGTGTCCTGAACCGGCAAACTATGTTGTTACAGACGAAATCTGCCACTACTGTCTTCATGACGGCCTTTTATGTAGAAGCTTCAACCTATTTTGTATAGTAGTCAATGGATACCAAGATAACATGGTGTCCATTTGATGCAGCAAGCTCTATGGGTCCGATTACGTCCATGCCCGACGTGGCAAACGGCCAAGGTGAACCCATTACATTTAACTCATTAGGTGGAACCTGGATGAAATCCCTGTGGATCTGGCATTGGTGACATTTCCGCACATAATGGATACTATCGCTTTCCATGGTCATCTATCCGGCTCTTAAAATCTTCTTGGCTAAGGTGAAATCGTCCATGTGGGGTCCGCATGTCCTTGCATGTATTTCTTCTAGCAATATGGTCGCTTCAGCAGCATCCACAAATCTTAACAGACCTAAGTCTGGGGTCCTTCTATACAGGACTTCCCCATTGAGGAAAAAGTGATTTACTAGCCTTCTAAGTGCTTGCTTCTGACCATTGGTGGCATTCTCTAGGTACTCTCTTGTTTGAAAAAACCTTTTGATGTTGTAGTACCATGTCTTACCATCTGGCTCTTCATCTACATGGAAATAGTACACATGATGATCCTGATCTCTATCTCAATAGGGTCGATGTAGTTCTTACATGGATGCTGGATCATGGATGACAAGGTTGCGAGAGCATTGGAAAACTGTTTCTGGATCCTGGGAATGTGTTTGAACTCGATCTTTGTGAACTTCTTGCACAGCTCCTTTACACAATGCAGGTACAGAAAGATCTTAATATTCATGGTGGTCCATTCTCCTGGAACTTGATATATCAACAGATCAGAATCTCCTATGACCACAAGCTCTTTGATGTTCATGTAGACCGTCATCCTAATCCCGATGATGCATGCTTTGTCCTCGGCCATATTATTGGTGTAGGGGAACCTTATCTTTGCCGATGCCAAATAATGCTGTCGTGATTCTAAAATTAAGACTGCTCCAATTCCCACTCCTTTGAAATTTGCTGCTCCGTCGAAGAACATTCTCCATCCTAGGTATGACTCACCAATGTCTTCTCCGGCGAACAACACTTCTTCGTCCGAAAAGTATGTAATGAGCGGCTCATAATCCTTGTCCACTGGATTCTCTGCAAGGTGATCAGTTAAGGCTTGTCTTTTGATGGCCTTCTGCATTACATACATAATGTCAAATTCTCTGAGAAAAATCTGCCATTTGCCTAGCTTTCCTGTAGGCATCGGCTTCTCAAAGATATACTTGAGTGGGTCGAGCCGAGATATTAGATGTGTGGTGTATGCCGACATATAGTGCCTCAACTTTTGGGCGATCCAAGTCAAAGAACAGCAGGTGCGCTCTATCAGAGTGAATTTGGCTCCACACGGCAAAAACTTCTTAGTTAAGTAGTAGATAGCTTGCTCTTTCCTCCCGGTTTTATCGTGTTGTCCTAACACACATCCAAATTCATTATCCAGAACTGACAGGTATAATAACAATGGCTTCCCGGGCTTGGGAGGAACCAATACTGGTGGATTTGACAAGTACTCCTTCATCTTGTTGAAGGCTTTCTGTTACTCTTCTGTCCATTTTGTAGTGGCATCCTTTTTCAACAACTTGAAGATAGGCTTGCAAATTACCATAGACTGGGCTATGAATCTGTTGATGTAGTTTAATCTGCCAAGGAAACTCATCACATCCTTCTTACTCTTAGGCAGCGGTAAGTCTTGAATAACTTTGATCTTTGAAGGGTCCAATTCTTTCACTTTCCTGCCTACGATGAAACCTAGAAATTTTCCCACAGGGACTCTGAATGCACATTTTGCAGGATTCAACTTCAGACTGTACCTCCGCAAACGTTCGTAAAACATTTTTATGTCGTCCAAATGTTCTGCACTCTTTCGAGATTTGATGATGACGTCATCCATATATACCTTGATCTCTTTGTGGATCATGTCGTGAAAGAGGGTCGTCATGGCCCTCGTGTAAGTAGTAAGTAGCACCAACGTTCTTGAGGCCAAATGACATGACTCTATAACAACAAGCGCCCTAAGGTGTAGTTAACGCTATCTTCTCTACATCTTCTTCATGTATTAGGATCTAATGGTACCTGGCGAAACATTCCATGAATGACTGCAAGTTGTGCTTCGTGCAATTGTCGATGAGAATATGAATGTTTGGTAAAGGAAAGTCGTCTCTTGGACTGGCCTAGTTAAGATCTGGATAATCCACACATATCCATATCTTCCCATCCTTCTTTGACACCGATACGATATATTTTCCAACCACGTGGGATGATTGGTGACCCTCACTACGTTCGCCTCTATCTGTTTTCGTCACTTCTTCTTTTATCCTCAAACTCAAATCCAGCTTGTACTTTTTGGGTTTTTGTTTGACTGGCGGTCTAGCATGATTGGTAGGCAATTGATGCGAAACGATGTCGTTACTTAATCTGGCTATGTCGTCATACGACTATGCAAATACGTCGATGTACTATTGGAGGAGCTCAGCCAATTCTTCTTTCTGCTCTACTTCTAAATGGATGCTGATTCGAGTTTCTTTCATGTCTTCTTCGCTTCCCAGGTTGACCACATATGTCTCTTCAAGGTTAGGCTTTTTCTGGCTTTCCAATTATTCGATCTCATATGGGAGATTATCTGGCATCATGCTTCCGTCGTATTCCTTGTAATATGGATCGCTTTGCTCGAAGGTTTCATTACATGTCATAATCATGCAACATGGCTTTTTATCGTTTGATTACTGAAAATTAAAACTAAGTATAAATGAAGCGATTAATAAGTTTGCAATAATTTTAAGAAAGCAATTCTTTTTATTTCATCATAGAGGAACGTCTGAGCATTCAAGGAGGCAATTGACAAAAGAGTACACTCACGGTTCAAGCCTCAAATGATCGTGCATTTTTGTTTTCAAAAAATTTTACAATTCCACACTACCAAGACTCCCAGCAAACCAAAGACGGGCTAGTGGTCCAATTCTGCAAGTCCTCTCTTAGTTCGGCATTCCGAATGGTCGGTGTCTTAATATCAATTTGTCACAGCATTCTTCGATAATGGCTACGAACAGTCTTCCCATTCCATCGACGATGTCATCCTCTAGTGTTGAGATCTGACCCAGACCCGAAACACGCTCTGGCACAAAAGCCTTCTTCCCGTGCCACCGGTGGAAGTCTTTCCAGTTAGAGGTTGATACCCTATGCCAACTCTACCTTTCTGCCCCCTCAGCTCAATCGGCTCTGTTATCCCATCTGATCGGGTTCCCAGCCCTGTCCCTGGTCAGTACCCGCATTTCATCATTCTCTCATAGCCATCTTTGATCTGTATGGTGTCTTCATACCCAGAATTTGCTCAGTCTCCTCTATCTCCGTGGTCTGCAGGATCTCAACAGCATGAAAAGCGACCCTGTCTAATTCTTCTATGAATGAAATTGCATGTTCTAGATAAGCTGATTGGCTCCATTCGCCATGAACTACAATCTTTTGACAACCCCACTCGAACTTCATGCACTGATAGAGGGTAGACGGGACTGCCCTTGCCATATGTATCCAAGGTCTTCCTAGCAACAGGTTATATGAGGATGAAATTTTCATTACTTGAAATAGTATGGAACTGATCCAATTTGCAAAGCTAAATAGATTTCCCTATTGACGTCCTTCTATGACCACTCGAAAGCTCTTACTCTCACATGGATTTCTTTCACTTCTCTCAGATGGATACCCAGCTCTCATAGAATAGAGAGCGAGCAGATATTGACTCCCGATCCTCCAAAACCAAGTACTCAGGACACCACCTTATCTTCATATTTGATGGTGATGTGTAAAGGTTTGTTGTGACCCACACCTTCTATTGGAAGTTCATCTTTTCAGAAGATAATCATGTTCGCCTCGACCATTTTCCCGATGGTCACTACCAGTGCCTTGCTGGTAGTGTTGCTCAGCACGCTCACCCCACTTAACACTTTCATCAAGGCGTCTTTGTGACTGCCAGAATTCATCAGCAGATCCATGATCATATATGCGCAGGGGTTTCTTCAAATTTTCCTCCACGGAGTATTCTTTAGTTAACAGCTTCTTCCAAAATTCTGCGGCCTCAGTATCTATTATTTTCCTTCTCTGAATTTTTTCCCTTCCTGGATTTCCTCGTTTTACCTCCTCCAGATCATAACACCTCCCTGACCTATCATTCTGTGAGCCGCTGTGGAATCTGTCATCATACCTTTCCCTTTTTGTTGGTACGTCCATGGGATTGTCTTGTATTCTTGATCCTCCTCATCCCTGATAGTGGGGTGGACTGTTGCTGGCATGTCTAGACCATCACTGGAGGTTTTAACTGTATGGTGATCATCGGAGTCTTTCGCAGTGGAATCCTTGCAGCCTTAGTGTTTCCTATTCTGACAATGGTTCCTTTCAAGTCATACTCTTCATCCAGGGTGATCATATTAGCTCCTTAGTTCCGGAGGTTTGGCAATGGGTTACGGTTCACATTAGACGGAGCTAGGGTGCACGAAATGGCTCTTTTGATCAGCGACTCAATTTCAGGTTTCAGCCTGAAGCAATCCTTGTTGTCATGCCCGAGTATGCCTGAATGGTAGATGCACCATTTGGTTGCATCAAAGTATTTTGAAGGATGCTCAGGAATCCTCCCTTCTATGGGATGTAAAGAGCCAACTCTCCTCAACATTTCAAACAATTGAGCCAAAGGTTCAGCAATCACGGTGCAGTTTCTGGGACCTCTTTCTTCAAAATTTGGGCGAGGTCGGGGTGCATAGGTGGGTAGGTTTTGATGCGTGGTAGTTTGAATTGGAGCTTATGGTCATGGTGGATTTGGATTTGTATGGGTGCAAGGTTGGTTATATTGAGGTTGGGGATTGTAGTAAGGTTGTGTGTTGTATACAGGAGCATAAGTAAGTGGCTATGGAGGATGGGTGTTCGGAGAGTAAGGGTTGTTTCCATGGTGTGGATTGGACTGGTAATAGGGAACGATTGCTGATACCTCTTCTTTCGTTATATTTTTGCTACCTGTCGAACCAGACTGAATTGCTTCGATAGCTTCTTGCAATGCAGCCATAGATTGTATTTTGCCAGACTTGATGCCTTTCTCTAAAAAGTCTCTCATCTTAACAAGTTCGGGGAACTTCTGTCCCGTCATGCCCATCATTTTCTCAAAGTAGATTCCTTCATGAGCTCTGATGAAGTATTTAGTCGGCTCATGTCATTTGACTGAGGGTTGTGCCCTGGTGGCCTCCGACCTCCATCGATGTGCATATTCTTGAAATGACTCTGACGGCTTCTTCCGCAAGTTTACCAGGCGAACCTATCAGGGGTAATTTCTGTATTGAACCGGAAACGGTTCTTGAAATCTTCTGCCATATCCTGCCACTCCTTCTAGTTTCTGGGATCTTGGCGAGTGTACCATGTAAGTGCTTTCCCTGTCAAACTTCTTATAAATAGCTTCATCCTTAACTTCTCATTTCTTCCTACTCCTACTAGCTTATCACAATAGGCTCTCAAGTGTGCATGGGGATCACCTGTCCCATCAAAGATGTCAAATTTTGGAGGTTTGTACCCTATCGACAGGTCCACATTAGGGTGTATACATAGATCCTCATAATCTAAACTTTCACTCCCTCGAGAGACTTGAAGGTTCTTTATTTGTTTCCTCAATGCCTGCAACTGTTCGGATACCGACACTTCCTCCTAATACTTAGCCTCCTTCTCCATTTCGGCATACTGATCAATTTTATAAGGCAGCCTGACCGTGACGGGTATTGTGAAGGTGGGTTCTAAAACAACATATACGGGTGGAACATATTGCTCGTGTGCAGCGGTATGTGCCGTAGGTATGTGCTAGTTTTGATTGGTGGTGAAGGTGACACCATCACAAGGAGGTATATGAACTGTATTGGTAGCGACTGGTAGATTTTATGGTGTCTGAACATAATTTGGTACATAAGAGGTGTGTATGGGAGGATTTGGTGGGTTTGCAAGGGTTACTGGGGGTATATGATCTGGGTTAGTGACTGAAGTCGAGGTATTGTTTGCTTGGCGAGTAGTTGGAGGAAAGTGATCAGGAATTGTAGTGAAGAAAAACGGGGTGATTGTGGGAGCGTCGTCACGGCTAGATGTGCTAATTCCCGAATGTGTTGTACTTCCTCCTTCAACGACTCCATCTCTTGGGCCATCCTAGCAATATGTTTATCATTCCATGTATCATCCTTTTCTCCCGAGCACCCTGGGCTATCAGCTAATACCATAGCATGTTCGATCGGGTTATATGTTGCAGACATCTTCCCTTTTGATCTCAAGTTGTATGGTGGTTCTTCCAGTTTTGGGGTCAACACAAACCAACTTCTTCTTTTGGGGAATAATAATAAAGTAACACAAGAAAAGAAAAGAAAAAATAAAAAGGAAAAGAACATAAGGCAGTTTCAGTGTTTGCACAAATATGAGCACACAAAGCAGTTAGTCTACGTATTTAGACAAATGTGTTTCCTAAAGTGCAAGGGACCTCACTTTGCTGGAAGTAGGCCTAAGTCGTGAATATTTGATAAACTATTCGATTTGACACATTCAGATCCAAAGCAAACTTTGGTTTTCACTAATAATATTTGGATTGTAACAGGCGGGAGCAAAGGTTACATCATTGTTTTCAACATTCATAAGATTACATAGGCTTAACAGGCTTGTCCTTAGGGAAATGGAAGAGTTCGAGATAAAAGATACAAGGTGGGAAAAGGGGTGAAATCAACCAGCTTCTAACAGCCATCCCCAGAATCATTCCCCATGTCTTCTTCCATTTCTGGGTCTTCTTCAAGTTCTTCTTCATTATCATTAAACTCGGGCTCTTCCTCTAGGTCTTCTTCTGGTTCTGTCTCAAACTCAATTTGTATACACTCAACTACTCGGTCATCATCCTCGGGAGGTGGCAGCATATGATCAATTGATCCTGGGACCATTTGATGGTGCATAGAGGTAGTCATTTGGTAGTGCGGCAAAATTTCATGATAGATTTGTAAAGCCGCCACTGCATCTTCCAGCCAGGTTATTCCTTTACTGCTTGGTCGGGCTAGCTCATCCTCTTCATTTATCAAGACATAATATTTCGGAGTGCACCAAGAACTCTGGCCCATTGGCATCATAATTAGATCATTCCAATCCTCCTGAAGTCTCTTTATCCTTAGTATTGCGATCTGCCCATTGTACTCGTCTTTGTACAGTGTTGTCCTCGTCGAGAGAGGTATATCCTGAATCAACCCAAACTGCCTAAGAACTTGTAGGAGTGCATATGGATGGATGCCCTCAAGTCCTATCAGCTTGATTAAATACTTTTGAGGAGTCCTTAGAATTGCCCTGCCGCTAAGCCATGACAGCTTCTAATTTATCCACTCTCCGCTTAGGTTGGTCAGCATCTCTTTCTATTCTTCCTGTCCGAGCGAGGAGACCCAATGCCTCATTCTCTCATTATGACTTCGAATCATGTTGCTAACGCCTACAAAGTAATCAACTGTGGCCTCTCGTTGAAAGAAGTACTCTGTGGCCCATATTTGGAGTAAGAAGTTGCAACCATTGAAGAAATCGTACTCCCGGGAGCATGCAAACAATGCTCTGAGAATTTCTGCTAACAAAATAGGTACCGAGTTGGCTTAGAGGTTACCTCGGAATATTGCCAAGACCACAGGCAGCAAGTTGACATTGATTCGTCCTCTCCTTTGTGGGAAAACCAACAATCCTGGTAGTGTCAAAGAGAAGGTTATTGGTCAGAGACTTTGCCAGGTATCTTGATCACACTGAAACTCTCCTAAGTACCATTCATAGCTCACTCGATGTCAAAACTTGTTGAACAATTAGACCAGGCTTATCCATCCATCTTTAGTGTTCCTTCAGCTCCGACTACCCGCCAAACCTAAAGCACCGAGAAACCTGTAGCCGGGTATAGTGACCGGTAATATTGGCTTCCTCCTAGTGAATGGCATCTCTGTGAAGCTAGTAACTTCTTCCAACTTTGGCACCAACTCACAGTCAAGAACTTGAAGATCACTTTGGTCGGATCCCAGAATTCTATCAGCAAACGGGTTTAGTAAGGCAGTCAGTGCTCCTAGGTGCATCCTGCTCTCGTCTCCATACTCTAGACGGATGTTCTTTTCCCATTCATAGGTTATGAGTCGGAGACTTTCCCGGGTATCTTGATCACACTGAAACTCTCCTAAGTACCATTCATAGCTCTCTCGATGTCTAGACCTGTCAAACAATTCAAGGCTTACCTATCCATCTTCAATGTTCCTTAAGCTCCGACTACCCACCAAACCTAATGCATCGAGAAACTTGCCGGGCATAGTGACCGGTAGTATCGGCTTCCTCCATGTGAATGGCAGCTCTGTGAAGTTGGTAACTTCTCCAAAGTTGGCACCAACTCATAGTCAGCAAACTTGAAGACCACTTTGGCCGATCCCAAAATCCTATCAGCAAATGGGTAAGCACCCTGCCGGCCCAGATGTTTAGTAAGGCAGACAATGCTCCTAGGTGCGTCCTGATTTCGTCTCCATGCTCTCGATGGATGTTCTTCCACCATTGCTTTAGCTTGTGCGGTGCTCTCATGACCATATTGATTTCGGGGATGTTCTTTTTGATTTCCATTTCTAAAGAGGGTAGAAAAAGGATTTGATAAGTGTTTGCTCCGGATCTTTAGTATCTTATCATGATTGGTTCGTCGTTCCACAAAAGTCATGTTGTTGGGTGCATAACCCGTTGACATTAGGGTGGCTTTCCTAATTGTGTGTCGATACCACGGACTGATTCACCTTAGATTTATGCAATATGACATATGTTTGCTAGAGTAGAGTATTTCCTAATTTTGAATTAGACTAGATACTATGAAAAGTTATGTCAGTTGACCTAACAAAGCCATTCTCTGAAACTAAAGAATTTTGAAAGAAGGTTCGGAGGGGTGTAAAAGACAACACTCGCATGCCATTGTGAATGATAGTGTACGGCCAAGACTCGATAGGAAAGAATATGATGATAGTATATAAAGTGGTAACAGATAGTGGGATGTTAGTAATAATATTAAAGCAAGCAAATAAGTACATAATGCACAAGTAAGGCAAGTAAGCACATAGTTGCAAATTAAGCACAATTAAAGTGGTATAAACATTCCTAAATTCCAGGTCTAGTCTAAGTCTGCTAAGGTCAGATCCTAAGAGAGTCCCCAGCAGAGTCGCCATGTTATTGCACCCTATTTTGCACGAGTCAAAACTATATTCAACTAGTGGTTTCCCTATTAATGAATATAAGAGAGTCACCACCTAATATTTAAAGGTATACTAGGGTACTTATCTTAATTGTTAAGATCATTATACTATTAGTCTGCTAACCAGTGAGATTTTAGGTAACTATTCTTGTTCTTCTAAGGGGAAGGTGTTAGACACCCCCTAGAAGCTACCTAAGGTAGCTTCATAGGACTTAGCCTAGGTTCGGGGAATTAAATGTCTATATCTTACTTGGTCAGTGCTTAAAGTTGGTGGCTTACTCTATGTTATGTTTAAAAACATATCTTTTGAAAGGGAGGTAGTATATACACTTTGAAAAGAAAGTATATGTTTTATTTACAAAATGGCCTTTGAAATGTCTATATAATTGAAAGAGTTTTTGGAAATGGGTTTATAATACTTACACTTACTAACTTCGCAAAAATGTGGCTAAGTTTAAAATACCTTTCTTATGAAAATAAATGGATATTTTATTTTAATCTTGATGAAATGAGTATTATTGACGAATTGGGTGTAGATATACCTTGAAGATTGATTTTCGAATCATTATCAAGTTAGGAGGAAAATTATTGAAGCGGTTCCTTTATTGTATTGATATTTCATTTTGCTTGTAGAAATCTCGACTTTGAAATTATTTGCCCAATTCTAGCATTGACAGAAAGAAGGTTGTCGATTTTCTAAATCTATTTTGAACTAAGAAAATTCAAGAAAAATGGTTAGTATAGAGTGAGGATGAAAATCATATAGTAGAAATAACTAAGTACATTTTAGCTAATGTGGGAGCAGTAATTCTTTTAGTTTTACCTATGGTTTTAGGTTTGCCTACGTTTTACTAAAGTAATTCAAAGAGATAAAAGAAAACATTCACTCAAATATCTATCCGTGTTGTATATACATGATAATAACAACATGCTAGAAAAAAACAATAGAGGAGGGAACGAGACTCATTGGTTTGGGCCTGAAGAAGGTTATGCCCAGCGAACAGCATACAAGCGGCAACAACTTCCATGACTTCGAACTTAAGGGCTGGAACCTGGGCCTGAGTTCTTAAGAACTCAGCAGGCGCAGTTCAGTTACATAAAGGCAAAAATTAGTGACAAGGCACATCATAATGTTTAAATGTAGATAAGATCAACATAAGGCCCAAATGAGACTGTAACAAATGATAGCGATTAAGTGTGCAAATAAAATTGTGTAAGATCAAATAGAGAAAAGAAAATTATAGTAAAGCCTTTTCCTTCATTACATACTAAACCTAAAGAGATTAGTAAATGTCAATAATTAAGGGTTAAATGTATAATTCTATTCATGGCCAAGACACCCTTTGGTTCCCTGGCACTTCAAAGTTCACAAGGGTCTCAGGGACCTCGAGCAGTACTTGTGTTAGGGAGAGTATCTCAATCACTAGCTAAATCTCACTACTAAATACCCCTAACCACTCATACTTACTCTTTCCTATAGGTTTGAATGCCAATTGAGGCATTCATTGTAAGTTTCAATGCAACTTTAACAACAATACACAGGTTTAGACATGTACACTTCTAACAGATACTATACAGAATGTTACTATGAACATGTGATAACAGGCAACACTAGGGAAATCACAATCCAAGACCAAGTGTGTAATTCATTGTCAAGAACTACCAATATGTAGAAGAATACTCAGAGAAACCAATTATATGTGCAATTATGGGAAGAGAACATCAGTAGGTTATTTCGGAAGTTCAAACAACTAAGTCATGTAACCTAAGAAGTAGAGGAGATACATAGTTCAAGTTTACAGAGGTCCTCAACCTTAACAGCCTATGTGTAAGTTAGTCAGGGATTAATATATAGACTAAGTCTTAATTTCTAATATATGTATGAATTAACATCTTCATATGGAATCTAAAGAGCATTAGCAGGAGTAATTAAGCAAGCAAGTTGGTCTCAACTTAACAGATGATCACTTTCTCCTTAAAAGGTTCCTAATCTCATATTCACATTAGGTTCATTAAGAGCTAAGGCATTATGTTATACTCAAGCAGAGCAGATAACATCTAAGGTGCTCTTAGGTCTATTAGTCAATCGTAGTCAACTTATAGAGCCTTAGCAAGGTTCAGTTTCCTTTGTGTGATAATGCATCATTAGAACTTGGGTATGAGTATAAGAGATAAGTAGGAAATCTTGTTCAAGAACATGATAGAGTACAGAAAACCCAAGAGAAGATGTACAGACGCACACATGAGACATTCTTTAAATGAGCAAGACTACAACGGGGTAGAGTATCAGATACCATAGAGATCAGACCAACAAAACTAATTACATGAGCTCAAAACATTGGATTATTTTACATTAAGTAAGCTTGCTTCAGTTATACAAATTAAGTGTGAAAATTAGTCATGATGAAATTTAATCATCACATATACAATTTAATCAAGTTCCTAGGGCATAGCTTAATCTAAGTGAGTAGCAGTTGTCACAATACACATAAGAACAAGTGCATAAACTCAGTAGGACTTAATCCAGTTGATTCAGAACATTATTTATGCAATGGAATTCCAGATGTGATCACACATTCATGAAGGTTGACAGAAAATTATTACAATGATCTTTCAAGAGTTACAGAATCATAGAGGCACTTTAGAAGGAAGGAATTGACTGAAATGACATAAGCTGATATACCCAGACTAAGATGACAGCCTTGTTTTCATCATTAAAAGTTCATATCCCATTTTAACTTAGTTTATCAGGTAGATAACCTTAAGTACACAAGGCAAGTCAACAAGTAACACTAAGTAAGGACTAGCAGAGTGAGCATGAGAGCCATAGCAAAAGTTATCAGTGAGGTTTAAGGTCAAAATAGATGCACATAACTAGTAAGTTTTTTGCTAATCACACATTACATGTTCATTGAGATTACAAAGTGGTTGACTAGTATTAGTTTAATTTCTAATTATTAAGAAAGACAATACTACAACATTATGTCAATTATGAACTGATAATAACACATTATGAGCAGAGATGATCAACTATAACCAATAATAATACATCATGAGCAGAGCTAATTAATGGAAGATAAGTGAGTAGCCATGATTTTAACTTAAACAGTCAAAGGAAAAGAAGGGTCGAAAATCACTGACGTTCCTTTGAGAAGCAAACCAAAGGAAGACTGTTGTTAGCCATCTAGGAATCAGAAGTTCAAACTCCGACCAGTAATGGAGCTCAGAATGGGAAAAGAAATCAAACTAGTGAGAAACCCTAGCTCAATTCTTCTCTAAACAAAGCTAAAACTGATATTTTCTGTAAGTGATTTCTAATGTGTATCTCGTGTTAGGTCTGTTTAGTGAAATCATTAAAGATCCTCGTTTATAGTGGCATTCAATGCCTTAGGTTTCAACAGATTTAAACGATAATGGAAAGTGACGGAAAGTTGATGATGTGAGCACGATTGAGTGACGTCAAAAACGAACATAGGGGAAAATCAGCGAGAGTTTTATCTAAGAAGAGGGAATGTGACCGTTGATGGCAAAATCCATCGGATAAAGCTCCAATGTGCAGAGGTCATTGCATTGACCTCTGGACCTCAAATAATCATGATGAAGTTTTGAGATATGCTCATGCATGCTCTGATTTAACAGAGCACAAAGAAAATCTGGAAATTCGAAGTTGCATCTTTGAGTCTTAGGGTTTCATATTAGGGATTTTGAATTCGTGTGATGAAACGGGAATGAAATCGGCGAGATTCGTGGATGGGGAAGACAGAAAGGATGAATTCATGGTGATTTGTTGACCTTGCACAAATGAATAATCGGCGAGATTCGTTGTTGGAGAAGACAGAAAGGATGAATTCATGGTTGATTTGTTGACCTTGCACGGATTTCTGCAAGGTCTTTTGATTGATGAGGCTAGGAGGACAAGAGAAAAGAGAGAAAAGGGGAAAGGAGGCAGCAGGTTTGGTGGTAAATGATTAGGTTTAGTGGTTGTTTCTGAGTTAAAAATGGAAGCTGGTACGTGAGTCGTTGGATAGTTTGATCAACGACTCTAATTTTTTGGTGAATTAAAATCGGTAAAAGGTTTAATTTGGGGAAAACGATGGCCGTTGAATCGAACGGTCGTGATGAAATCTGGTAGGAATTAAAAATAAAGAGATAACAAAGATTGATTATGGACCGTTGATCGGTTGGATCAATGGTCCAGATGGGTTTGTGTTTATTGTGTGAGTGGGATTGGAGAGCTATGTGGCAAGCTCCGATTGGTTCACACGAGTTAGGGCAGATTGCCAAAGTGGAAGGAGAGGGGTTGGACCTAGACTGGGTCGGATTTGGTTTGGGCTGAGGTATTGGGCTAATTTAATTTTAAGAAATGGCCATTTCGCCTTTTGATTGTGCAATTACAATTGTAGCCATTTAGTCTTTAACCTTTTTAAAATTAATTTAATTAGTTTAATTAATCTTAATAAAAATGCAATAAAATTATAATAATCAAATACACTACTAACTACTCTAATTAGTTAATTAATTACTAAATATCTTATTTTCCTACTTACTATACTAATTTTGGATTTATTTTGAAAATGAAGGTTATGTTGCCGAAAATTGAGAAATAACTTTATTACATTAATTATATATATATATATATATATATATATATATATATATATATATATATATATATATATATAATAGTTTTAAAAAAAGGTAAACTAATAAAGATAATATTTTTATAATTATATAGTTACTAAATCACCAATTAACACCATTAATTACTTAAAAATAATATTATTAATTTGAAAATATCTTTAACATATTTATTGAAAATTAATAAGTGTAAGTTAACTAATTTTAAAACGGAGGGTCAAAATTGGTCGTCAACACCTACTACATGTAATGCCCCAACAACATAAATGGTGAATTTTAAGCACGAATTTGAATTATGTGTGCTTAGTAATGGAGTTTGGGATAAATTCAAAGTATGGGTGGTTAGTCATGTTCGAATACATGCAATTTTGTTGTGTTAGCCCCGAGTGCTAATCGGTTGGCCAACCTATGCTCTTGTGATCCTAATAGCTAATTTAGTTGTCCGATTCACGACATATACTTGTGTAGTTTAATAGTGTAACTTCTTATTTTTGTTAGCAGTCAATTAGTCTAACTTCTTGATTTTATTTGCATAGTTAGTTACTTAGCTTCTTGGTTTTGCATTTTCACATAATTTGTTGTAGTCCTTATGTTGTTGTTGTAGTAGTAGTTAGGTGGTTGGGTGGGTTGGTGACGAGTTATGAATTGGTTATAATAGGGTAGTCTAAGTCCCCGATATCCATTGTTACTTGTGAACATGCTATTGACATAAGTGTGGATTGGTTACCCCTTGGTCTTTGTTCTAATCTAAGTATTGTGGCTAATTGTGTTTGTCTTGTGTATGATAATGTCTCGTCGTACGAGCAAGCGTGCCAACACCGGTTTCTCCTATGGTACTTCTACTAGTAGGCGAGGAGGTCGGCAGGAAGAACATGTTGCCCAAGTGGACGAGGAGGTAGAGCAGATTGATCCAGATGCTGACGTGGTCCCTAAGTGCAGGTTTTGGCATTCAGGCTGTGCCAGTACATGCTAGGTAATATTATAAGACTTTTGTTCCTGTGGCTAACCCAGACCCCAAGGTTGCTATTGATGATGGGAAGCTATCCCAGAAGTATTCGACTATCTATTAGAACATTCCGCCTTTGGAATTTGAGAGCTTGTTCCGTCGGTGATGCGGTGAACCTGAACATGGTGATAGAACTTTATGCCAACTGGCAGCCCGAGGCTAGTTTGGATGTTGTTTATGAGGCGGAGATGCGAGGCAAGAGGATTACTTTTTCCTCCCAAGCGATCAACCAAGTTATACAATTCAAAGAGCACTCTTACGGGCTATTTCACAGGTCGGAGACCTGACTATTCGGATATTCGCCGCTGTCTATGTGGGGAAAACTCTGTTGCTACTTGGCCAACGACAATAACAACAACAACAAATCCAGTATAATCCCACATAGTGGAGTCTGGGAGGGTAGTACGTACGCATACCTTACTGATAGAAAGATTGTTTACAATAGACCCTCGGCTTAGTGAAGAATAAACGCAATAGTAATAAAAAGAAGACAGCCAGACACAACAATAAGGAGCCATCAAAAAGAAGCATTGAAAATAGCAAGATAGTAAGATAATCAAAATGAAAGCAACAACAATACTAGAAACCTAATACTAAAAACAATACGAGAGTACGTACTAATGCTACTAGTAAGGACAATAAAAACCACTGGGCCACCTAACATTCTACCCTAATCCTCAACCTCCACACCTTCTTATCAAAGGTCATGTCCTCGGTAATCTGGAGCATCACAATATCTTGCCTAATCACCTCACCCTAGTACTTCTTCGGTCTACCCCTACCCCTCCTTAGGCCTTCCAAGGCCAACCTCTCATACCTCCTCACTAGTGCATTTATGCTTCTCCTTTTTCACATCACCGAACCATTTAAGTCTAGCTTCCGCCATCTTGTCCTCCACAGAAGCTACGCCCACTTTGACCCGAATAACTTCATTCCTAATTTTATCAATCTTGATATGCCCGCACATCCATCTCAACATCCTCATTTTAGCTACCTTCATCTTCTGGACATGTGAGCTCTTTACTAGCTAGCACTTAGCCCCCTACAATATAGTCGGTCTAACTACCGCTTCGTAGAACTTACCTTTTGTCACGACCCGGAATTTCCACCCTTGGGACTGTGATGGCGCCTAACATTTCACTTGTTAGGTAAGCCAACGTTAGAATAGTTATCAGCCATTTTTAACATTTCAAATTAAATAATAATCAAGAAACTAAATAAACTTAAATTGAGTGAGAATCATACCAACAGCGATATCTAGATACAATTCCAGAACTGGTGTCACAAGTGTACGAGCGAGTAGAATAATACAAATAATAATCTGAATGAACATATAACTATCTGAAATGAAATAAACAGCTAGAATAAGGTAGAAGGGACTTCAGGGCTGCAAATGCCGAGCAGCTGTACCTAAAGTCTCCGTTAGGAAATCAATCCGAGCAATCTACTGACCGCCGCTAGGACCGACTTCAAAATCTGCACAAGAAGTGCAGAGTGTAGTAGGAGTACAACCGATCCTATGTACTTTGTAAGTGCCGAGCCTAATCTCGACGAAGTAGTGACGAGGCTAAGGCGGGTCACTTACAATAACCTATATGCAGTATTATTATTATTATTATTATTATAATAATAATAATAATAATAATAATAATAATAATAATAATAATAATAATAATAATAATAATAATAATAATAATAATAATAATAGTAAAGAACACAGAAAAAGTAAAGTTGTCAACTTATGAAAATAAACTCAATCCTCGAAATAAGTAAAATCAGAAACATCAGCCTTCAGAATCTCGTATGAAAACACTGAAAGCTACCACAATGCAATAATGAATACAAAACACAAATTCATTGTGGAGCGTAATCCGATCGCATCGTACAAACAAAATCCTCCCTTATTTCACCATATCACTATCAAGAATAACATGTAAATTTGTTGCGGCGCGCAATCCGATCCCACCATATAATCAAATTCAATATCATAATTCTCCCTTATTTCACCATATCAAAATCACAATAAAATCAGTTGTGACGTGCAACCCGATCCCACCATATCAACATCAATATCAGTCCTCCCTCATTCCACCCGTTGCGGCATGCAACCCAATCTATAAACAAAATCGATAAATGTAATCAATTCAACAACGCAAATCACAAGAATCTCCACAATTAAAGAATATGAAAGCAAATCCATAAAGGAATCTCGTACCAAATCGAGGAATGCTACAATTAATATTAAGCAACAAGACAAACCAAATATACGACAATTAAAATATACAAGTAAGACAAGTAAGACAAGTAAGGAAGGTAGCAATTAATCATGGAGTTATGGAAGAAATGAGCATCTCAATACAAGAGTAAATAGAGGACAAGCAACAAGTTTATGGCATAGAAAGCAACTAAGACATGGAATGAGATAATTAATGAAATACGGGAAAGCATGAAAATAACTATTTTGACGGCGTATATACACTCGTCACCTCGCATATACGCAGCTACACATGTAATTCACAAAACACACAGCTCAAGGGTTCCTAATTCCCTCAAATCAAGGTTAGACTCAATACTTACCTCGCTCCGCAATCAAATCAAAGCTCAACCGGGGCCTTTCCTCTTAAATCCGTCTCTGAACCAATCAAATCTAATCAAAATCGACTTAATAACATCAAACAATGCTGAAAAAATCAATTACAATACATAAAGTAAAGATCTTTACTCTTTTCTCAAAAAGTCAACAAAAGTCAACCCCCGGCTCGCTTGGTCAAAATTCGAGATTCGAACCAAAACCCGATTACCCATTTACCCCCGAGCCCGATTAAAATCTGAATTTTACAGAAATTCCTAATTCTATCCAAATCCTAATTTCTACCATAAAAATCCTATATTTGATGTTGAAAACACTTGGAAAGTAATGGGTAATTGAGAAGAAATAGATTAATGTTGCTTACCAAAGTTCTTGGGAAGAAAATCTCTTGGAAAAATCGTCTCTGGGGTGTTAAGGTTTGAGAGTTTGTGAAAAATGAGCTAAATCCCGTTTTCTCAGCTTTTTGTCCAGACGCAGATGTCGTAAATGTCCTGGGGTTCGCAAATGTGAACCCCGTAAAGGCGAAGAATCCATCGCAAATGTGAGGAATCCATACCTCTGCTGTCATCGCATGATTTGTTCGCAATTGCGAACATGGACCCTCCGCAAAAGCGACTTAGTGATTGCAATTGCGACCAACACCCAGGCCAGGTTATCATCGCAAATGCGAACTCATCAGACCACTGTGCTCTTCGAAAATGCGAGCATGAAGCTCGCAAATGCGGCTGCCGCAAATGTGACTAATTTCTCGCAAATGCGAGATTTAAGCACCAGCAAAAATCTGATCTCCTATTAACTCTCCGAAACGCGTCCGAAACTCACTCGAGCTCTCAGGGCTCTAAACCAAACATATACATAAGTCCAAAAACATCATACGAACTTGCTCGCGCGATCAAAACACCAAAATGATCCTAGAACTACGAATCGGACACCAAAATGAATGAAATTTTCAAAGAAACTTAAGAACATGCAAATTTACAACCAGACGTCCGAATCACGTCAAATCAACTCCGTTTTGCATCAAATTTTGCACGCAAGTCATAAATACCAAAATGAACCTATACCAAGTTTCGGAATCGAAATCCGAACCGGGTAGCAACAAAGTCAGCCTACAGTCAAATTTAGGAATTCTTTAAACTTTCAATCTAATAGTTTTCAACAAAATACGTTAAATCAAGTTAATGGACTTCTAAATTCGATTCTGGGCATACGCCCAAATCACGATACGGACCCACCTGCATTGCCAAAACACTGATCCAGGTCCATTTGCACAGAACGTTGACCGTAGTCAACTCAAATGAGTTTTAAGGCAAAATTTCACATCTTTATCAATTTCTCATATAAAATTTTTTCGGAAAAAGACATGGATTGCGCATGAATATCGAGGAAGGCTAAATGGAGCTATTCGACGTCTTATGGAGGGTAAAACTATAAATGACCTTTCGGGTCATCACACCTTTAAGTTTTGGTAGCACCTTCTTGTCATACAAAACACCAAAAGCAAGCCTCCATTTCAACCACCCTGCCCAATATGATATGTGACATCCTTATCAATCTCTCCATCCTCTTGTATAACTGAGCCAAGTACTTGAAATTTCCTCTCCTAGGGATGACTTGTGAATCAACCTTCACAACCCCATCCGCTTCATGAGTCGCACCACTGAACTTGCACTCCAAATATTCTGTCTTGATCCTGCTCAACTTGAAACCTTTAAATTCTAGTATATGCCTCCAAAGTGTAATAGTTTAAAGTGTGTGTGTGTATATATATATATATATATATTGAAAATAGTGGATTTGAATAAATAAGACTGGCTAGAGCCACCCTAGAAACCACACATTTTTTCTAAGAAAATTAGGAGTAGGGAAAGAGAGAATGGAGAAAAAATCGATCTTTTTTCAACAGGTAAAAATTCAAGTAGTCAAACAACAAAACGATTAAAATATCCCAAATTTTTAAATAAAAGTTTTACTTGATAGATCGATCGTTAGGATGCAAGTTTAGATTAACATAACAGCCATAAACAGTTCCAGCTAGAGAGATCAAAAAGATTTGAATCTTATTAGAAGAAACAGCAAATTACTTCAAAACCTTGCCAAGGAAACTTTTTTAGCTTTTTGGCATTTGCAAACCAGACATGGTAGATTTACTTTGTAAACATTAGGAGTATTCCTCGATCGATACGGTATTAGATATTTCGATTCAATATTTTCAACATTTAGATTTCTTAAAATACAATACTAATATTGTACTGAATTAAAATTCAATATAGGTCAGTTTTTTATTCTCTCGATTTCAGTTTATTTGTTTTGATAACTTCAATTTAAATACTAATTAGTACATAAAATCATAGACTGTAATATTCAAAATTAAAGTATTCAAAAGTACAAAACTAAAATTATTTTCAACAAAAACTTAATCTAAAACTAACAAATACCAACCCAAAAAAAAAAAATTATACATAAAAGAATAAATTTAATCATTAAAAATGACTTGTTACTTGCTAGTTAATTGATAAACTTAAAAATTAAAAAATAAAAAAATTTAAATTTTTATATTTATATTATAATTAATAACATGTATATTTTATAATATAGTATATATTTCTATACGATCAATATTTTAAAATATCGAATACCATACCTAATGCCAATAATTTTTTAAGACTTAAACTAAATACCATATCGAAAGCCAAAATGCCAAAATATTGAATAACCAAACCAAGTTATGCACAGCCATAGTACACATGCTCTCCTCGCTCATTCGTGTCTATTTTTCAAGTTGAAGATCGTAAAGAACAAGGACAACAAATCCTAAAACGCTCTCTCTCTCCGAGGAAATTCCCTCCTTCCACCCCCCACACCCCCAAAACAAAACCAAATCATTTTTTTCCAATTTCAACTGTCTAAGAACTAATCTTAAAAAAAGGACACCAAAAAAGGAGAAAAAAAAAACCCTAAAATGTGACATTAAATAAAAGATGCAAACGTAAAAATTCCAAAAAAGACGGACTCTGACGCGCACTAGGAGTTCCTCCTCAGATCAACCACGACAACGCTGACGTTGTCCGAACTCCGCCTCGCGAGGGCTAGTTTAGTAAGAAGAACAGACGCATCGGAGCAACTCTGGTCGGAATTCTCCCCACCGGCTACATTTTCCGGCATAGATGCCGCCGCACTCGATACAGGTGCCTTCCCTTTCAGGCACATTCCGGCAACGCCGCATGCAGTATCGTTTGACACTACATCCCACAATCCGTCGCTTGCCAGAATTAAACAGTCATCTTCCGCCGTTCGATCCGTTATTGTCACCTCTGGCTCGCATATCACATACGGCTTCAAATAATTATCACCTGCATATCATGAACAATCACGCAATTTCAGTATACTCTTAACTAAGAGGAAAGCGGCCCGATAAATCTACTGACTTACAATTATAATCTGTCAATAGATAAATTTTTCACTTACCAATGGCTCTTGACATAGCCAAAACGCCTGAAACGCGAGGGCCATCCCAATAAATCACTCTGCCACCAGCTTCTCGAATCCGGTTTAGCTCATCTGGACGATCCGGCTGCAACATATACCCATAAATTAATTAATTACTAGTTGACAGAAAATAATCAAAGCTTCTTGCTTATCAGCACAATTTATTTGTATATTGTGGATCAGGGAAAAGAACTAAAGAGAATTACCTTTTGGTCGTTAGAGAGAGGGATGGCTTTGCCATTTCGGCAAAGAACAGCTCTAGAATCGCCACAATTGGCAACGATAATCTTATCGGCCGTTACAATAGCAACTACAGCCGTTGAACCGACGGCGTCACATTCCGGCGTTTGAAGCTCGCACCGACACGTGGCACGGATCATGCTCTTGTTCCATGCAATTACTTCCTTGTCCATACGATTAAAGCTTCGGTCCATTGCAAGCTCCCACTCGTCATTTCCTTCGTTATTTTCCAGCTCTTCTTTCACCAGCTCGTGTAATCGCTCTCCACACTTCGTCGCAACCTACAAAATCACACAAATATCATTAGAATTCAACTTTTACATACTCATAAAACAATCTTTACACTATAATTGTGCATGATTTAAGAACTCAACAACCTGAAAAATTAGTCGCTGACATACTACAACTAGTGCTACAACTAGAGCCATATAGAGCATATAAATTTGAACCTAACGTTTTCAACTCCAAATTACAACCAATATTAAATTATGAACTCGTAATCTTAAAAGTATACCATATTCACTGTTAAAAATTTAAAGATTGAATGCATCAATTTTAAATTTTGAATAGATCAATACGTATCGATCTATGATACTAATTTTTTTTATTTTAATTGTTACTTAGAACATACTAGAAGTTAAATAAATAAAGATACCACATGGGCACATTTGATAATCTCCGGAAACTTCATAGAAAAGAGAAAGATGAGAATTTTGGTTGTTAACGTACATGAGAACATCCATGACCATCATATACGGCAAAGTAATGCAATTCTCCACTGTTTTCCTGTTTCATTTGGCAAAAAGATGGATGAATCGCCACCGCATCTTCCATGTCTCTCCTCCGTCCACAAACTGAGGCGAACCCGAATTTTGGACTCACCACTGACTGAACAAGAAGAGTCGAATTATTCAAAGGAGTCAAAATTGGAGCCAAAATAATAGTTGGCGGTGACCCTTTGGTCACTAATCTTCCTTGGTCTTCATCGTCGGTGCTAGAATTGTCTATAGCGTTATCACAGAATCTTGAAACAGAGGTGGAACAAAGCTTTAATTTTGGACGTTCAATTATTCCGTTCTCTGTTTCTGGTGGAGTTACGCCGGCAATAAATTTTACCTTGCGGAGCTCCATTCTCCTCCGCCTCGCCGCCCGTGAACTTGACTCGCACGGCGGCGATGCCTCGGTTTCAGTCATTACTCCAGAGCAGACCTCTGCCATTCACTTATATAACAACCCTTTAAATATGCTTCACTTTCACAAGTTATATGGAGGGTCAATCTAAAGAAGCCGCCTTCAATTTCAAGAATCCAACCCAGAAAAATACCCAGTCTACAGAACAAATTGCCACGAGCAATAAGCACAGAAAGCGAAGAAATGAAACGAAAGAAAATAGAATAGAAATAGAAATAAATACTGCCAAGGCAAGAAGACCCCTTATAAGCGATGTATCTAATAAAATCTGGTCCAGTATTTGATTTCATGTGACTCGACGTGGCACTATTTTAGTCTTTCTAAACAAAAATATTCTTCAAAATATTATTTTCTATATCTATTAAATTTTGAATAAATTTCTCTTACAGAAATAAGATAAAATGTTTAACACCATAAGATTGGTTTAGCAAATAAGATAAAATGTTTAACACCATAAGATTGGTTTAGCTCCAAATCAAATTATCTGAAACTATAACTAGGATCATAAGCCTTAAATTTTAATTAGGATAAATAATTCTACCTTCTATATGCAATTGATAATCTCACAATTGTAATTTAAAATTTATCCTAGTTTTAACTACTGCCATCAATTAAATACAGATAAACTGAAACGAACAAATTGAAAGGAAGAGATCATTAATATTATTGTTGTTATTTGTTCTGATAAAAGCTTCTTGTTGTACCACTGCATTGGGTTGTTTGTACGTAGATACAATGTGGTACACTTTAATTGTTTTTTTTTTTTGTCGTTTTTACATATATTAAGAAATTTATTTTTTTAGTATTAATCAATAATAAAATTAACATATTAATCTTACTAAGTTCTCTGAAGCTATAACAAATACTTTTAAACTTTTTACTCTATAAAAAAATATAAGTTAAGTTTTTTTTATATCTATAAAATTAAATATTATGAACCACGCAAATTGATAAAAAAGTAATTCAAGTGAATCGAAGAGAGTAATGAGGCAGTGACACATGATTACTCTAACATCGGGTAAACAATTCATGTTTTAAGTGCATGCCCGCCTAAACCATGGAAGTTTTGCCGCATGTATCCCCTAACAATTACACTTATCGTTTCAAATGTAACACGTGTACTAGGAAGCCTACCAAAACAATAGTCTAAGCATAAGGCAACACGAAATGTGGCATGATGCTTTCCGACACGTTACTGAATTTTCAAAGACAAGTGTGTTGTGTTGTCCGCCTCAGTTTGTTAAGACCTAACCTTTTATCATTTTTAAACTAAGTTAAATTTCACAATATTGAAATAGTATTTTACTTGTTTTATTTTTTATTACGGTGCATGATTGAACAAATATTGCAAGAAAGCACCTTTAGAACCTTTTTTTTATTTTACTTTTTTTTTAGAAGAACTAGCAGAAAGAGTAAGGAGTATAAAGATGAAAGAAAGGAAATTTCTTTAGACAAAACGTATCAAGCATTTTGGAAATAAGAGACACGTGTATGGGTAGTGGAATAAGAAATGAGTAATTGAAGTTTTAGGTCCACTGAAAGAGGTAAAGATAGCAGGTTGCCACGTTGACGGGTGGGACGAGCTGTCTCCTTGACACTCGCGCTCGCCAAATTTGAACATACTCCAACATTTTTGAAGGTTTCTTACTTTTTTTACGATCAATTACGAGGATACAGATTTTGGGTAACTTTGTTCATCAAAATATACAAAAGGAAATAATAATATCTTTTCTTTAAACTGTTATTTTGAAATTTTATGATTTTTAACTCACTTAGTTAATACTAAGCACACTCATCTTTGAAAATTTAAACAATTATTATATTAATTAATATTTTATCTGATTTAATTTAAATGACATACTTTCTTTATTAATATATTTTAAAAGAACAAAATATTTTTATATTTAAAAATAATTTAATTTTAAACTTTTTATTCTATCCCTTATACTCCTTTAAAAAGCTTTTATAATCAAACTCATTAAGCTTTTGTCCCTTAAATTTTTAACATCATATATTTCAATAATTTTTTTTTCTTAAATTTTTTGTCAAGTTAAATTATATTATTTAAAGTATAACGAATGGGAGCAGTATATTGTGTGTGCGTATATATACTATTATACGTTTTGTAAAATATCTAACTGAGGAAGTGTTATTCTTCCACGGACTTTAGTGCAACAAACCCGAAATTTGCTCTGCTGAAACAATGCAACACCGTCCACGTATCCATTATTCCTGCTGGCGAGCAATTCCACTCTTTCTTTTCTGCTCTACGTACTGAGTATGAAAGTTGCAGTTTGATAGTGACACTCCATCCGCAATATCGCCACGTTTCTCATTCCAACAATCCATTGTCGATTCAACATCGGTTCTTTCTCTCGCTATTATTAATTTTTCACAACTTTACTACTATAGGAATTGTAATGGTCCCCTTTCGTCTAGTTACAGCAACCCGCCAAGTACTAGTTAGTTTTCAAATTCCTTTGCTGGTGCAACTGCCCTGTACCCAACTCATATCTTGGCTTTTGTCACCTAAAAAAATGTTGCTTAATTAGTGCCAAGAGAAGAAGAGTCTGAATTAAAGGTGAGGACACGTGTTGGGAGAATTTAGGGTTTAGGCAGCATGGCATGAGGAATAGAAAGAAAAAGGATAGTCTGGAATGCCAATGACGGAAATCTAAGTTCACTGTAACATGCACGGCTTTTATTATGTGGAGTACTTGCTTTCAATATATATGTTGATATAAAATGATTTTAAAGTTTAAACAACAAATTATTAGCATCGTTTTTTTTCCTATTTTAAAAAACAACCAAGTGTCACGTTGGTGGAGGGTTTATGGCTTTATCCAAATCGAACCCGTCTATTTCATCTTGTACAATGAAATGGATGTGATGGATGTGTTCAGTTCTCAATTGAGACACATGAAGGGTGAGTAATTCATCCTTATACTTACTAGTAACAAGTTAGCTAAAAAAATCAGATGAGCTAGGAATTGGGGAGGACTCCTCCTTTTATACCGGCGTTCGCTGTACCTTGATTATTAATCTTCATTATATAATTGTTTCCATGTTGCGTAACTAGTCGTTGAACACAATAAATGATCCTTATACCTATCATCGAATGAAAGCTATCAAGACTTGTTTGATTTGCCGTATAGAAAAAATAACCAAGACATTAATTAAATCTTACATTATCAGTATAGCATTAGGACCCTTTTCCCTTTAGTTTCGCTCTCCTTGTATGATTTTTCTATAAAATTATGGATCAGTAATGATTTTACATTACTTATATATACCATCTTCTTGATTTTCTCTCATAACAAATATTTGCATATTTAACGCAATTAAGATTCTAGTAATCTTATTAAAAAAATAAATAGTATTTATACTTGTGTCACCACCAATATATAAATTCAATTAATTTGTTAACTTTGCTTCGGTGTGTTGATATTGGACAAAAAATCATATATTTATCCATTGTTACCTCAAATTCTAATATTTTTAATTATTTTTTGAGTATTAATTATATTACTTTATGCTTAATATTATATTTTAATTATGTAAGAATAAAGCGGTGTGAAAATATAAAAAATTTGGAGCAAAATTAAATAAAATACGAAAGAAAAAAAAACTAATATAAAAAGGAGAAAAATAGAGGGACACCCTTTGGGTTTTGTCCCAAGTGGAAGAAGAGAAAAGGATATTCAAATGCATTGATGAAAGTAACGCAGCGAAGGAATTGAACGTGAAAACGTACTGGATTCGGCGCGAGGTGCTGGCCTGAATTCTGCAGTTGTGAGATTTTCTTATTTCGTTCGGGACAAGATTATTTTGGTCTTATATGATTTCAACTCGTATAAAAGGGGTTCTAAACTTAGTTTGAAGAAAATCAAATAGACGTTGAAGGAGAATTCACGTGGAGGAACACACATCACGCTTGGAGGAGGCTTCTAACTAGTTTTTATTCTCTTCTCTTCCCTTAAGTTCATAGTTTATTAGTTTTAGAGTTTTGGGTGCTACATGAACGTTGTAGTTTGAAACTTGAATTGTTTTTATTATTTTATCATATTGGTTTATTTATTCAATCTTGGCGCTTAATTATTTGATTGCTTGATCACCAATTGAATATTATCTACGAATCTAGGATTGAACTTGAGAGAGGGAATTTTAGCTTGCATATAAGATTGAGTAGAGCGAGATCTTGAACTTGATTAACGGGGAACAGATTTGCGGTTAGGATAGGAATATCTCTAATAGCCTTGCTTGGATATTATATGAGCATTATTAATACGTTCTTGTTAATTCTAATTACATAGGAATATAGGCGTTAGGTTAGCTTGAATAGGCGAGTAGTACTTCGGGAGAAGACTACGAGCAATATTAACCCTATCAACTAATAAATCAGATAAATTAATTAAATAATTTAAGTGAAAAACTCAACGGGATTGTTAGCTAACTCATAGCTCTAGAATATTTTCTCCCATTGAATTCATCTCTAAAATTGCAGACTTGTTTTCTTTAATTTTATAGTTTACTATTCTAGATTACTTTTAGCTAAATATTCATACTTAAAAAAATCACTTGCATAAATTACAATTCTATATTACTTATAGATCACGTATACTTGCGCGTGCGTTTCTAAGCAACACGTGTGCATACGAGGCGCTGAACCAAACGACTCCTCTACATTCTTTGTCCAAAAAATAATACGTTTGCCTAGAAGGAAGGGGCCCGCTTGCTGGGTTTTGAACCTCTTAATTACAATAACATCAGAATCTTCCCTTTTGTCACCGGTTCAATAACTTTTATTGAACTAAAATATTATTTCTAACTTATTTGCTAAGTAAAACTTTTTCATGAAGAGAATTCAATTGACATAACCTATACCTTGTCTTGCCCCAGAACAAAGGCGATAAATAACTAATTGAGTTTTTAATAAATTATTTATATAAATATTCAATAAAATTTGTATTAGATGATTTGAGTTTGTCAAATCCGTAAGTAAAACTTTAATTTCCCCCTCTACTCCTAAAGCGGTGGAAGGAGACTCATGAGAGCCACCCACGGGACAAGAAATGCAGACACGTAATACAGTATAGCCTTCTATGCATGGTAACTGCATCTGCATGCGTGTGTAAGAGAGAAATGCAACGCGTATATCTTCAAAACTTGCTGGGTGTCTCTCTAAAAAGCATAGTATGTTTTTATGACTTCCTCCAACACACTCACCTGACTGACATACTTATATCAGTGTCTGTTAGTGTTTTATTTTCAGTGTTCCTGTTTACGCGGTGGACAAGAGACGGTGGCCGGCATAAACTATTTGCCCTTTCCAGCGTTTGAGGAGTTCTCTATAAGCCTCTCTATATCTCCACCAAAATTCATCTGCAGAAAGGTGAATTGAGAAGTAGTACAAATTAAAACACACAAGAACTTTTAAAACAAGAAGAAAATGAACTACTACCAACTAAAGAGACCCTCGAGACTGCGAAGAGGCAGAATCTTATGTTCATAATCGTATTGCATAGCGCACTATGCAGTAATATTAGCTGGTTGATGGATTTGAACAATAATGACAAGCAGGGCAGAGTCAAGATTTCACGGAGTAACGTGAACATTATTATGTACAAAAAATTTACTTTAACTTAATATATATAGTATAATTTGATCTAATGACACCTTGCATTCAGCCCGTGATGACAACAATATGAATAATGACATTGCTGAGTAATGCGAACATTATTATGTACATAAAAATTAATTTTAACTTATATATACTGTATAATTTGTTCGATTGCATTTCGTCCCGTGATGACAAGAATAAAATGAAGGATTGCATATAAGTATTCGTAATATGCAGCGGAAAATAATAACAATCTTAGTGATAGGTTATGTGTTATGTTATGTTTTGATGATCTAACAAACTTGATGATAAGAACCAGATAGGAAACATGTTCCATATCCTCAACGTGCTCAACATCAACAAGTCTTCAAATCTGGGACATGTTCTAACATTCAGAGTCAAAGAAACAATAGAGGGAACAGATAGACATCAATTTCCTTGCTGACTGTACCAGTCAATTCCCCACAGCTGTAAAGTGGCTGGAACTGTTCCTCTGCACACACGCAACAGTACAAACAGTATAACAGTCACTTTATTGGGAATGCCCTTGTACCAAACATGCTTACATCATTCAAGTGATGTCACCTATGTAATATTAACATGAAGCAAAGGCAAAATATCACCCTTGCACATTCCAGAATCGTTCAAGCTCTCTCTCAAGTGTGTTGCCAATTTGCAAGTGACACTCAGGGCTTTAAGAACAGAGAACATCATAAGAAGGACCAGTTTCCTACATTGAGTTATTATATGTCCTAAGTTATGTTGTACCTTTGTTAAAGTGATTCACTTGTAATTCCTACTTAGCTTAGCTAGAAGCATTGTGTAAGAAACCTTTTGTAAAATCATAAACCTTGTGTTTTTGTCTAGTGAGTCGGGTTGTGAGCTTTGTAATAGTGTTATTACAAAAAGGCTTGTAATAGATTTATTATAAGTGAGTGAGGGATTAAGGTGTTAATTCCTAGATTACAATAGGTTGTAATCTAAACTTGCTCGGTTAGTGAAGTTGAAATCTTACGAGTGTAGGTTGTGGTTTTTAATCTCGTGAGTTAGGAGTTTTCCAGGTAAAACTCTGCCGTGTCATTTACCTATCTCTTTGTGTGTGTTCTGTGGGAACTGGTAGAGAGCCCGGTTCTCTATACAATTTGGTGGACCCTAAGTTTCTATCAATTGGTATCAGAGCATGTTCTTTCTATCAGACTAACACCTAGAAAGAATCCGCATGGCTGCTCCACCAAACTTTGAAGAATGTTAATCTACCTACAGACCACCAAGATTCAATGACCAATACTACAGATGGTGGAAGACAAGGATGTATGATTTTATCATGGCTGAAGATTCAGAGCTCTAAGATGTTACCTGTGATAGTCCTTTCGTTCTTATGACGACCATTGGTGAACCAGCAGTGACAGTTCCCAAAACTAGGAAGGAGTACAACGATGCTGACCGCAAGGCTATAGAGAAGAACTTTCGAGCAAAAAAATCCTCTTTTGAGGATTTAATGAAAGAAAAGAGTATTCTGATTAAAAAGGTTGAAGACATAGAAAATGAGAGAGATGACTTGTTGGTAGTCATCATGGATCTAAAAGAAACAATAGAGGAATTAAAAAGAGGAAACAATTCTAGGACTGTCCAAAAGGGAAAGGAAGTTGCAATTGAGGCACTCATTAAGCTTGAAAATGAACTCAAATCTGTGAAATCTAGTCTGTGTGCTGAACTTGAAAGAAACAGACAACTTCAAGAAGATCTAGGTAGAGTTAAAAATGACCTTAAGAAATTTCTAAAGTGGACCTGGTCCTCTGATACAATTGCTGCCATGTATACAAGCAATGGTGGGAACAGGCAGGGAGTCGGGTTCCAAAAGGAAAAGACTCCCTGCAATTCACATAGCAAGTATGTTACTATCCCTGATAACTGGCTTTGCACTCATTGTGGCAACACTGGTCACTTTAAAGAAAATTGTAAGGTTAAATTCAATCCTAATAGAAAAACAAGGTTCTTATTGAAAAGGTAACTGCTACTAAGGAACCTGGTCCCTCCGTTAAAAATGTGTATTGCCTGCTTGGACAAAAAAAAAGTTTAATTCGCCCTTTTTCTCACTACAAGGGACCCAAATAAGTCTAATCCTTGATTCTCTTGTGCAGGGAGTAGTGAAAGGAAGCAACAAAAATTGGTACATGGATAGTGGCTGTTCTAAGCACATGACTGGAAGCATCGATGATTTCTTTTCACTCAAAGCCCTGCAAGGAGGGAGTGTGTTCTTTGGCAATAGCAAAAAAAGATACATTATGGGAGCAGGAAGAATTGGGAAGTCACTCACTCACTCAATTGAAAATGTGTACTATGTGAACGACTTGAAATATAGCCTACTGAGTGTTTCCCAAATCTGCAACAAAGGAAAAAAAGTGGAATTTGTGTGAAAAGTCTGTATAGTCACAAATCTTGTGACTGGTGAAGTTGTCTTGGTGGCAAAAAGATATAAAAACATCTATTTTGCTGATTTTGAGTCCCTGCAAAATGGGGATCTCACTTGTCTGAATGCTGTTGATGATGATGCTGAACTATGGCACATAAGATTAGGTCATGCAAGCTTTATGTTGCTGAACAAATTGGTCAGGAAAGACCTGGTTCATGGCCTGCCTAAATCAAGCTTCAAAGATCACAAGGTGTGTGATGCATGTGTAAAAGGAAAGCAAGTCAGATCCTTCTTCAAGCCCAAAAAGGAAGTTAGTACCTCAAGGCCACTTGATCTCCTTCGTATGGATCTGTGTGGATCTATGAGGGTGCCAAGTAGAGGAGGAAAGAAGTACATTTTTGTTATAGTGGAGGACTATTCCAGATTCACCTGGACCTTGTTCCTCAGAACCAAGGATGAAACTTTTTCCAGTGTTTGCTGCATTTTTAAAGAAGATCCAGGTGAAGATGAGCCATAATGTTGTGCATAAGATCTTATCACAGCACAGAGTTTGACAATGCAAAATTTGATGAATTTTGTGCTGAAAATGGCATAAGTCATAATTTTTCAGCTCCAAGAATACCTCAACAAAATGGTGTTGTGGAGAGAAAAAATAGGACTCTTCAAGACATGGCAAGGACAATGTTGATTGATAGTGGCGTTGCTAAAAGTTTCTGGGCATAAGCAGTTAACACTGCATGCTATTTGGTGAACAGATGCATGATCAGGTCCCTCCTGAACAAGACCCCGTATGAACTGCTGAACGGGAGGAAACCTAAGCTAACACATATAAGGACATTTGGTTGCAAATGTTTTGTCCTCAATAATGGTAAGGAAGCATTTGGAAAATTTGATGCCAAAAAGTGATGAAGGAATCTTTCTGGGTTATTCATCACAAAGCAAAGCCTACAAAGTCTACAACAAAAAAACTCAATGTGTTGAGGAAAGCATACATGTGATCTTTGATGAATCACACCACCTATGTGGGAAAAATTCACATGATAAAATTGATCACGACGGATAGCAGTCAACAGTTCCTGGTGAAGTCATTGATATAGCAAATGGAAAGGTTGACATGATGAGTCACGTCAAGGAATCAAATGATGATGATGCATTTATATCTCCAGCTGATGCAGAGGAACCTGGTTCCTCCACCATAACAACTAAAGCTGAGAACAGAGTCATTGATGCTATTCAGGGAACCCCAGATGCTGAGCTAAGAAGGGGGACGGATGTCAACAATGGGTTACATTTAGAAGAACCCGGACCCTCTCACAATGAGATTCAGGTGTCTAACTGGAAGTTCAAAAGTTCACACCCTCTTCAAAATGTGATCACTCCTCTTGACTCTAGGATTCAAACTAGATTAAAGTCAAGAAATTCATTTGCCTTCTCAGCCTTTCTCTCTCAAATTGAGCCCAAAAATATCAAGGAATCATTGAAAGATTCTGATTAGATAACTTTCATGCAAGATGAACTCCATCAAATTGAGATAAATAATTTGTGGCACCTGGTCCCTCGAACTACCGATAGAACTGTTATAGGAACCAGGTGGGTATTCAGAAAAAACTCGATGAGTTTAGAAACACAACAAGGAACAAGGCAAGGCTAGTAGTTCAAGGCTACAATCAAGAAGAAGTGATCGACTATGATGAAACTTTTGCTCCAATTGCTCGAACGGAAGCCATCAGAATTTGCCTTTGCATCTCATATGGAATTCTGCATTTCTGAATGGTTTTCTAAAAGAAGAAGTCTTTGTCAAGCAACCACCTAACTTCGAATGTCATGAGCATCCTGAGTATGTTTTTAATCTTGACAAAGCTTTATATGAGCTAAAGCAGTCTCCTCGTGCATGGTATGAAAGGCTGTCCAAATTTCTCCTAGAAAATGGCTTTACAAGAGGAAAAATCGACAACACCCTATTTCTGAAGAAACGGGGGAGGAATCTGCTCATTATGCAAGTTTATGTTGATGAAATCATCTTTGGTGCAACAAATGTTTCTCTGTGTGAGGAGTTTACAAAGCTCATGGGAAGTGAGTTTGAAATGAGCATGATGGGGGAATCAAATTTCTTCTTGGGTCTATAAGTTAAGCAAACTCCTAAGCGCACAATGATAAGTCAGCAGAAGTACATCAAATAGCTTCTAAAAAGATTTGAGATGGAAAGCTCAAAAATCATTGATACTCCTATTTCCACTGCCACTCGTCTTGACCTGGATGAACCTGGTTCTCCTGTGAACGAGACCATGTACAAAAATATCATTGGTTCACTCTTATATCTCACAAAAAGCAGACCAGATAACGTATTCAGCATAGAATTATGTGCTAGGTTTTATCCAAAGGAATCTCATCTGAAGGCTGCCAAGAGAATCCTGAGGTGTCTCAAAGGAGCGCAAGACCTGGTTCTCTACTATCCCTCAGGAGACAATTTTGACTTCATCGGGTATGCTGAAGCTGATTATGCTGGTTATTTGATGGATAGAAAAAGTACTTCCGGTATGGCACACTTTCTGGGATCATGTCTAATTTCATGGGGTACAAGAAAACAAAACTCAGTGGCTCTTTTAACTGCAGAAGCTAAATATTTGGCAGTTGCTTTTTGCTGTGCTCAATTGCCGTGGATCAAGCAGCAGTTGGAGGACTTTGGTATATTTCTGATTGCGTTCCATTAATATGTGATAACACCAATGCTCTCAACATGGAAAAAAATCTAGTCCAACACAAGAGAACGAAGCACGTTGATGTGCGACATCATTTTCTCAAAAACAATGTTGAAAAAGGGCTCATTTGCATGAAGTTTTGCAGCACAGAAGACCAAATTGCAAATATCTTCACCAAAGCACTGAGTAGAGAGCACTTTGAAAAGAATTGACTGGCACTTAGGTTGGTATAGTCAAGCTGAGCACCTGGTCTCTCAATGATTAGCTATGAAAGAAATGAACAGGTAAAACAGCTAAAAAGTGTTTTATGGAAAGCTGTAATTCATTTCTACACCGTTACAGGTAGACACGCATGGCAATTACAGAGTACACAAGAAGCTAATGGTATTGCATGTTGGTAAAAGGATGCGGCTCTCATTTACAAAAGTAGTCAGGGAACCTGGTTCCCGTGACACACGATAGTAGTTTCTTTGTACTCTCATTCATAATTTTTTAACGGCTGAGAAAGTGCCACGTCATTAAAATGTCAGTTTCTCCTTTATCCCTTTTTGGAATCCAAGAGTCGTACCCGTTAGTAAATGACCCGTCTACCCAGAAACATTAATACCCATTCCTAACCGGTCCCTCACCCTCCTTAAATAAACTCAAATAGTCTCTCTATCATCACTGTTCACATCAAAAGCCAAAATCTCCCTTTTTCTCTCAAAACCAAATACTCTTTTTCTTACTACAAAACCCCACCATGTCTAAGAATCTAGAAGCTTCAAATCTTCTAGATGTCGTCCCCACTGTGTCTTCATCTCAAGAAGCACAGGAAACAAAGTCTAAGTCTCCCATGTCATCAAATCCAAACCCACACAAGATTCTCCAAAACCCTCTGCTTCGTCTCCTACCCAATCAAGTTTTGGTTCTCATCGGAGTCGCAAAACTTCAAACCCAAGGAGGTTTGTGGTTGCGACCTCTCTCTCTGCCTTGCCGGAAAAAATGGTTGAGGAAGAAATAGTAGAGGTAGAAGAAAATCAGGAAGTTTCCATTCTGCAAGTTGAATAAATATCTGAGACACAACAGAGTGCGGTTTGTAGTGGTGAAGAATCAGCGCTAATTACCCCAAATCTTGACTTGAATGTTGCCAACCCTACAGTAATACTCCTCATGTTTCTTCTGAATTGGCTTTGGGTTGAAGGAACAAGAGGCCATAGAGAATATGTTGTTAATAGCTGCTAAGAGGAGTTTAGTTGGTGGTTATGAAGGTGTTACTGAAACAATTATGTCTTTGGGGGAAGGTGATAGTCTACAGGTAGAGGGTAGGGAACTGATGCCTGTTGAAAATCTGGCACCTGAAAGTACTACTGGGGAACCATATGGGGAACCTGATCCTTCAGCCCAAGAGGAGCCCTCTGCTTCGACTTAGGATGAAACCCCCTTTGCTTCAAAAGAACCCCAGGTCCGTACTGATCCCGCTCCCTCTCCTCATTTCGATACTGAGCCATTAACTATTATTATTCCTAAGATGAGATCTCTTTCTGAAGAAGAGAATGAGGATAGTGAGGAAGATTATGACAACATCTCTGTTGCTACTTTTATTGCTGCTAGGAGTAGTAGGGCAACTCCTAAAAAGCCCACTCCTAAAAGACCTACTGCTAGGCTGCAAAAGAGGGAAGCTCTTGAATCAGTTCTTAAGAAAAACAAAGAAGAAAAGAAGAAGAGGAGGTTGATGAAGGGTGGAAAGGTAGTGAATAAAGAGGTAGTGCCTCCAACACTTGTTGTTGATATTGATGACGAGGTGAATGAGGAACCCAGTTCCTTAATTCGTAAGTCCTCTAAGAAACCTACAGTTCTAAAATCTAGGAAAGAGTCATCTGTAAGAGTGATGGAGGTTAGTAATGTTGAAGAAGAGTCTGGTGAGAAGGTGGCTGAGGAGTCTGGTGAGAAAGTGTCTGAAAAGTCTGGAGAAAAGGTGTCTGTGAGGGTGTCTGAGAAATCTGCAAAGAAAGGGAAAAGTGTAAAAAAAATCTGTGAAACGGAAGGCTGGTGCCAATGAGGAACTAGGATCCTCTAAGAAGGCCAAGGTAGGTGTGGCCAAGGATGAAGGACGAAAAAATTTGAGAAGCCAGAAAGTGCTATGGGGCATAACATTTGCTCCTGATATCCTTGACATGACAGGGATGCGCCAACTGGTTGATATCTGTGAATTTCAATAGTGGACGCATTTGTTCACAAATGAGAGTCCCAAGGTGTATGAAACAGAGATGAGAAGTTTCTACGCTGACATGTTCACGGTGGAAGATGACAACATATGTTTGAAGGCAAATGGTATTGATTTTGTAATGGATGAGGTTGTGTTGGGAACAATTCTGTGAGTTCCTACTAGGGGCATATCATCCATTGAGGGCACTTGCTCCTCAAACTTCAGAAATGCTATTGTGAAGGATGATGCAGTACAGCAGGGGGAACGAGTACACAAGAACGCCCTCCTTCCAATGTACCAATTATTATTTGAGATGGTGAACAAGGTCTTGCTACCTCATGCATAAACGCGTTCCATTACGTCACGAGCAGACCTATTCCTCTTAAAGGCACTGGATTCCTACTCCACTATCAATCTAACCGGGTATCATGATTGAGCACATGAAGAAAGTGGCAGATTTTAAGGATAGTAAGCATGGGCTACCCTCCGGTTTTTACTCACTAAGGCATTTGAGTTCTTCAAAGTTCCTTTGTGAAAGGCTACAATGGGTACTCACAAGTAGACCTTCTCCAAGACCACCTTATAAGAGTGTGAGTGTATCGATAAGAAAGGAGGGATTCACAACAATTCCACTATCTCTCAACTTATTGGAGCCTAGAATATTGCAAATGAAGAGATAAGGAAGTTGAAGGCACGAAATATTATTCTTGAGGGACGGCTAAGTCAGGCCCAGGAGGCACTTGGTTCCAGTAGCACACACAGTGCAGAGGTTGTCTGTCTGACCACGGAGAATGCTGATCTCAGGAAACAGGTCGAGGACCTGAAGGAGATGCAAATGCTCGAATGGATATCCTCCTTAGAACCCTTGCCTCTTCATCTCTACCTCCCCCTTCCAGTGCTCCTTAAAATTGTCCCCTCCTAATGTCTAGTTCAAGCTGTCTGTCCTCTGTTTTGGTCCTTTTGTTTTGATGTTTTAGTGGCTGGGACTTTTTTTGTTGTTTATTTTGTGGATGCTTATGTAATATGCTAACTCTGCTCCCTGCATATTTCCAAATTAATGAATATCCCATCCTTTTGCTATGCATGCTTTGCTCTTATGCTCTGTTCATAGTCATGTTTGTGTGCATACATGTGGCATGAGTTAAGCTTACTAGACTTCTTTTTGCTCATCTCAGTTACTAATCTTTTTATGATGCCAAAAGGGGGAATAGTAATTGAGGAACAGTGGGGGAAACACGTTTAGGGGGAACACAAAATTTTTATGGTACTATTTATGGTACTCTGGTTGTTAGGGGGAGTTTCAATTACATGTTTGTCATCATCAAAAAGGGGGAAATTGATAGATTATGTGTTATGTTATATTTTGATGATCTAACAAACTTGATGATAAAAACCAGATAGGGAACCTGTTCCATATCCTCAACGTGCTCAACATCAGCAAGTCTCAAGTCTAGGACACGCTCCAACATTCAGAGTCAAAGGAACAACAGAGGGAAAATATAGACATCAGTTCCCTTGCTGGCTGTGCCAGTCAACTCTCCATAGCTGTAAAGTGGCTGCAACTGTTCCTCTGCACACACGCAACAGTAAAAACAGTGCAGCAGTCACTTTATAGGGAATGCCCTTGTACCAAACATGCTTATATCATTCAAGTGATGTCACCTATGTAATATTAACATGAAGCAAAGGAAAAACATCACACTTGCACATTCCACAATCGTTCAAGCTCTCTCTCAAGTGCGTTGCCAATTTGCAAGTGACACTTCAGGGCTTCAAGAACAGAGAACATCATAACGAAGGACCAGTTTACTGCATTGAGTTATTACATGTCCTTAGTTATGTTCTACCTTTGTCAAAGTGATTCACTTGTAATTCCTAAATAGCTTAGCTAGTAGTATTGTGTAGGAAACCTTTTGTAAAATCATAAACCTTGTGTTTCTGTCTTGACTAGAGTGAGTCGAGTTGTGAGCTTTGTAATAGTGTTATTACAAAGAGGCTTGTAATAGAGTTATTACAAGTGAGTGAGGGATTAAGGTGTTTATTCCTAGATTACAATAGGTTGTAATCTGAACTTGCTCGGTTAGTGAAGTTGAAATCCTACTAGTGTAGGTCGTGGTTTTTAATCGCGTGAGCTGGGAATTTTCCTCGTAAAACTCTGTTGTGTCATTTACTTATCTCTTTGTGTATGTTCTGTGGGAACTGATAGAGAACCCGGTTCTCTATAAAGTTTGGTGAACCCTAAGTTTCTATCACTTAAGAAGATCTTTTCGTTCTTAAAATTTATTTACATGTCAAAGATGGGATCTGAGACGTACCTGGTGAAGAGAGTCTCATTCCAAAATTCTTCGATAGTGCGAAGACTCTATGCCTATCTACACCGAGACCGATCTTTGCTATCACCTCTTTGATCAATGAAATCGCGAATAAATTTGAATGAAATTCATGTGTTGAAGTTTTCTCAATAATTCAGCCTAGAAATAAAGGCAAAGGAAAACAGTTTCCTTGTCAAAAATATATAATCTCTTGAATATTTGTGTGGCTCATGGACCTCCGTTCCTTTTCCCGTAGTACCCTCGTGTTTGATAATATGTATACATATATACATGAACTTGCAACACTTTTCCAATAGGACAAGGAAAAGTTAGAGGCATTGGTTTTTCCTTCGCAAAGTCCATTCCAAAATTGGAATTATGTAATCTTTTTATTTGGAAAAATTGAATCTCATTCTAAATGGGATTGGGTTGGTCGACACGTCCTTTAGGACTTACGTTGATCCAATTCAAAGTTGGATTCAACTTTCAATCCCTTTATTCATATATTTCATATACATTCTTATATGAAATATTAATTATATATATCACATAGATATTTCAATTAAGAGATATAATTTTTTTTTTATTCCAAATAGAAAATTTCAATTTGTTCACAATATTAATTATATCCTCTGTGCTAGCAAAGAATATAATAATATTTCATTTGGACTAATAAATTAATTTATTTGACTAATTAAATTCTTTAATTTAATCATCAAATAATAAAATAATTAATCCTTTCGCAAAGATCGGAAGACTCGTTAGTGTGCAATTCCATAGGTTCAATACTAAATTGGTAGTAAAATTAATTAAATTAATATACAAATCAAGGGCGGCGTCTAGCAACACTCCTTAACGACTAGAGAATGAAGTCTACAATTTACTCTCAAGAACCAGTAGAAGAATAATGTAGTAATTCCTTCTGTCCTTATAGCTCTGGGTCACCCTATGATGAGGTTTAACTGTCAAATCCTAATAGGCGACCAACTATGTGTGCATGTCAAATATAATCGACCATTGAATAACTTAAGAAACTCTTTTCTTCTTTCTTTCAATTGCCCTAGCCAAGGTCTTAGTTTGATCGTTTATAATTCATGATAACATGGAGCTTAAACTCATTAGCAAGAGTTGACAGATTTCATCTTGATCAATCACTAATTCTACAAGCATTTAATCATATCCAATATCCTTTCAACTATCGCCCTTGGGCCATAGGTGTCTAGTATCAAAGTACAATAAATAACTTTTCAATTACTATGACGATCTCAGGTAAAAGGAAACTCTTACATCACATTCTTCAAGAGAATATATCCTATTGACAATTTATGGTAATTTTAACCATTAGGAATTATCCAATGAGTTGGCTCATTGATCATATATTTATATGCGTCGTCTATCTATGTGATTTAGTAAATGAGATCAACTAATCTTTATCCAATAAAGACGATCACATAAATATTGATCTAACCGGATTACTATTGTCCAAATTAATAATCCTATGATCAAGAACAAATTTAGATTAAGTTATAAAAAACTTCACTCTCATTATCATGATCTCCATCACGAAGACATGTCCCAAAATTGAGTCAACGACCTTATCAATTTAATCAAATAATTAATAATAACTATGATAAAAGAATAACAAATGCCATATATTTTTATATCAAATAACATTCACAAAAATATGTTCAAATCATCAATTATGAGATTGGATCTAGGGCATATTGACTAAATCCCTAACAATCTCCCACTTGCACTAGAGCCAATCGCTCATGTACTTCATTCCCAATTTCTACTTGTGCTTGTCAAACTCCTTTATGCCAAGAGCTTTAGTGAATGGGTCTGCAACATTTTCCTTTCCATCAACCTTTTGAATCTCGACGTTCAATGATCTCTCTTATCAAGTGATACCTTCGCAGGACATGTTTGGATTTTTGGTGTGATCTTGGTTCTTTTTCTTGAGCAATGGCTCTAGCATTGTCACACAACAATGGAACTGCACCTTCTATTGAAGGAACCACACCAAGTTCAGTTAAGAACGTTTTCATCCATACAGCTTCCTTAGCACCTTCTCTAGCTGCTATATATTCTGCTTCAGTCACTGAATCAACTACTGTAGCTTGTTGGAACTTTTCCAACTCACTTCACCACTATTTAAGGTAAATACATAACTAGAAATAGATTTTCTATCATCTTTATCTGAACAGAAACTGACATCAGTATAACCTTCAAGTTTCAACTTAGAATCTCCATAGATGAGGAATTGGTCTTTAGTCCTTCATTAATACTTAAGTATGGTCTTCACCACCTTCTAATGTTCCTCACCAGGATTTTCCTGATATTGGCTAGTCACTCCTAGTGCATAAGCCACATCAGGATGTGTACATATCATGGTAAACATGATAGCTCCCACTGCACTAGCGTATGGGATCCTACTCATGTGTTCTCTCTCTTCAGGTGTTTTAGGACATTTCTCCCTACTGAGAGTAATTCCAGTGCCTATCAGAAGATAGCCTCTTTTGGAATTATTCATGTCATACCTCCTTAAAATGGTATCAATGTATAAAGACTGAGAAATTCCAAGCAGCTTCCTCGATCTATCTCTATAGATCTTTATTCCCAATATATAAGCTGCTTCTCCCAAGTCTTTCAAAGAGAACTGTTCAGATAGCCAAATCTTAGTACTTTGAAGTGCCGGTATATCATTCCCTATGAGCAACATATCATCAACATACAGTACTAAGAATATAATTATGCTCCCACTAACCTTTTTGTACATACAATGTTCTTCTTCGCATCTAACAAAATTGAACTTTTCAACTGTCTTGTTAAAGAGAATATTCCAACTTCGAGAAGCTTGCTTTAGTCCATAAATGGATCTCTGTAGCTTGCAAATTTACTATGATCAGACGGAGATGTGAAGGCTTCAGGTTATGTCATGTACACATCCTCTTCTAGCTCACCATTAAGGAAAGTTGTTTTCACATCCATTTTCCATATATCATAATCATAGTATGCTACTAGCAAGCAAAATACATATTGATTTGAGCATTTCCACGGGAGAGAAAGTCTCATCATAGTCGACTCCTTCTTTCTGACGATATCCCTTGGCAACAAGACGGGCTTTGTAGGTCTCCACCTTTCCGTCTGCTCCAATCTTTCTCTTAAAAACCCATTTACAACCTATAGGTTTTATATCCTTTGAAGATTCAACTAAAGTCCATACTTTATTTTTCTTCATGGATCCCATTTCGGATTCCATGGCCTTTTGCCATCTCTTATATTCAGAACTTTGTATGGCCTGTTCATATGTCTTAGGGTCATCACCATTATGATCAAACTCACTTGATACATCATCTTGTACCATTAGATTAATCTAGTTGGTACATGACGTTCTCGTGTAGACCTTCTAAGAGGTGCTTGTACAATTTGTTCACCTTGTGCTGGATTTGGTTGGTGTTCAATTTGGTTTGGAACGGGTTCATTAACCTATTCTTGAACTACATTTAGTTCTTGAACTTCAACCATTGAAGATGGCAACTTCCTTGTCAACTTCAAAACATCCAATAAAGCTTCTTCAACTCATGTCTCATAATCTTGATTTTGTGTTGATTCATTAGTTTCTTGAACTTAAGCAAGTTCTATTTCTCCATTATAATTTCCTTCCAAAAGAAATTCCTTTTCCGAAAAGGTTGCTCTTCTAGCCACAAACACTTTATGGTCAGAAGAGTGATAGAAATAATATCCCATTGTTTCTTTGGGATGCCTAATGAACCTACACTTATCAGATCTTGAGTCAAGTTTATCAGACTGCATTCTCTTAACATAAGTTGGACAACCCCTCACTTTAATGTGTTTAAGGTTAGGCTTATGTCTTTTATATATCTCATATGGTGTTGTAGAGACTTAGCGGGCACTTTATTAAGTAAATTTGTTGCTTCTTCCAAAGCATATCCCCATAAATTTATTGGAAGATCTGTGAACACCATCATAGATCTCACCATATCTAATAAGGTTCGATTTCTCCTTTCAGACACCCCGTTGTGTTGTGGTGTTCCTGAAGGTCCTCTTTGCTAATCACTAATCTACCGTTGATACGGGCTGAGATTCACGCTGTGACATCTGGTTGGACACGAATATCACGGCCCTTTATTAATCGTGTGTGGTCGTTCGGTAATGCTCTCCGAGGTCGTGAAACTCGAACCGGACCCGGGGGCGTGGTCTCGATGGCTCCGAGGGCAGGTGTTTTGCTCGGGCCTATATGCGAGAGGCTCCTGGCTTCAATTCCCATTCCCTGAAGTCACGTCCTTGCTTCGTTTTCCTCACAAAGAAATCGGGTCCCGATTTTACCCGTATACAGTCCCCTCATTTTTCATAGAGTAGGTTTGCCGAAACGATGGGAAATGATAGATGTTCTCCAGTTCCTTCCTCCGTACGTTACGATGAAGGAGCCGAAACATCCCATCAGTTACGTCATTCTGACTTTGGACATGTGTCAATCATCGACTAGTTGTCCCTGAATGCGAAGCGTCACCTGCTTCCCTACAAAAGCTTCCACCCTTTGCTCTTTTTCTACTTTTCGACCAATCTTTTGCCTTCGATCTTCCCAGCTATGCCTCCCCTGAAAATGTTTATTCCTAGGGGCTGCTCAATTGTAGATGACGTTAAGGTCGAGAAACCCTCACGCAAATAAGAGCTGGGCAAAGGAGCATCAAGGTACATATGCTCCATGACCGAAAACGTCCTTCCCGTGGTCCGAATGGACTGCAATTGGGAAGGCAAAGATGTAGTAGTCCACGGGCCCAAGGACGCCATTACTACCCACGTGGAGGGGTACTTAATTGTTTTCACTTATCCATTCACACTAGTCCCGATAGACCCGATTGTTCTATATTTTTGCATGAGGTACGAGGTGTGCCTCAGGCAAATCCATCCATCTCTATAGAGGATCGGGATCCTCCTCTGTTACTTCATGAATAAGATCGAGTCTCTTCGGTTCATCGTCGATCATCTACTCCATTTATATAGTCCCCGAATTTTCTGAGGGGGACTGATCAAGCTTACTCGCCGGGCCAGCAAGACCCCCTTTTCATGCATTGATGAAGACCGAGACCGGGGCTGGCAGGGATGCTTCATTTGGGTGAAGACCGAAGACCTGATCCCCT
>MCJB01022275.1:0-19785 GCA_002018475.1 Nicotiana obtusifolia | reverse complement strand
AATTCCTTGAGAAGTGGAACGTATCTCGTAAGTGTAGTCTCTCCACAAGCGTCAATTTTTTCTTTAATTTCTTTCTTCTCATTCATATTTGTGGCTGTGCAGCTATCGCTCGGATTCCAAATGCGGTCCCCCAGCAAAAGGAATGGATCAAGGGCATTTGTGCAGAGATGACGTACTCCGAGTGCGTATGGCACAAGATTTCAAAGGGTCGATGAGAGGCCTGTTTTCATGGTAAGGTCTCTCTCTGAATAGTTAAGACCATGCTTCTAATTTTCATCACACTGACTTTCCTTCCCCTTTGTTGCTGTAGGTTTACCTAAGACCACCAAACTTAGGCCTTTGGAAGGGGACGAGGACGTGTCCTTGTCCGTTGATCCCTCCGTTATGGGACATCCAGGGCTGCTGTGGAGGAAAAGAAGAAAAGGAAGAGAAAACCTTCGGGCTCCTGGGGCCTTGAGGCGAAACTAAAGAAAAGAGTGGCTCGCAAGCCCAAGAAGAGCTCTAGCTCTCGGGTGCCAGACTTTGATTCTCCTATCCGGCTCAGGGATGACCCTGAAGAAGACCTTGTATTCGTCGACCACGGAAATATCCTTCCCAGGGGAAGGAGGCATCTAAAGGGGGAGACTCGTGAGGCTGACCTTCCTCAGACTCGAGAGGTCGAAATGGAGACCCGGGTTGGGACTCCCAGGACACTGGCTCCGCTTCGAAGGAAGCGCCTGGTATAATAGAAATTACGAGGATGCCCTCCTACACTGAGTCCATGCTCGAGAAGGCTCAAGCGGGTGATGAGAAGTCCAATGAAGAGGTCAATGTCGCGGACGATCCCCTTCATTACTTTTTCGATGGTGTGGACTCGTCCGCTTTGGAAGAATTTTTCGGGCTGGGCGACTTGGAAGTTTCGAAGAAGGACACACCCTCGGAAGTTGGGGGGTCGAGTTTGAGCCCGAAATTGATAAATCAGTTCGATGCTCTGAGTGTGCACCCCAGTCGCAAATGATCGATTATTCTTACCGTTCCGGAGGATGCCCAGGTTTTACTGCTCCTGTGGGGATAGCCAGCTACCTCCAATGCCTAGTGACCAAGGAGGACTAGGAAAAACTAAACGAGGTGAATGCGTCATGCCTTTTCAATAAGGCGCAGCAGGCATTGAACCGGGTAAGGCATCATTACGTCCCTTTGAATTTTACTTAAGTTTTGATATTTCTCACGTTTTTCATCATTTTGCAAGCCTCGGTACTTCATCACGAGAGCTTCCTTCGGTACAGGGTCGAGGTCAATCAGCTCGAGCTCGAGGTCAAGGAGCTATCCCAGAAAAGAGATATGTAAAAGCTCCTCAGCGAGCAACAAGAAGGGGTCATTAAGAACCTTCAGGCCGAGCTGGATAGGGCTCAGAAAGAATCATCGGTCCTAAGACGGGAGCACGCCGACTTGGTTGAAAAGGTAAAGGTCTTTGAAGTTAGAAATGAGGAACTGGTCATAGTGGCTAACGACAATACCTCGTAGGTCCAGCAGATGATCGATCAGATCGACCAACTCTGAAAGGAGATGGACGAGATCTAAGTCATGGCCGATGGGTAGAAGAGCAGGATGGATCTTCTGGCATCAGAGAAGGAAACTGCCCAGGCAAAGCTGTCTATGGTAGAGGTTCAACATCGGGTGGCAGAAGAGAAAGCTGATAAATGGGCTCAACTAAATGAGGATCTCCGAGCACAGCTGGGCTCGGCCATCGCAGAACAAGACGCTCTTGGTAAAGAGCTCAAAGCAACAAGGTCTAAGTTGGAGATAACCTCGGCCGATGTTGAAGAGATGGTCGCCTAATACAAAGCCGATGTCGAAGCAGCCAAGGCCCGCCTGGAGACCAATGCCGATTACGTGAGGGGACTGTCTCGAAAGGAGACCCTCGAAGAGATCCATGCCCGAGGCTTCAGCCTATATGCCGAGATCGAGGATGCAAAAACACTTGAGGCTGAGGCCAAGAAACTAACCGAACCTGAAGGTGAAGAAGGCTCTGAAGAATCCGAAGGCCCCGATGGTTCTGGTGAAGAATCGAGCTCCAGTGAAGATCAGGCGTGAATGCCTTAGGAGTTTTTCTTTTTTGTGTTGTGTACATATCTTTTGTTCTTTTTGAGGCCGTTTTTTTTTTGCCTTTGTAAAGATATTCCGGAATATATAAAATTTTCCCTTTTGGAAATTTCAATTTTTTTAACATCTTTTCAACATTTCCATTCTTGAAAATATTTCTGATGCCTTAGCATAGAATCAAATGTAGTAATATGTCGTCTATTTTTCGGAGGTCCAAACAGAACTTGACCTCGATGCAAGCTTTTATTTTCTTGAAGCTTTGAAAACTCGGAGTGACCGGAAGTTTTTCAAAAATACTTAAGTGGTTTTAGACGATGCTTTTGTCGAGGCTAACCTTTTGGCAGGTTTTGAATATTTATTGAAGGCGTTACATTTTGATTACGGGCTTCGAACGTATCCGAGTCGTTTTTTAGGGCAGCCGTAGCCTTTTTGGTTCAGGCACTTGGGTTCGGTCTTTGTGCCTCCCCGTTTTGATAACTCGAGTTGCCCGAACTTATTTCAGATGATAGTCCCCCAGTGAGGGTAGCCCTTGGGATCAAATAGGGGTAGCCCTTGAGCTTGATATTCCCCGGGTAGGGATAGCCCTTAGACTCGATGCTTTAAGAGGCAAAAATATGTAACAGCAGGTTGAAACTTTCTTTCATTTTTGTGTGTAAAGTACAAGATTGAAAGCGTGTAAAAGCTTGTATTATGGATAAGGTGGCCTACGCGGGCACGGTTCACTTGGCTGTTTGGCCCTTACAATAAATCCTAACCATCGATCCTAGGCTGTTCAACCATAAAGTTTCCTTCTTTCCTTGCTAAGAAGCTTGTCCCGAGGGTGATGGCCCCCTGTATTCGAGGTCGATCTTGAGAGGGCTCAGATACTGTTGATGAGACCACTGACTCCGATTCAAAACCGGTCTTCAATTCTAAGTTAGCACGATTTATTGTTGCCTCATTAAAAACCTTGCCGGAAAACCCTTTTGGGGCAAAACCAGTTCAAGGGAAAAAGAGTGCAACGCGTGCTTTCATACCTAATAGTCACATTCTGCTTTGATCATTTCTTGCAAGTGTTAGTCCGATTCACAATATTCTAAAAAGGTGAATGAGATCGTACCTTAGCAGTAGCACCGCTTTAAGTGCGTCACGTTCCAGTTGTTCGGTAGTTGTGCATCGTTTCCTGCTTCGAGTTTGTACGAGCCTTTACGGGTAATCCTGATGACTCAATATAGTCCTTCCCAGTTCGGCCCTAGCTTCCCCTCGTTCAGGTTCCGGGTGTGTAGTGTTACTTTCCTTAACACAAAGTCCCCGATCTTGAAGTGCCGAAGGTTGGCTCTCTGGTTGTAATACCTTTCTATCCGCTATTTCTTGGCAGCCAATAGGACAAGGGCGTTCTCGTGCATGTTATCTAATAGTTCCTGGTTCGTTCTCATAGCCTCATCGTTTGATTCTTTGGTTGCATATCGGAACCTGAGGCTCGGTTCTCCCACTTTGACCAGTATTAGTGCTTCGGCACCATAGACCAATGAAAACGGAGTGGCCCCGGTACAAGATTTTGAGGTTGTAGGTATTCCCACAAGACTTCGGGCAAAATTTCCTTCTATTTTCCTTTGGCATCAGTCAATCTCTTCTTTAGGTTCTGAAGTATGGTCTTGCTTGTTCCCACTAGAGTGATAGGGTGTTCACAAGTTCTTTTTGATCTTGTGATCCTCGAAAAAATTATTTACTTTACTGCCGATGAACTACTTCCCGTTATCACAAAATATCTCGGCTGGTATCCCGAACCGACATATTATGTGGTCCCAAATGAAGTCAACGACTTCTTTTTCCCGTACCTTCTCGTACGCTTGAGCTTCGACCCACTTAGAAAAATAATTGATCATAAATAGTATGAATTAAGCCTTACTAGTGCCCACAGCAGGGTACCGACAATGTCCATTCCCCACTTCATGAACGGCCAAGGTGACAGGACAGATGCAATAGCTCTCCGGGTTGATGGATCATTGGTGCATGCCTCTGACAGCCGTCGCATCTTCATACAAAGTCCTTTGCATCTTTCTCCATGTCGATCTTGTAATAGCCAGCCCTGATTGTCTTACGAACCAAAGATGCTACCCCCGAATGGCTTCTGTAGGTGCCTTCATGAACTTCCCTCAAAACGTATTCGGTATCTCCCGGCCCCAAGCATATGGTGAGCGGGCCAACGAACGTTCTTCTGAATAGAGTACCTTCGGACAAGTTGAACCTGGCCGTCTTCGTGCGTAGAGATCTCAATTCTTTAGGATACGAAGGAAACTTCCCAGTCTTCAAGTAGTCTATATACTTGTTTATTCAATCCCAAGTTGAAATTGTTGAGTTTATTTTGGCATGGCATTCTTCTACTACCGATTTCAAGAGTTGTACTGTCGTTCTTGAGTTGAATTCACTGTCATCAACCGATCACCCCAAGTTAGCCGGAGCATCAGCCTCGCTATTTGATCTCGAGGTACGTGCTGTAGGGTCCATTCCTTGAATTGATGCAGCTTTACCTGCAATTTGTCTAAATACCTTCGTATTTGTTCCTCTTTTACTTCGAATGTCCCATTGACTTGATTTACCACAAGGAGGGAATCACACTTAGCTTTGACCACCTTGGGCCCCAGGCGTTTAGCCAATTCGAACCTGCAACCATGACCTCATACTCGACCCCATTGTTAGTCAATTTCATAGTTCTAATAGATTGCCTAACTACGTTACCCGTAGGCGGCTTCAATATGATGCCGAGTCTGGACCCTTTTGTGTTCGAGGCATTGTCCATAAAGAGGGGCCAGATTCTCGAGGAAGTCCCCGAGGTTAACAACAATTCCTTTTCGATTTCGGGTATTAAGGCCGGCGTATAGTCGGTCACGAAGTCTGCCAAATTATTTGATTTGATGGCAGTACGGGGTCAATATTCAATATCGTACCCGCAAATTTCTACGGCCCATTTAGCCAACCGGCCCGAGAGCTCGGGTTTGTGAATTATGTTCCTTAGTGGGTAAGAAGTTACAACACATATGGGGTGGCATTGAAAAGATGGCTTTAACTTTCTGGAGACGCTTAGCAAGGCGAGCGCCAATTTTACTAGGTGAGGATACCTTGTTTCAGCCTCGCCTAGAGTTCTACTAACATAATAGATAGGAAATTGCGTACCTTCCTCTTCCCGGACTAGGACTCCACTTACTGCTACCTCAGATACCGCCAAGTACATGTATAGCTGCTCATCCGCCTTCGGAGTATGGAGCAAGGGTGGACTTGAAAGGTACGGTTTGATTTCTTCCAAAGCTTGTTGGCATTCCGGGGTCCAAGAAAAGTTATTCTTCTTCTTCAATAGTGAGAAGAACCGATGGCTCTTATCGGAAAACCTCGATATGTACCGGCCTAGGGCAGCTAAGTGCCGGTTAGCCTCTGCACGACCTTGACACTATCCACCATGGTGATGTCTTCTATAGCTTTGATCTTATTGGGATTGATCTCAATCCCTCGGTAGGATACCATGAATCCAAGGAACTTACTGGATCCGACCCCGAATGCGCATTTCTCCGAGTTCAGCTTCATGTTGTATCTCTTCAGTATGTTAAAGGTTTCTTGCAAATAATTCAAATGGTCCTCTACTCGCAGGGGCTTAACTAATATGTCGTCAATATAATCTTCCATTGACTTTCCTATTTGTTGTTTGAATATCTGGTTTACTAGGCGTTGATATGTGGTACCTGCGTTCTTTAGCCCGAGTGACATTACGTTAATACAATAGGTGCCGAATTTAATGATAAAGGATGTTTTCTCTTGATCCTTCGGTCCATCTAGATTTGCTTGTACCCGGAGTAAGCGTCGAGAAAGTTGAGTATCTCGTGCCCAGCTGTCGCATCGGCATGCGATCGATGTTAGGCAAGGGAAAAGAGTCCTTAGGGCACGCCTTGTTCAAACCTTTGTAATCTATGCACATTCTTAACTTATTCCCCTTTTTAGGCACTACTACTACATTAGCTAACCAATCCAAGTGCTTAACATCCCGAATGGAACCTATTTTGAAGGAGTTTGGGTACCTCGTCTTTGATGAATGCATGCTTGACGTCGGACTGAGGCCTCCTCTTCTGTTTAACCGGGTGGAACTTCGGATCCAAGCTCAGCTTATGAGTGGTTATTTTTGGCGGGACCCCTGTCCTATCAAGATGGGACCAAGAGAAACAATCTATGTTAGCTATAAGGAATTCAATGTGTTTTTTCCTGAGCTCCGGAGTTAATCCCGTGCCCAAGTATGCCTTCTGATCGGGCAAGTGTTCGATCAACATGACTTGCTCCAGCTCCTCAACCGTTGATTTTGTGGTGTCAGAATCATCAGGGGCGTCGAACGACCTAGGGATTACGTAATCATCATCATCGCCTGCTTCTTGCTTCTCCGGTTCGTTTGGGCTGATATTGGTGATTGCTATTTAGTTTCTTCCTTCCTAATCGGCTCTGTGTTCTTTGATGCTGAGAGTGCGGACATCAGGATCACCTCATCGACCGCGAACATTTCTTTCGTGGCCGGCGGCTCTTCTTAAACCGTCTTAATCCCTCCCGGTGTGGGGAACTTCAATGCCTGGTGTAGTGTCGAGGGTACTGCCGTCATGCTGTGAATCCATGGCCTCCTGAATAGAGCATTATATCCCATATCCCCTTCAATCACATAGAACTTTTTTTCCTGAATGGTCCCGATGATGTTCACCGGCAGGGTTATCTCCCCTTTAGTAGTTTCGCATGCCATGTTGAATCTATTTAAAACCCGGACTGCAGGCACTATTTGGTCTTGTAGACCCAACTGCTCTACGACCCTCGATCTAATGATATTGGCCGAGCTACCCGGATCAATTAACACACACTTAACTCGAGATTTATTTACGAGTACAGATATTACCAGTGCATCATTATGCAGTTGAATGATGCATTTAGCGTCCACATTGTTGAAAGAGATGGTCCCCTCTGGTATATAATCTCGGGTCCAATTTTTCCCTTGTGGTGAACACCTTAGTGCGCTTTAGCATTGGCCCCTGTGGGACGTCGACTCCACCAATGATCATGTTAATGACGTGCTAAAATTGCTCTTGTTCAGTCTGTTTGTAGGAATCCTTACTCCTGAAGTGGTTTTTGGCTCGATCACTCAAAAATTCCCAGATATGCCCGTTATTGAATAACCGGGCCACTTCTTCCCTTAACTGTGGGCAGTCCTCGGTTCTATGGCCATGAGTGTCGTGATACTTACACATAAAGTTAGGGTTTCTTTGGGTAGGGTCGGACTGCAATGGTCTAGGCCACTTGATGTCTTTGATGCGTTCGATAGTAGATACGATGCTGGCAGCATCGACATTGAAGTTGCATTCTGATATCCTTGGTGCGTCCCTGGCCCTGAGTAGCCTGTCCAAACTGTTTTTGCTCATGAGTCCCCAGCTATTGTGGCCTCATCTTTCCTTTTTTCATTTCTCGCAGGGTTACGCCCAGATCCATTACCCTTCGATCTCTATTATACGGTTGACACCTGTCTCTGTTCGCTCTTGGTTCATGATCGACGACTCTCTTAGACCTGTCATTAGTTCTGACGGAATAAACAAACCCAGATATAGCTCCGAGCTGGTCGTCCTCGGCTCTGATTTTTTATTAGTACCTGTTATGGACATCAGCCCAAGTTACCGCCGAGTATTCTATCAAATTCTGTTTCAACTGATGTGAAGCCAAGGAGCTTCGGGGATTGAGCCCTTGGGTGAACGCCTGAACGGACCAATCATCCGTAACTAGAGGCAGATCCATTCGTTCCATTTGAAACCTCGACACGAATTCCCAGAGCATTTCATTATCCCTTTGTTTTACTTTGAAAAGTCTGATTTTCTGGTCTTGACCTTGATGGCCCCTGGCGTGCGCTTTTACGAAGGCATCTGCGAGCATAGCAAACGAATTGATAGAATTAGGGGGTAAGTTGTGATACCATATCATTGCTCCTTTTGACAGGATTTCTCCAAACTTTTTCAACAAAACAGACTCGATTTCGTCATCTTCTAAGTCGTTTCCTTTGATGGCACACGTGTAGGATGTCACGTGTTCATTTGGATTCGTGGTTCCATTATACTTCAAAATTTCGGGCATACAGAACTTCTTCGGGATTGGCTTCGGTGTCATGCTCGGGAGGAAAATCTTTTGGACAAATTTCTTGGAATCCAGGCCTTTCAATATCAGGGGCGCTCCTGGGATTTGATCAACTCTAGAGTTATAGGTCTCCATTTTTTTTGTCATTGGCCTCAATTTTCTTTTCCCTCGATTCCACCCGCTTTGTTAGTTCCTCAAGCATCTTAATGATTTCGGGGTTAGTCCCAGGCTCAGCTTCACCCGGCCTCTCTATGACTTGCTCATTCCTTCGGGTGTTTTCCCGGGACTGTTCGGGCTCAACTCTGCTAGGGGCACAGCTTTGGTTCTGCAGTTGTGCTATCGCTGCTTGTTGAGCTGGTAACATTTCGAAGATCACCCGCAGATTAATCACTTTGCCTTCACCTTCGGGCGTACCTCAAGTCGTGGGTCGGGCTCCTTCGCGAACACTATTCTCAGGCTCGGTCGACAGGTTAGCATCGATGGCCACATGCGAGTTGGCATTGATTGGGTCTGCGACTGGGGCTCTGTTGGGATCAGCAGGAGGCACCTCGTTGCTAGGTGCTATATTGTTGTCGCCATGATGGCCAGACTCAATATCAACATCGAAGTGAGCATACTGAGAGTTCGACATCCTTAGATTGATATGAAATTAAAATCTTAAATAACAAGCATAAAATATTGTGTGTTATGGAAATTTGTATCAAATTACCACTATTATTCTTAGCCCCACGGTGGATGCCAAACTGTTTACCCATAAAAATGGATAACAATTGAATTTATACGCGGTTTTAAGGATACATGGATTAGTCCAATATAAATGATTTATGATGTTAGATAAGCAAATAAAAGACAAAGTAATTAACCAAACCAATGATGATATTGCATCCGGGCTCGGTTAAAGGCTTAACAAGAAGCTTGCCTTAGGTTCCGAACCAATGTTTATGAAGAACTTATGAACCAAAACAAGAACTTGAACAACCTTTAGAAACAGATAAAAATAGATGTATATTGCCCCGGTATGCGAGTTACAATATTTCTAATGAATAATAAGCTTTCCCTTTATATAGTAGGGGAATTTTACCCTAAGTACAACTCTAATAAAGGTAAAAATCTCCTCTTCGTTAATCATTAATATACCACTGATATGGGCCAAGATTCACGTTGTGACATCCGGCTAGACATGGATATCACAGTCCTTTGTTAATCGTGTATGGTCGTGTGGTAATGCTTTCCGTGGTCTCGGAACTCGAACTAGACCCGAGGCGCATGGTCTCGATGGCTTCAAGGTTAGGTGTTTTGCTCGGGTCTTGATGCGAGAGATTACTGGCTTCGATTCCGATTCCTTACAGTCATTTCCTCGCTTCATTTGTCTCACCGAAAAATCAGGATACTCGCTACCCTGATTTTACCCGTATATAATGGTAACTATAAAATTCTAACACTTCCATGCATGTGATATGAAAAATCGTGTTTTTAAGAATGTGAAGTTTAGAGGTTATCGTATCTGTAGAAGTTTTCACTTCCGGCCATATGGGATGTTTCCATTTAGAGTCTATTATAATTGGTTAGTACTTTTGACTAACCTAAAATATCACGAATTATCACATGCACAAAGTTCTGTCGTGCCACACTGCCACTTCCTTTTAGTCAAACTATATCCTATCAGAAAAAATTTACTCTTGGAGCAGGAGTAATTTTAATTATCAGGGCTGGGATAGTGCAGCTATTCTTATCCAGTTTCGGAAGGGTTCGCTCATCCATGCTAGAGGGAGCATCCTTACTTAGTAACCGATCCGCTAATTCACGCAAATATAAAGAAGTTATTACGAACGAACCACATGCAAGGAAGATTAACCTATTTCATACTTCTTTAAATTGCAGAGATTCAACATATAAGAAATGATTAAGCTAGCGTTTGGGTATAAATTCCCAAATTTATTTTAAATATCTGATTCAGGTGAAGTTTGGTTTGAAGATGAAAATTTGTTTGGACATAATTTTTCAAAATATATTTCACTTTTTTTTTTTTGAAAAAACATGAAATGTGACTTATACCCATAAGTTACAAAAACTATCAAAAATACTCAACAATACCAAACAAACAAACTTGTTAATCATGTATATGCAGAACCTTCATTCGATGCCGTTCATTATCATTATCACAAACCATAGTCCTGAACATAGATAAGTTTGGCACAAAATTATTATTTTTATAATGAACTACATAATACACAATCCTAAAACCATAACCTGATATTTTAGTATCAACTGCTAATAACACAATTACTAGCCACTATAATTCGTCAAATTACAAAAATATTACAAGATCCATCAATCCAAAAGAAAATGATAGTAATTAGATGGTGGTTAGTTGGGTCATAATGGATGAAGTTTTTAATAAAATATAAAAATTTGGGATAATATTTGAAATTATTTAAAAAATCCAATAGTGATATTTTGGGCCAAAAAGAGGTCTAGAGCTAGTTTTGGGATTTAAATATTTTTGTTTTCAAAATCTACTAAAACATGAAAAAAAAATCTATAAACAAATGCCGAAACAAATTTGAATTTTTTTTTGGCAAAATCTATGGCCAAAAAGGGGCTAAAACTATTTATATTTCCAAATTAGAAAATAAACAAAGTTTCCTTTTTGATTTCATTATTTGAAGAAAATTTGATAGTGATTTTAAAAGATTATGTTATTTTAAGGTTGTACAGTGGCACAAGATGGAGAGAGGAGAAAGAATTGTGTTTAACCTGATTTTCGCGAATCAAAGAATTTGTACATAAAATGGATAGAAATAGCTAGTAAAGTGCGAAATATAAAGAACACAATAATATTTATGTGAAAAATCTCCTTGCTCAAGGGATTAAAAAATTATGACCTACCCTCGTAGGTTTTGCCTTTGACGAGTGCAAAATACTATACAAAATTAATGCTCTCTAGCCAAAGATAGAATAGTAAAATTATCAATTATGATTAATTACTAACATTAAAGCAATTATCAATCGATCACGAAAAATAGTAGTTGAGCAACACAAAAATATTAGTGGGAGAAGTAAGGGCCATTGACTAGACAAGTGCAAGATAACTAACTCAGAATCCAATTCTTGAATTAGTTCACTTCAAAATTAATACCAATTCTCACAAATTTACTAGATAATCAAATTATAGGTGAAGTTAAATGTAACGACCTGATCGGTCGTTTTGAGAATTAGCATCCCGTTCGGTGACTTAAGGTCTCGACTAACTTCGTCTTATGTATTATGACTTGCGTGTGTGGTCGAGTTCGGTTTTAGGGATGATCGGGATTGATTTGGAAGAACAATTCTTGTTTTAGAAGTTTAAGTGAAAAGAGTTGACCGGAATTTGACTTTTGTGAAGACGACTCCGGAATAATATTTTGATGATTGCAAAAGCTTAGTATTGTGATTTTGGACTTAGACGTGTTTCCGCATTTGGATTCGGAGGTTCGTTGGTTGATTTGATGCATTTTGGAAAAAATTGGGAAGTTGATGGTTTGGAAGGTTGAGAGGTTTGACGGGGAGTTAACTTTGTTGACATCGGGTCTAGATTTTGATTTGGGAGATGGTATAGCTTTGTTGTGTCATTTAGAACTTGCATGCAAAATTTGACTTCATTCCGGGTTGATTTGGTATGATTCGGCGCGAGTTGTAGAAGTTGAAAGTTGAAAGTTCATAAGTTCATTTAGTTCGATTTGAATGTGATTCGTAGTTTTGATATTGTTTGATGTGATTTGAGAAGGTCTGTGTTATATCTTTGGACTTATTAGTATGTTCGGATGGGGACCCTAGGGGTTCGGGTGAGTTTCATATAGGTTTGGGTAGTGTTGCGCTCGTTTTTTACGTTTCGACTCTATTTCTTCAAGCATAAATGGTGCCACATTAATAAAATAAGCTCAATTTCTGTTTTTATTAATGCATTAGATGCGTATCGTAATTACAGATCTATAGCAAAAAAAATCATCGAATTTGGACATCGTATGAGGGAGTCATGCTCATCTTAGTGTCGGAGAAGGGAGCTGGTACTGGTGCTTCGCAGATGCGAAGTTAAGTCCACATCTGCGACCTCACAGGTGTGAGAAATGGTCTGCAAAAGTGAAAATGACAGCTGAAAATGCGCAGGTGCAGATTTTTTTGTCGCAAAAGCGAAAATTATTGTGTATAAAAAATATCAGGCTGCGTTCTTTCGGTATTTTGAGTATATCTTGAGCTCTAGAGCTCCAATTGAGGTGATTTTCATGGCGTTCTTCACGTCTTATCATGGGGGTCAGTATCTAAATATAATTATTGTATTTTAATATGATTACAAAAGTTCATTTTTAAATTAATCCATGTTTTGATTGGAGAATTGGGGATTTTTATCAAAAACTTTTCTAAAGAGAATAATTAAATTTGAATATCGATTCGGAGTCGGAATTGGATGAAATTACTATGGTTGGACTCGTAATGGAATGGGTTGTCAAAATTTGTGGGTTTTATCAGGTTTCGAGGTGCGGGCCCGGGGTTGACTTTTTCGGTTGACTTTTTAGTTTTTTTTAAGCTTTATTATCTGGAATTATTTCCTATGACTTTTATTTATGATATCAATTTATTTTGGCTAGATTTGAGGCGTCAGGAGGTATTTTTGATACGAGAAGGTCATTTTAGAGTATCAGTTTAGCTTCTTTGAGGTAAGTATCTTAGTACGTACTCATCTATAGAAATTGACTGATTTAGACTCTTAGACTTCTTTTCATGTATTTATTTGGAGTTGTTAGCATATGTTATATCTTTTATTCATCATGTCTACTATCACATGCTTTATTTGAAGTTGTCACTACATGTCACATCATTTACTTGTTGAGGTAGCTCTTATATGCTTTATTTGAAGTTGTTACCACTTTTATCATTATGTGCTCTCTTTTATTGTTGAGTTACTCTTACTTGAAATTGTTGTACATCATATCCTTTTGTTGCCGGGTTATTCTCATGCATTTAGACGTTGTACTAGTTCATGCCATCTCTCTTTCATTGTTATCTTAGTTCATTCACTAGAACCCAGAGTTTGCCATTTCATATAGGTACTTTCACTGTTGAGTTTATCCTTAAACTATTAATTGGAATTGGGTTATCGAAAGTTATTAATCAATTTTAAATTGGAGTTGTGATTAAAGGGGGGTGTTGTTCCTTGTGGGTTACTTTCCCGCTCGTTTTGTTGTTATTGAGATTTTATGCACATTGTGTTTGAGTCGTGGGCTATTTGTTGTGGAAATATAGATATTGTTGGATTTTTTGAAAGGTTGTGGCCTATGGGTGCTTGTGTTCTGAGTTGATACGTCGTGTTGTTGTGATGTTAGCATTTGTGAATTGTTGTGTGGTTTGGTTGTTGTTATGCGGAGTATAAGGGTCGCATTTCACCGTTGTTGTTATGCGGAGCATAAGGGTGGCATCTCACTATTTTTGAATGTACGAAGTGATAAGGGTGGTTTTGTGTTATTGTCAGAGCGGAGTGATACGGGTGCCTATCGGAGAGATAAGCGTGGCAAACGATATTGTCAGGGCGGAGTGATACGGGTGGTTATCGGAGAGATAAGGGTGGCAATGTCAAGGATGATGTGTGATGACTTGGGGACATTGTGTTGGTGGTTTTCATGTGATAGTGTGCTTTTCCTTGTGTTTGTCATACACCTTACGTGACTTGTTTTGTTTCTTTGATGAGCTACTCGATGTCCTTGATATTACTTGTTGGCTGGGACTGCAGTAGTACACTCGCAAAAGCATACAATGTAGCATGCCACTTATACTAGCTCAGGAGTATGAAACTTGACATTTATTGATCATGCCCATGTGTTCTTGTATTATCAATTTCCATGTTGATATTGAGCCTGCGACCATGACGGGCGATTGTGATTGTGAGCCTATGACCATGCCGGGCGGATTGTCATTGTGAGCCTTTGATCATACCGGGTGGATTGTGATTGTAAGCTTGTGACCATGCCAGGCGGATTGTGAATGTGAGCCTATGATATTGCCGGACGGATTGAGATATTGGCACGTGAGTTGTACGTGCGATTGTGATTCCAGATGTGGGCACGAGGTGTCGTGAGTACATGATGGCGGGCGTGACTTGTGACTATGAGATGGAGTATCACGGGGTGATTTCGTTGTGAATCTTGTGTTAGCATGGCTTGATTAATTGATTTTCCTCTATGTTCCTTATTTGGTTTCAACGATACTTCTCGGTATTCTTATTGCTTTATTGTTTATATCACATGTTGATTTTGTTGTCATTTACTGGTTTTTGCTTTTCATTATTAGCTTTATACTTCTACACTGCACAGGTTAATTTGTCTAGTGAGTGTCTTGACTTGTACCTTATCACTACTCCACCGAGTTTAGTATTGATACTTACTGGGTACCGACCTTGGTGTACTTATACTACACTTCTGCACATTTTTTGTGCAGATCCAACTAATTTGGAGTCTGTTGATTGTTAGATAGGAGGTCAGATATCGATTTGGAGACTTCAAGGTATACCTGTCATCGCGTTCGTAGACCTCGGAGTCACCTTCGGAAGTTATCTTTGTACAGTTTAATTCTATTCCGGAACAGTTGTACTTAGAGATTTTCTAGTGAACTCAATAGAGCTTGTCACTTATACTGCCAGTTTTGGGATTGTTGGCTTTGTATAAAAATTTCTGATTCATATTTAATAGTTGTTGGTTGAATATTGCCATTTATCAGTAAGTGTTAGGCTTACCTAGTCATAAAGACGAGGTGCTATCACGATATTGGGGTCATGACAAGTTGGTATCAGAGCTCTAGGTTCATAGGTTCTACGAGTCACGGGCAATTTTAGTAGTCTTGTGGATCGGTATGGAGATGTCTGTACTTATCTTCGAGAGGCTACCGAACAATTAGGAAAATCTTACTTCTTTCATTCCCGTCGTGCAGATTTGTTAATTTCAAAGTTTGAGCTTTTGTACCTCTATTCACTCAGAGATGGTGAGGACACGTGCTACCGAATCAACTGAGCAGACAAGCACGCCCCCTGCTAGATCCGCGAGAGGCTGAGATTGAGGTAAAGGCCAAGGAGGGGCACGTACCGCAGTTAGAACACATGTCAGAGCAGCAGTTGAGGAGCGGCCAGTTGCTCCGGTTGGGGGACAGGTACCAAAGGTGTCTGTTGTTACCCCCGGACTTCAGGAGACTTCAGCGCAGTTCCTGAACATGTTTGGTACATTAGCTCAGGCGGGATTGATCTCCGTTACACCAGTTATTTCGCAGATTGGGGGAGGAGCTCAGACTTCCACCTCTTGTACTCCAGTTAGTCAGGGTACTCCTGTGGGGCAGTCATCTTATAGTGCACCACCGGCACGAGGTTCCTGCAACGGTTATTTCTGTTATCCGGCACAGACTCACTACGAGCAGCCACGCCTGTAGAGAGGTTGTTATGAGTGTGGCGATACTAGGCATATCATGAGAGATTGTCCCAAACTCTGGAGAGGTGGATTTCATAAGAGCACTCAGTCTATGAGCTCCATTACATTTGCTACTCCACCGGTATAGCCAGCTAAGGGTGGAGGACAGGCGGGGAGAGGGCGCCCTAGAGGGGGAGGCCCAGCCCATTGATATGATTTTTGTGGTATGGCTGAGGCTGCTGAACCAGATGGTGTCGTTATAGGTATAGTTTTGATTTGTCATAGAGGAGCATCAGTCTTATTTTGATCTGGTTCTATTTATCAGTGTGAGTCCTCCTAACTTGCTTCATATATGGGTGAGTTTCGTGATTTTGTACTGTACTTATGTGTTTACCCCTGTTGGGAGATTCTATAGTGGTATCCGTGTCTATCGTTTCTTCTTGATTCACTATTGAGAGCTTTGAGACTACAAGTGACTTTCTGCTACTCATTACGCTAGGTTTTGATGTGATTTCTGGAAGGTTTGGTTACGATTTTGTGATTTAGATGCTCTACCGGTATGGGGAGTCCGTTTATGTTGTGATTTTGTTTGCAGAATTGAGTTAGTGGAAGTTTTTGATTGGTGTGATGTGTATTCTACTTGTGATTCAGAGCTGAGCATGGGATCCTCACGTGTTAATGTGGCTTGATGTGTTTGAATTGGGCTACATGTTGCGGTGGAGTTACATTAGGATGAGATCGTTGTGATTGGTTCATGTGTTTTGATTTCCCTTGTGGAATTGATTTTTATTATGGTACTGATAGGGAGTTGTGCCTGTAGGGCTTGATTGATAGTTCTCTCATGTGTCTCTCTTTGCATATTCAGTCATATTCGCACTGTGCTTATTGGGTTTTAGTTTGCGAGGTGCGTGCCTAGGTGGCGTTAGATGTGACTTGTTGATTTGAGTGAATGGTCATGGGATCTTCATGTTTGTTGCATCGTCGTCAGTGTTTTGAAGGTTTGGAACATGGTTCTAGCTGCTATGAGGTTAATTTCTGGTGCTGGATTTGATTATGGGCTGCTATGGTGGTCGGAGATGTTGTTATGGGCATATGTGTGGTGTTACATTGTGTGGTTGTATCTCGTGGGTGTAGCCATGAGTTGTTGCAGCTGGTTGAGGCTAATACGGTGTGTTTATGTGGATTGGGTGACGTGGGATCACACGTGAGTACATGTATAGTGAGTACATTCAGTGATTTGATGACTTTGGAAGGGTTCTTGGCATGTTCGAGGACGAAAGTTTGTTGAATAAAGGGAGAATGTAACGACCCGACCGGTCGTTTTAAGAATTAGCGTCCAGTTCAGTGGCTTAAGGTCTCGAGTAGCTCCGTGTTATGTATTATGACTTGCATGTGTGGTCGAGTTCGTTTTTTCGGATGATATAGGATTTATTTGGAAGAACAATTCTTGTTTTAGAAGTTTAAGTGAAAAGAGTTAACTAGAGTTTGACTTTTTTTAAGACGACTCCGAAATGGTGGTTTGATGATTTCAATAGCTTCGTATGTTTCGGACCTAGGTGTGTGTCCGGATTTGGATTCGGAGGTCCGTAGGTTGAGTTGATGCATTTGGCGTAAATTTGAAAGTTGAAGGTTTGGAAGGTTGAGATGTTTGAGCAAGAGTTGACTTTGTTGATATCGGGTCTGGATTTTGATTCCGGGAGTTGGTATAGGTCCGTTGTGTCATTCAGAACTTGTATGCAAAATTTGGCTTCATTCCGGGTTGATTTGATATGATTTGGCACGAATTGTAGAAGTTGAAAGTTCATAAGTTCATTAAGTTAGATTTGAGATGCAATTCGTTGTTTTGATTTTATTTGATGTGATTTGTGGCCTCGAGAAGGTCTGCGTTATATTTTAGGAATAATTAGTACGTTCGAACGGGGTCCCGAGGGGCTCGAGTGAGTTTCGGATAGGTTTGGGTTGTGTTGCGCTCGTTTTTTATGTTTCGACTTTATTTCTTCAAGCATAAATGGTACCAAATTAGGCAAATGAGCTCCAATTTCTGATTTGATTGAAACATTAGATCTTTACTGTAATTACAGAGCCATAGCAAAAAGAATCGTCGAATTTGGATATCGTATGAGGAAGTTATGCTTATTTTAGTGTCGGAGAAGAGAGTTGGTGCTGGTGCTTCGCATATGCCCGCATCTGTGACCCTGCAAGTGTGAGAAATGGTCGACAGAAGCGGAAATACAACAACAACAACAACAACAAGAACAACATACCCACTATTATCCCACGTTGTGGGGTCTTGGGAGGATAGTGTGTACGTAGACCTTATACCTACCTTGTGAGAATAGAGAGACCCTACTCCGTGCCCCCTGCTAGATCCGCGAGAGTCTGAGGATGAGGTAAAGGCTGAGGAGGGGCCCGCGCTGCAGCTAGAACACATGTCAGATTAGCAGTTGAGGAGCGACCAGTTGCTCCGGTTGGTGGGACAAGTACCAAAGGTGCCTGTTGTTACCCCTGAACTTCAGGAGACTTTAGTGCAATTCCTGAGCATGTTTGGTACATCGGCTCAGGCGGGATTGATCTCCGTTGCACCAATTATTTCGTAGATTGGGGAAGGAGCTCAAACTTCTACCTCCTGTACTCCAGAGTAGAAAGTTCACATGGGTCAGGTTCCCGGTGTTGTACCGCTACAACCTGTTATTCCGGTTCAGCCTGAGGTCAGGCCAGGGGCAACACAGAAGGAGAATAAAAGGCTTGAGAGGTTCAAGAGGTATAGTCCACCTACTTTTAGTGGCAAGGCTATCGAGGGTACACAGGGTATTCTAGAGAAGTGTCACTGTATTCTCCACATTATTGGTATAGTAAAGGTGAGCGGAGTTGCTTTTACTACATTTCAGCTGTGGGGAGCAGCGTATCAGTGGTGGTAGGTTTATGAGGAGGATAGACCAGCTGATGCAGGACCACCACTTGGGCTCAGTTTTCAGAGATGTTTTTGAAAGAGTTTGTTCCCTAGGCCATCCGGGATGCGTGGCGTACAGAGTTTGAGCAGCTATGTCAGGGCACCATGACAGTGTCAGAGTATGCCATCAGGTTCAGTGAGTTATCCCATCATGAACCTACTTTGGTTCCTACAGTCAAAGAGCAAGTTCGCAGATTTATTGAGGGGCTCAGTTATGATCTTAGATTCTGCATGGACCGGGAGTTGCAGACTAATACTCCATTTCAGGAGGTGGTGGAGATTTCCTGGATGTCAGAGCGCATTTGGGGTGAGGAGAGGGAGGATAAGGAGACCAAGAGGTCTCGAGATTCTGGAGGGTTCAGTGGATTCTGCTCTTCAGCTATGACCCATCGTGGCGGAGGCTTGGGCAGACCAGTCCAGTCCGCACTTCAAACTACTCGCGGTGCTCCAGTTAGTCAGGGTACTCCTGTGGGGCAGTCATCTTATAGTGCACCACCGACACGAGGTTCCTGCAACGGTTATTTCTGTTATCCGGCACAGACTCACTACGACCAGCCACGCCTGTAGAGAGGTTGTTATGAGTGTGGCGATACTAGGCATATCATGAGAGATTGTCCCAAACTCTGGAGAGGTGGATTTCATAAGAGCACTCAGGCTATGAGCTCCATTACATTTGCTACTCCACCGGTATAGCCAGCTAAGGGTGGAGGACAGGCGGGGAGAGGGCGCCCTAGAGGGGGAGGCCCAGCCCATTGATATGATTTTTGTGGTATGGCTGAGGCTGCTGAACAAGATGGTGTCGTTATAGGTATAGTTTTGATTTGTCATAGAGGAGCATCTTATTTTGATCTGGTTTTATTTATTAGTGTGAGTCCTCCTAACTTGCTTCATATATGGGTGAGTTTCGTGATTTTGTACTGTACTTATGTGTTTACCCCTGTTGGGAGATTCTATAGTGGTATCCGTGTCTATCGTTTCTTCTTGATTCACTATTGAGAGCTTTGAGACTAGAAGTGACTTTCTGCTACTCATTACGCTAGGTTTTGATGTGATTTCTGGAAGGTTTGGTTACGATTTGTGATTTAGATGCTCTACCGGTATGGGGAGTCCGTTATATGTTGTGATTTTGTTTGCAGAATTGAGTTAGTGGAACTTTTTGATTGGTGTGATGTGTATTCTACTTGTGATTCAGAGCTGAGCATGGGATCCTCA
>MCJB01022264.1:91168-197012 GCA_002018475.1 Nicotiana obtusifolia | reverse complement strand
TTTCTTAAGGCACCGGTTCTTTTCCAAGGATGTAGCTCGAACCGGGCAATTTAACTTTTTAGGACTATATTAGGAAGAACTGAGTTATGCAGTAATACTTCTTGACATAGTTGATGCTAGTACAATAGGCTATGACACATGATCTACTTCCCGTTTAGTTAAATTGCAAGCCTAAAGAAAATCCGCCCAATTTGTGACACCTCTTCTGAATCGTTGACTTGTATATCATATAGTGTAATTACTGCTTAATTGTTTCAATTATATATGCTTGCTTGACTTGAAATTTGAACAGAACCGTTGTGATTGAGTCATGTGCATTGTGTGAGTGAGGTTTTGATATTCTGTGCTATCCTGTATAGTCTAGAACTTGCCCCGTGTGTTAATTGAAGCGAAATTGTAAGTTGGGCTAATCTAAGAAATGATATAGGCATTTTCTTGTTTGATTATGGATGTGCCTGACACATCGAATATAAATTTGTCCGTTGCTAGCCCCTTTGAGCCTATAGGCCTTTTCCTTTGGTACCTACGTTACAAGTCATTCCCTTATTTTGTTCTTGAATTAGACCTTATTTGAACCTTTATCTCCTAAGGCACTTAGTCTCTAAAAGAAGTAAGGGTAGAATTGGGGGATTGCCTTGATTATGAGTGGAACCGTGAAAGGACTTGTCGGTGCAATGAAGCTAAAATTAAGAATCACTAGCTGATGAATATTGGTATGGAGTGTGAAAAAAAAAAAGAGAAGAAAAAAAAGGGGGAAAATTTTGTTAAAAAAAAATGTTAGTGAAAAATATATAGAGGAAAAAACACCTCCTATTGATTTGTGCTAGTGGAATGATAGAATTGCTGAGTTGAAAAAGGAAGGCTGTAAGAAAAGCGCTCGAATTGTGAGTGTAGTGTATTAAGTGCTTAGGAGGACTAACCACTATTACCAGATATATCCTACCCGTCCCCTAGCCTACATTACAACCTTAAAAGTGCTAGTTGATCGTAGATTTGACTAACTCAATTAGTAGAAATCCACACTAGGGGCAAGCCTATGGTAATTTACGGGAAGCATATGAGTTCTTTGTGAGAGAGAGAGCATTTTGTTCAGAATTGTGTGATATTATTCATTTATGTTCACTCTTCGGATTGTGGTAAGGGCACATGATTTCATGAGCAATTGGTAATATTGTAAATAGTCTTGTTAGGTAAGTATATGTATTGAGATTGCTTAATGTTGGAAAGTCGGCTGTTGAGGTTGGGTGGTGACATTTGGGTTGTTGGATGATATTGAAGTATTGTGCTTAAATAGACTTTATGGGAAATATATGGATTAATTATGTGTTCATGCTTACTTGCTAGTATTGATTGTGTTCAAAAGTATAATTTGATTGAAAAGTCGAATGCTTCGTGATGATATTAATTGTTTCGTAGTTGGGAAGTTGGTATATAATCCCATTGCTCGAGGGCGAGCAAGAGTCTAAGTGTAAGGTGTTGATGTTTGGTGTAAAAGATATATATTTCTATGTAAATCCCCTCATATTTGGCTTTTGTTTTATGAAATTGGGATGTTAATTGCTTCGATTCATGTTAATTAATGTGTTTTTATGTGTAGGAATGAGTCGGGAGCAATCGGGGGGCGAAACGAGCAAGAAACAAGCCAAAACGAGACAAAAGCGGACAAAAAGGCATTGGGCGCCACAGGCAGCGCCTGGCGCCACCTGTGGCGCTGGAGGCAGCAAGCATGAGAAAACCCACTGGACGCAGCACCCTGGGGGCGCCTGGCGCCAGCCAGGGCACCGACGTCGGGAACTTGTCCTAATTCGTCTAGGAGTCCACTATTTCGACCCTACCCCCTCCCAACTCCTATATAAACCCATCCAAACCCAAGAGGAAGGGAAGAACGTGTTTTTGGAGGCAATAACACTACGGAACATCACGCGGAAGCAATCAATCATCAGTTCTTCATCTTTGTCTAGTATTTTTATAGTTATTTCAACACTTTATATTTTGATTGTTTTGAACATGAGTGGCTAATCACCCCTTGTTCTGGGGTTGTGATTAGCCATGAATATTGTGATTCGAAGTTGACAATTTCTTGTTTATAATTCATGATTATATGGTTGTTTCTTCAATTCTATGCTTAATTGCTTAGTTGTTTGGCCATCAATTAAGTTCTATCGATTATCTATGCTATGTTTGGGAAAACTATGTTTAGATTAGAAAAGAATTGAAGAAAGCATGTTCTTAACCTTTTAAGGGGGGCGGATTCGTGGTTAGGATATGAATATACTTAATCACCATGCTTAATTGAATATCGTGTTTTTATTGCATTCTTGATAAATTAATTCCATAGGAATATAGGTGTTAATTTTATTAAGAATAGACGAATAGTACTTCGGAAGAAGGCTATGAATATGTTTATCGATTAATTAGCAACCATACATGAATTATATGAACGGGAAGTTAATTAGAACACAATAGGCTTGGTAAAATAATCACAACCCTGGAATATTTGTCTCCATTGATTTAACAACACGTAATTCATTCTTTGATAATACTAGTTATAAATTAGAGCTGTAGTTTAGAGTGATCCATCTATTGAATTCGAATTGTGCTTGCTTAAATAACAATATCAGTCCGTTAGAAAGTAGTTAATTTAAGTCCCTGTGGGTACGATAACATGGACTTACAATCCTATATTACTTGTCGATCGCGTATACTTGCGTGTGCGTTAGAGAGCAACAATTATCTTTTTTTATTTTTGTTCTTTTAAATATTAAGGATTCCGGAGTTAATGAAGCAAATTTTGCGTGCAACTTAGGTATCTAATGGTGGAAATACAGGCTACACTGATATTGAGTACTAAATTATGTTGACAATATTGTAGTCTTTTAATAGAGTTGGAAGTATAATGAGCACGAGTGCTATAATTCTATTTTTAAATCCTTTTGGAGGAAGGATTCTGAATAAGAGAAAGAGAAAGGATGAAGAGGAAAAGGCTTTTGTCAAGATTTGAACCTTGCATAGAGCGAGGTAACTTTGCAGCTTACTTGTTATTTGTTGTAAGTGGTAGAGTCAGAATTTTTACTTTGGAAATTCAAAATATAAAAAAAATAAATATGCAAAAAATACTAAAAGAATTCAACATTTAATATACGAAAAAATTTGGTAACGTTCAAATTAATGTATAATGCCAAAGACGGAATTACAAGTCTTTCAGATTTACAATACTACATAATTATTACAGCATATAGGAAAAAAGATGTTGCAACCATAGTATTAACAATGACAGCTTCAAATTACAAAACTTGTGTGAAAGCCTTGCAAACTCTGTCTCATGCCTAGCAGTATATGCTCATTTACTGGAGGACACAATTCTGTGATTGCCACAATGGAAACTGCAAATATAATACTATATTTGTGTTGCAAGATGACTCCATGCTATGATTTTTCATTATTTTCTTTTATTCAAATTCTTCATTGCTTTCACAACTCTTCATTTTTTAGGTAACACTGTCCGTGCTATGACTCTTCATTATTTTAATTGACTATAATTCTTTATTGGCTTCACATAAATAATGAGATAATGACGGAAAAACTTGCAAAAAAGATAAGAGAGTAATATATTTACTGACCATAAAAAGTTACCACATCACCTTGTTTATGCTAGCTTTACCTGACATGACATCGCAAACAAAAAAAATACCTACCCACTTCTTGTTCAGAATTTTTGTCTTAATTTAGCACAAGAAAAAAAATGAAATTACAATTTCTCAAAGTGAAAAAGAGAGGAAAAAAATAGCCTTATACACTCATTGTGATTCCATTGAGCTCATCAGTATATGTGTTTAATTAACTTCTTCCAAAAGCTACATACAAACCAATGTCAATTAATTGTAAAAACCATATCAGTCGTGATAATTTCAAAGAATGAAGCATATAACCATATCAGTGGTGATAATTGTTAGCAAATTTGTATTACTAAAATAAATAACGAAACAGTAATCTCTCTGAAACAGAAAATAGTAGCAGAAAGTTAGCAGTAACAGAACGTGAAAATACTATTTGTGAAAATAATTTTCAGAATAAATCGAGCCCATTGAATATACAGTGTGTCCTTAAGAAAATTATTCTCCTCAAGTACCCGAGGTGCTGGAATATTATCCTCCCAAGATAGAACGATTTAATTCACTAGAGTATCAGTACCAAAAATGTTGGTGAACTGTGAACTACTTAATGGCTGTAAATCACACTGAATTTATTTGTGCAGCAGAAGAAGAAATCTTGAAGTTCAGAAAATTCGTAAGGAAAAATCTGAGTAATCAAACGAATTTATAACCAATGGAAGTACTCTTTATGAAAGTCCACAACTCTTCAAAACAGTCACTTAAAAATGGGAGGAAAATTTAAATAAAATCCGGGAAGAACTTAATCGGGTCGCACACGGATTCGGTTCGGGTTGGATATTTGGCTAATTTAATTAATATTTTATTAAATAATTAAAAAAAATTTGTCCAAAAAGATTAATCAATCAATCGATCTTTGACCAAATCCAAATCCAAATCCGAGCCGAGCGAGCGAGCGAGCGACGACGACGACGGTGCAAGGCTTGCCTTCTTCTTAATACTTTAAGAGCTAGAGAAGAGCAATTGTATATATACACATCAAAAGCCTTTTCTTCCTCCAATATGGGATAATGTTCTTTGTCAAGGAGGGAAATTCAAATATTTCATGTTTCCTCCATTTACTATTCACTCTTTACTTTAAGCTAACCAAACTTAAACCCAACAATCCCCCACATGAATGGGGAATGGCTATAAGACAAAGTAATGCACGGACGAGTGTGTGATTTACATGCAAAGATTAATTGCATCTGGATAAGTAGGTTTCCATTTGAACTTTGCGTAGTGAACTTATATCGGATATACTAGGTCAATCGGTATATTTGATATTTTTGAACCGTCGAGCTTTGTTGTACCTAGATAACATAAGTCACACAATCAACCCTTAACCATCTATGGTTCTCACAGTTGTGTTCGTTTCAGCCATGAACACCACCTGGTTTCATAGGTGCTAAGAGAATGGGCATTTACTTTCATTCCCCTTGAAGCAGCTTACACTTCACACTCACATAGGTGATTTCTAAACGTGTAATCCTATAGACACACTATCTGGTCATATCCTATCAGACTTAGCAAATCATTAAAAACTTTAAGCTTTATTGACTCATCAAAAAGCCTAAATGCTTTACCTCGATTTCTAAACGTTATCTTCATCACAAGAATAGGTTGAGTTATTTGACAATGTTGAACCGTCATTCATAACTTTGTTTGATCTCTTTGAACCTAGCTCTTGGGATCTCCAGTCTGCTAGGTAGAGTTACTGCCATGATGACTTGTCCTAGGCCTTAACCTCATTCCCTTTGATGATCTTTCAACTGCCTCTCTAGATAGGCCTTTTATAAGTGGATCCGACACGTTATCTCTTGATTTTACGTAGTCAATAGTGATAACACCACTAGCGAGTAGTTGTCTAATGGTATTGTGTCTCCGTCGTATGTGACGAGATTTTCCGTTATACATAACGCTCCATGCCCTGCCTATTGCCGCTTGACTATCACAATGTATATATATAGGTGCCAAAGGTTTGGGCCAAGATGGAATATCTTCCAAGAAATTCCGGAGCCATTCAGCTTCTTCACCGGCCTTATCTAAAGCTAGGGATTCAGATTCCATCGTAGAACGGGCAATGCACGTTTGTTTGGATGATTTCCAAGACTTTGCTCCACCCCCAATTGTGAAAACATATCCACTCGTGGATTTAACTTCAGATGATCCAGTGATCCAATTTGCATCACTATATCCCTCGATCACAGAGGGATATTTTCTATAATGCAGAGCATAATCTTGGGTGTGTTTCGGATATCCCAAAACTCGTTTCATTGCCATCCAATGGATTTGTTTGGGATTACTTGTAAAACGACTCAGTTTGGTAATAGTACATGCTATATCTGGTCGCATACAATTCATGATATACATCAAACTTTCCAATACTCTTGCATAGTTCAGTTGTGAGTCACTTTCACCTTCATTCTTTTGTAGTGCATAACTCACGTTAATTGGAGTCTTAGCAGTCTTGAAATCCAAATACTTGAACTTGTCAAGTACTTTTTCAATGTAGTGAGACTGTGATAATGTCAGACCTTATGGAGTCTTGTGAATTCTGATTCCTAAGAACACTTCAGCAATTCCTAAGTCTTTTATGTCGAATTTGCTAGCCAACATTCGCTTAGGAGCATTTATATTTGCCATATTTTTGCCCATTATCAATATGTCATCAACATATAAACAAACAATGACTTCATGACCTGGAGTATTTTTTAATATAAACACATTTGTCACACTCGTTGATTTTAAACCCACTTGCCAACATTGTTTCGTCAAATTTGGCATGCCATTGTTTGGGTGCTTGTTTAAGTCCATAAAGCGACTTAATAAGTTTGCACACTTTTTTTTTACCCGGAACAACAAAACCCTCAGGTTGTTCCATGTAAATCTCTTTCTCCAATTCTCCATTTAAAAAAGCTGTTTTAATATCCATTTGATGGATTTCAAGATCATACACGGCCGCCAGTGCCACTAACACCCTAATAGATGTTATCCTCGTTACTGCGAGTAAATGTCAAAATAATCAAGGCCTTCCTTTTGTCTATAACCTTTGACAACAAGTCTTGCCTTATATTTATCAATAGTGCCATCAGCTTTCATTTTTCGTTTAAAGATACATTTCGAACCTAAAGGCTTATTTCCTGGAGGAAGATCAACCAATTCCCATGTGTGGTTATCCAAAATTGATTAAATCTCACTATTGAATGCCTCTTTCCAAAATGCTGAATCAGAAGATGACATAGTTGCTTTAAACGTTTGAGGCTCATTTTCAAGCAAGAATGTCACAAAATCGAGTCCAAAGGAAGTAGATGTTCTTTGACATTTACTACGCCTTGGATCTTCATTACTTGGAGGATCTTCCTTTGTTTCTTCCCGTAGTCGTTTAGGTCTTTTACTTAACGACTCGCATTCAGTTTTATACAGATAGATGTTTTTAAAGAATTCGGCATTATCTGATTCAATTACCGTATTAACATGAATTTCAGGATTATCATATTTATGAACCAAAAACCGACATGCTTGATTGTTTATAGCATATCCAATGAAAACGCAATCTACAGTTGGGTAATGGTACTTGTACTTTTGCTAAACAACCCTACACTTTGAAATATTTCAAGTTGGGTTTTCTTCCTTTCCATTTTTCATATGGAATAGATTGCATTTTGCTGTGGGGTACTCTGTTGAGTATTCGGTTAACTGTAAGGATAGCTTCCCCCCACAAACTCTGCGGTAATTCGGAACTTATTAATAAAGAATTCATCATTTCTTTTAATGTCCAATTTTTTCTTTCCGCAATTCCATTGGATTGAGGTGTGTAGGGAGCAGTAGTTTGATGGATAATTCCATATTCCGAATATATTTCTACAAACAAAAATTCATATTCTCCACCCCTATCACTTCTAATCATTTTGATCTTTTTATTCAATTGATTCTCTACTTCATTCTTGTATCACTTAAATGCTTCAATTGCTTCATCCTTACTATTAAGCAAATAAACATAACAATATCGAGTACAACCGTCAATAAAAGTTATAAATACTTTATCCCACCTCGAGATGGTGTCGACTTCATATCACAAATGTCAGTATGAATTAAGTCTAAAGGATTTGAATTCCTTTCAACAGACTTATAAGGATGTTTTACAAACTTAGATTCAACACATATTTGACATTTTGATTTATCATACTCGAATTTAGGCAATACTTGTAAATTAATTAACTTCCGCAAGGTTTTGTAATTGACATGTCCTAAACGAATATGCCATAAATTATTTGACTCCAATAAATAAGAAGAAGTTGAAATTTTATTCATACTATCAACAACCATTACATTAAGTTTGAAAAGGCCCTCTGTGAGGTAGCCCTTTCCAACATACATTTCATTCTTGCTTACAACTGCTTTGTCAGATACAAATACACATTTGAATCCATTCTTAACAAGTAAAGAAGTAAAAACTAGATTCTTCCTAATAGTAAGAACATCAAGAATGTTGTTAAGCGTTAACACCTTGCCAGAAGTCATCTTCAGGAATATCTTCCCATAACCTTCAATATTGGATGTTGCAGTATTTCCCATAGAAATCTCTTCTTAGGGACCAGTAGCAGAGTAAGTCGCAAATGCTTCTTTGACAGCACAAATATGTCGAGTGGCTTCATAGTCAATCCACCACTCCTTCGGATTTCTAACTAAGTTGCATTCCGAAAGCATTGCACACAGATCATCAATGTCATCATTATTCTCCACTATGTTGGCCTGGCCCTTCTTCTTATCCTTTTCCGGGAGACGACAATCAGGGGCTTTGTGACCAACTTTTCCGCAATTGTAGCGGTTGCCCTTGAATTTCTTTTTCTGCTCCTTAGTTTGTCCAGAAGACCTCTTCCTTTTCTTACTTTTTGGAGCAGTCTCCTCAACGATGTTAGCTCCCATGATTGTTGAATTTCCACGAGACTTCTTCTAGGCTGTTTTGTTGTCTTCTTCAATCTTGAGACGAATTACAAGATCTTCCAACTTCATTTCTTTGTATTTGTGCTTAAGATAGTTTTTGAAATCTCTCCTCGAAGGAGGCAATTTTTCAATCATTGCAGCCACTTGAAATGCTTCATTCACGACCATACCTTCAGCAATAAGGTCGTGAAAAATAAGTTGAAGATCTTTGAACTTAGGTTCCAACTGTTTTGCTGTCTATCATTTTATAGTCTAGAAACTTAGCAACTACAAACTTCTTCAAGCATGCATCTTCAGTCTTGTACTTCTTCTTAAGTGCGTCCCATAATTCTTTCGAAGTTTTCATAGCACTGTAGATATTGTACATGTCATTCTCCAAAGCACTTAGGATATAGCCTTTGCAAAGAAAATCTGCCTGTTTCCACGCCTCAACAATCATAAATTTTTCGTTATCCGGCATGTCCGCGGCAGGCACTGGAGGTTCTTCACTGGTAAATTTCTGCACACCAAGTGTGGTAAGCCAGAAGAACATCCTTTGCTGCCATTCTTTGAAGTTGGCTCCAGAAAATTTTCCTGGTTTCTCGGCCGGTAGAACAGCAGTTCGGCTTGTCGCCGAACAGTCGGAGAAGAATTTCCATTATCAATTGCCATTTCTCATTGTCAATAACAGAAGAATTCAATTAATGAAAAAAAAAAAAAGAACAGGAAACAGTACTGCAATTAAAAAGATAACCAGTAATTTAATAAATAAAAACTGAAGTTTTTATTTACTGTTTCACATAAAACGATAAAGTTTTTATGTTCTTCAATCGTTTCTGAATTTTAATACTCCGATGAAGTTTTAATATCTTCAAATCAGAATAAAAAAATTCAGAAGGAGTAGAAAACCACACAGGTCTTAATCTCCAAAAACATAATACAAATTACAATAAATAATTTCCTTAAGCTTGTTAGCAAATATGTATTACTACTATAAATAACAAAACAGTAATCTGTCTGAAACAGAAAATAGTAGTAGAAAGTTAGCAGCAACAGAACGTGAAAATACTATTTGTGAAAATAATTTTCAAAATAAATCGAGCCCGCTGAATACACAGTGTGTTCTTAAGGATTTTATTCCCCTCAAGTACCGAGATGCTGGAATATTATCCTCCCAGGATAGAACGATTTAACTCACCAGAGTATTGGTACCAAAAATGCTTGTGAACTGCGAACCACTTAATGGCTGTAAATCACACTGAAATTTATTTGTGCAGCAGAAGAAGAAACCTCGAAGTTCAAAAAATTCGTAAGGAAAAATCTATGGAATCAAACGAATTTATAGCCAATGGAAGTACTGTTTCTGAAAGTCCACAACTCTTCAGAACAGTCACTTAAAAATGGGAAGAAAATTTAAATAAAATCCGGAAAGAACTGAATTGGGTCGCGCACGGATTCGGTTCGGGTTGGATATTTGGCTAATTTAATTAATATTTTGTTAAATAATTAAATAAATTTCGTCCAAAAAGATTAATCAATCGATCCAAATCCGAGCCGAGCGAGCGACGACGACTGCGCGAGGCTTGCCTTCTTCTTAACTATATAAGAGCTAGAAGAAGAGCAATTGTATATATGCCCATCAAAAGTCTTTTCTTACTCCAATATGGAACAATGTCCTTTTGTCAAGGAGAGAAATTCAAATATTTTATTTTCCCTCCATTTCCCATTCACTCTTTATTTTAAGCTAACCAAACTTAAACCCAACAATAATTTCAGAAAATGAAGCATGATGATATTGATATGCCCTACTTCTAGTTCAGAATTTATACATTATGCACAAGCAGATAGCGGCAAAATATACAAATCAAGCATGAAGAAGAAAATAGGGTGAAAGATGGGATGGGAAGATGAACAGTGTGCAAATATTGTGACTATTAACCCCACTACGTGGCTTAATATAGTTTGAAAGACATTGTTTTCATTCATTTATAGTATGAGAGAAATGAAAGGAAGAGGTACACCTTTTTATATCAAATGAATTTACTCTCCTTTAATAAAGTAATGCACCATTTCGTCCCATGGAATGACATCCCCTTTAATTGAGTAACGCACCGTTACGAAATGCCGATGGCCTATAATTGAGTGGTGCATGGTGTCATAGATGACCTTTAATGAGTGGTTTTGTTCTTATTATATGAGGAAAAAATAGGGAGAAAAGACCCAAAAAAAAAGAGAAAAAAGATAAATATGTTTCTTGGTCAAAAAGAGCTGTCAAGTCACCTTTTCTTTATTGTCACTAGTTCATCTCCCACTAGTTCCGCCCATGTTAAGAGGCAGATCCTCATAATTTTACTCTAACATGTTTGAAAGCCACCTAGGAATTGGATTTGAGCGTAATTGGATGTAATAATACAGTTTGACATATTTATCTGGCCAGGTAATTACATGGTCAACATAGAATTGGGTGTGATTGTAGATGTGTAATTACACTCTTCAATATTCAAAGGGGAGATGACAATTGGTGGTAATTACACTATGTAATTACAAGGTTAGTTTTTAATTTCTTTCTTTTTTGTTTTTATTTTAACTTATTTTATTTATAACTTTTTTTTTCATTATTTTAATTTATTTTTATTTTGATTTTTTATTTTTATTTTTTTGTTATCTCAATATGGGTATTTTATTAATAGAAGCATAATAGAAAAGTGGAGGGGGACATGAACCTTACCTCCAATGGAATAATAAATGTACACTTAGTCATCCTAATGTGATAACTAAATATACTTAGAATGTGATAAGGTGTTAGACCTATGGTGATGTGACGATTGTCTACTTTTAAATAGTAGACATTCTCATGTACAAAAAAAGAGTGAGATTGTTTTAGGTCAACTATATAAAAAAGTACATGTGTTTCTGCTTCTATTGTGTGATTTAGGGACGTGCTCCCTTGTATGTACATCCAGTATCCCAAGATGATTTCTAGTATTATCAAAAGAGTACCAAAAGAGTGCGATCTATCTTCAATTCTGCTTTGACTTTGTAAAGAAAAGCCAAGTTGAAGATGGCTGTTTGTTTTGAAGTGATTGTTGTTGTTGGTTGTGTGTGAGATTGCTGCAGTAGGCTGCTGTCTTCTCTTGTTTCTGTCTGATGATGATCTATTGTGACTTCCTTGTCTTGTAATGTCTGCTGGTTTAGAGTAGTACTACTGTGAGGCTGAGTAGAGTTAAGTTTCAAGTGCTGGAAAATGGTTGGAATTGTCCATGATGATTGTTGAGGCTGCAAGAGATTGAGTACCCAAGGTGCTAATACCACACCTTGCAACTGCAGCAATAATCTAAACCAATTTAGCCTGCCTATAAAATGATGGAGGGTGTTGCTTTCATTAGTAAGATTGAGGTTTGTGTTACTGCTGTTTTGGTTTTTTGCTTGATTCTGATAAACTAAAGGGAGTTATTTTTGTTGATTATCTGATTGTGTTTCTGGATCATTTGTTGGCTGCAAACTTGGTGGTTGCCAATCTATGTTGCTATGCCTGCTAGATTGGCTGTTGGTTGAGTTCCAGTGATTGATGGTGGTAGGGGGTATCCATCTTCCTGCCTCTCTTCTGCTGCTGCTGCTACTTAGTTGTGTGCTGGATGATTTCCTGTGTTGTATGTTGGTAATGAGAGTCCCTAATGAGTGTTGTAATTGCAACAGATTGAGCATATTAAATGCTAATACCACACATTGCAATTGCAGCACTGATTTGGGTTCCTCCACACTATCTGCAAAATTGGGAAATCTGTTGAAAGCAATGGTGATTTTGATGACTTTTGATTCTTTTCTGATGCTGTGGATTTTTTATTTTATTTTTACTTTTAAAGTTCTTTTTTTAATTTTAAAATATATTTTCTTTGTACATTATTTATCTACCTTTACTTCTTGTGATTCAATGTAATTGCTCGTATATTTTATTTCTTATTTGTTTTATTTTCTTCATTTTGCGTAACTACGTTATATTCTAATTTTTGAAACTACACCTTCTAATATTAGAAGTAATGAGCCATTAACAAACATGGCATATGATGAGTGATGTTATTAAAGTAGAATTTCATTGTTGAATGAGGTTATAAACTTATTATGTTTCCTAATCTTAATATGTATTGGAACTTATTTTTATTATGTTGGAATTTGACATATGTTAAAGTATTATTTTTTTTGTAAAATTTTGAAATTGTGTTATATTTATGGTTTTAATTTACTTGTTTTAGCAGTATTGGCTTGTTATTTAACATTGCATGTTTTTAAATTTTTAGTTAAAATTGATATTAGTTTTGTCAAACATATGTATAATGTTATGACATTATATTTATAAATCGTAATTTATTTTATCAAACATGTATTCATGATGTTCTTATAAAACGTATGCTTTTAGTTTTTATAATTAACTAAATTTAATATTATTAATTTGAAAAATGTATATCAAATTATTTTTATACTATTAGTTATAAATATATGATTACTAATTAGTGTATATTCAAGAAAAAATATGCATCTTAAATACCAAATCTAATATCATCTATATATTATTAAAAGTATATAAAAAAAAAAGGCACCACATTAATCCAAGTGATAGCCTAGAAAAAAGTCATATGACATAATTAATTATTTAGTTAATAATTAATCATTAATTATTAAAAATTAACAAAGAAATTAACTACCTAAAATTAACTACTCAAGCATATGTGAGGGTTGGTTTAGGTTAGTTAATTTCTTTATTTCTTTTAAAAAAAATTATTTTCGTTTTTCTTTGTTGAAAAAAAAATATGTTTATTCATTAAAATTCACAAAATATTATTGAGAAAAATATAATAAAATTAAAAATTAAAAAATATTTAAAAGTAATAAAACATATATTTTCTATTATATTACAGAAAGAAAGTAGCAGACAAAAATATTAAACAAGTAATATGCTGATATTTCTATTAACAATGTAATTATACTAAATATTGGATAATATAATAAAAAAATACAATACAAAGAAATTATTCGATGACTATATAAGTCCCTTTAAAATAATAGAGATTTTATTCATTCTTTGTTTTTTAAAATCATTTTCGTTTTTCTTTTTATTATAAAACATGTATTATTCATTAAAATTCAAACTGAGAACAATAGAAAAAAAAAATTTCAAGATTAATCACATATATATCTTCTATTGTATTACAAAAAGAAAGCAACAGACAAAGATATTAAACAAAGTAATAAGCTAATAAATATTTTTTATTAACAATTTAATTATACTAAATATTGGATAATATAATAAAGAAAAATACAGAATAAAAAAGTTATTCAATGACTATATAAGTCCCTTTAATTTAATAGAGACTTTATTATTGAGTTTATCGTACTGACAAATAAGATGACAATTAAAATTTATTAAAGTAATATGTTCTAATAGGTTCAAATAAGTCAGATCACAATTTAATTTAATTAATATATTTTTATTATTGACCGCATCGCGCGGGTAAGACTACTAGTTTATACTTAAAGAAAATTATTTATAGATATATATTTATTATATTAACTTTTTAAGTTTCTTTTTGATAATTACTTCATTTAAAATTTAATTTAATTGTGTAATTACACTTGTTCGACCAAACAACACGCTTGTAAGTACATTGGGATTACGTTATGACAAACAAATAAGTCGTCGTAATTATGCTATGTAATTACTATCCTAGTAATTACACCAATTCCAATTAGTGGGTGGCTTTCCAAACAGACTAAGGGTACCGCCTTTAAAAATCTTATTATTGAACCCATTATATTTTTAAAATTATGAATTCATATCAATCATTTATCATATTTTAGTAATTTTTTACACATAAATTTAACGCACATCCAACATTATGAGTTTATTTAAACCCGATATCAAAAAGCTAGATCCGCCTCTACCATGCTTTTTGCAACTCTCGTGTCGTGGAACACAAAATTTCAATTACGGCTATACACATCAGTATGAATTAATTACCTCAAGCTCACTAAAAATATGTTGTCTGTTCCTCAGGTTGTACATTGCACAGAAGTCCCCAAAATTAAGAAACCACGTTCTATTCTTAAACTCTGCTCCCTCCCGTTCATTTTAATTTAATTTTTGATTGTATTAGCATTAATTAATAATGAATTTGATTATATTAATTTTAATTAATTTATTAAAAATATAACAAATACTCCGAAGTTCTTCACGCTAAGTGCAACTTTAGAAAAAAGAAGTTAATTCCTTCTTGATATTTGAAAAAATCAAATACTATAAACCACAAAAAAAAATCCAAAAATTAATTAAAATGGACCGGAAGGAGTACTTACTTAAATTCATCTTGTAAGTTTTATTTGTACTTTTTATTTAATTGATAATCATATAAAGCAGACGATATTTTAGTGCTTTGCATCAAGTTCAAACTTCCTTCTTGTATACGTGCCTCGCAAAAGCACACACCATAATAAGAGGTAAAATTTGAATGGCAGCATATTCAATCAAACGGGTGATATTCTCTCCGACTACGTATCATATACTACCCCATAAACTGAAAATTCATAACTCAATTGCTTACAGAAATATCGTTTAATTGGCCTATGCCTATGCCTATGCCTGTTTGAACAATTTCGGTTAATCCTATGTTTCTTTGATTACACTTACTACATGTCTATTAATTTGTTTACTCAAACAAATAAATATTTCATTTTTCTCTAACAAGGAAAGAAATTTCAAAATATTCTCTTTACCAGAAGCATGCCAATAAACCCCATATTAAACTACCAATTTGACCAATCACTCGCCTTCTGCTTTTGTGCAAGTGATGTATATTTGGTTTTGAAGGATATTGATGTTAACGCGTTTAATTTTTATACTTTCTTTGTCAGTAATATAATTTGAATTGGCACGAAATTTGTGAAAAAAAATAAAAATTTTAAAACTTAATTTTAAATATGTCATAATATTTGTATGAGTATAAACTTTTGAATCTTATAACCTTAAATATGCTATAACACTTCTAAATTTTTTTTCATAACGGTAAATAAAAAGTATAAATGTAACTAATTCTAAATTTGAAAGTTTGTCATTCTTTTTTATATGGACTAAAAATGAAAATGTATTAGTATCAAATGTAGAACGGAAGCATGGGGGGTTGAGGGACGATAAAAGAGACAAAGAGGATCTGAATAGGTATATAACAAACTATAGGGGTGGTATATACAATATACAGAAAATTAGAGGAGATCTACGAATTAATTCAGAAACCTCCAAAATCAAACTTGATCGGCGGTGAGAAATACGGAGACACAATAGATCGATTCAATGGATTCTCCATTTTCGCCGGCGATTCTCCTCTTCATCTTCCTTTTAGTTTCTTCTTCTCCAAATCCATCCGTAGGGCTCGATGCGATCTCTACGGAACAAATAGAAGGCGGCATCGTTTCTCTAGGGCGGAGACATCTGATGAGCTTTAAAGAGACGCCTATTGGTACAAATATCACTTACGATTGTTCTCCTTCTGGTCCTTGTGTTCCTTGTACTTATTCCGAAAAGGTTTTGCTCTTTTTCCTTTTTAAATTTGATAATTTTGATGATTATTTCATTTTCTATTCTAATGCATGTATTGTTTAGTTATCTGATGTGTGTTTGTTTATAGAGTTATATGATCAACTAGCTCGGAAAGTTTCAATTTTATTCCTCGCGATCAATAGAGTAATTTAAAATTCTTAGTACTTATATAGAGATTATTGCTACAGTTGTGAGTTGTCTGTATTGATGTTCTACGATGATTAAATATTTTTATGCCGGTTTCCTATCTCTGGGCACGATTTCCAAAGACTTTTTGAAACTCTAAAACATTCCATAGATATTTCTGTGACATAAATCATCTCATTAGGGTGGAATGGAAACTTTAAAGTTAAATTGTTTCTAAGTATAGAACGGTGTCACTCTATTTAGTTTGGCAGCAAAATATTATGTGAGATAGTTAGCTATAAAATTGAAAGTAAATCGGACACTTATTAAACTGTATCGGGAGAAGGGGAATGGCAATTGTTTATAGTCTCAACTAACCAAAAATGAACGAAAGTTATGTTAAATTAAGGCTTGTTTAGATTAGATTTTTTAGGTTAGATTTGTGAATTGTGATGTTTCCCTATGTTCTTTCCTTTAGAATGATGAAAAGTATAGGTGCAGTGAAACTGGATATCGTATCCCATTCAAATGTGTAGAGATCAAAGCTAGTTCAAAGGAAGTGAACAGCAATAAAGGAAAGAAAAACCGATCTGCTCTGGAAGACACTTATGCTGCAGTAAGGGCACATGTGATGAAGCATAATGGACAATCTCTTGCCTCCTCGGTAAGAGAAAGAAATTTGCTTGATGATTCATCCACGTCGAAGAGTGGATCGCATACATATGTGACTTATAGGAGCTGTGTTCTTTCTGTTAATGAAGAGAAGCTGTCAGTACTTGGCTTTGAGGTAAGTACATGCTTTTTCTGCTTTAAAAAAATGCCTCGTGGTGAACCATCAAATTTACGTTCTGCAACTAGTGACTTTGGATAGTCTGCATATAGAGTTGTACGCTTTTCCTTCCGATGTAGTTGGTTCTTTTAGTATTCAGAGTTCATTTTAGTGCTAGCCAAGAGCGAAGCATGAAATAGGATGAATTAAATGATGTGAGAACCATATATGATAATCTTGTTTTGATAATTTTGCCTGGGAAAGCAGTAAGAACTGTGTCATCTTAAACTGCTACAATCTAAAGAAATATGTGAAAACCAAATAAGTGTTTAAGGATGAAAGTTTATTGAAGTATTTACAAAAAAAAGAAGGTGCGAGTTAATGAGGTATAGAGAAGTAATAGATACTTTATTTTGTTATGGAAAACCACTCAATTTACTAGTAGGACTTTGAAAGGAAGCAAAGGAGACCTAAGGCATTTCATCTCTAAATGTGAAAAAGTAAAACTAGGTAAAAGCCCGGTAAGCTAATGGAAGCAGAGGGGTGTATTGCAATTCTGAAACTTCAAAGAAATAGTTAAAGATCTGTATTCATAAAATGGAGAGAATATTATGAGGACTTATTCTCCCTAATTCTTGAAGTTGGATTGTCATGTGTAGTCAAGAGATAACTCCAGGTTGAAGTTTTGTTATCCAAGAGATCCTATTATTTTCTGCCTTCAATTCACAGTCATGTCCAGTGTGCAAAGGATCCCTTCTACCTAAAGCCTAAAGCATAAAAGACTATGGTTATACCAAGGCCTTTAAAAATTTCTTTTGTTGCGAAGGTAAAATTTTATTAATAAAACAACACTAAGACCGTTCCGACTATGTACAAGATGCATTCACAAGTTCAACTGTTGTTCACTATTAGATAAAGAGCCAGTGAAGCCTAAGGAGGTGTTTTAACAGATTTCTCAGCACTTCATTAGTTCTATTCGGTGAGCCATCAACCGTGAATGTTTTTGGGAACAATGTCTCCAGTTAAAAGATTGTCCTGCCATGATTACTTGCTGTTAGTGTGTCATTCTAACAGTTATCAGTTTCTTAGCTTTTCTCGACTGATCCAGTCATCTAGTTTCGAAAACTTCCTGGATTTCTTTCTCCTGAATGAAATGATACAAACCATTTCCTTGGTGGGTAGTTACCACCTGTTCTGTGGGAAATAGCAGGTACTTGGTGAAATAGTCAAGGTGCGAGCAAGTTGGCGCAGGCACTACTGCTAACAATAAAAAAAAATGATATGAACCATGTTGCAGGCTTGCCTTAGAAGTATTGGCTGCTCGTATAGTGCATAGGGATATTTGAGTTGTGTGGTGTTATTCTTTTTGGACATGGAAATTCTTTAGGCGTACTCAACCCAATTGGAAGATCTAATCATTCTATCATGGACCTTAACATGGTATTTGTAGCTGCACCATTCTGTTTTCATATCACTGTTCCCCAGTGACCAAACTGAAATTCAAAGACTTTCACTGTTAGCTGATGCACACAAAGTTTCAGTATAATCATCCGAAGAACAAGTCTGGGACCCACACAACTTGTTTCTAAGGAGACCCGTTACACCTTGTGGAATAGTTACCTGAAAAAGCCTCATAATTTGATTGGAAGAACAAGCCCTTTCTTATTCTGTAAATGTGTTGGAATTAATTGACATCATCTGTTTCTTATTCTGAGTGATTTAATTGGATCTGTATTCTGTAGGTGCTTATGCTGGGCTTGCTGATTGTCAGTGGTTCAACAATATACTTCAGGAAAAGGCGAGCAGCTGCTGCACCTGGTGCTGGACCAGTTAGACTTCCAACTAATTCTCGATTTTGATTAAAAATCTGTAAAGTCGTAGCTTAGGCATTCCTTTTTTTTTTTCCGTATCTTTTTCTTATTGTTTGGTCGGAGGTTGCACCTAATTGATTTGCTGTTAAACATGTTTGAATCAGTGTAAAATGTTGTAATTCATTCTATCGTTTTATAGTTGGAAGAAAATAGAGATTTCATAGTTCCTCTATATCTGTACTTGTGCCTTTGCTATGCATAAAGTATGAAGAGTAACTCCGGACAGGGTAGAAGGTGATCATATCCTGTTGTACTGTATATTCTTTTGAACCTTTCAAATCACAGGATTCTCTGTTCATGATCTCTTCTTTCGGATGTGCATGGTTGGCTGCAGAATTAAAAAAATATTCTAATTCATCTTTTTTTGTCTCTCATATATTTAAGACAAGAATTGTGGAGAATAGAACAATGTCTTGGCACCTAAATTCACTAGAGCACATTCCATGTGCTTTGAAGTTCTAAGTATTGTACTTTGCATGTTACTAGGAGTCATAGATAGAGGACATGATTTTGCACCGTCATAGTGCAGACCAAAGAGGCACTAATAGAATGAAGACTAACACCATGTTTTGGAGCTTTACAATCATTTCAGATATTTTTCAGTAACTTATTTAATATTGGAAAAAACGTGTTTAGCTATTTGAAATTTATTATTTACTTGAAAAACGTGTTTACAAACTTTTCAAGTCTTACATTATTCAGAACTCTTGATTAATCTAAAGCTTACACCGCGGGTTATCATAAGAGAGATAGCAATCAATTGGGAAGTTCCTACTTTCTCAAGTAACTAAAATGATGTAAAGACCCAAAGATACAAACGCAGACCCAAAGCTACTACATCATTTCCTTTTAACAACCAACTTCTGACCAAACATAAATCAAAGAAAAAGCTATTACTAATAGCAGAACAATTAATTTGATATAACCATCTAACAATTCGACTGCCAGGAGCCATTGACAGGGGACTTGGGATAGAAAAGAGAACCTGCTGTCTACGATAAACTTCAAATACAGACCACAATGTGCCATGTTATTGCTGCTTCTTTTTCGAAAAAATATACACAATAAGACACTAAGGCCCTTTGTCAAAACTGTGGTGGATCTCTGGCGCGCATGTTCAAAGCCAGCAGCATAGTAAACTCAAAACAAAAGAATGGCTATGATAATAATCCTCAAATAACTACTTTTATGACACATCTACAGGGATACGATATAGATGGGCTACAATCAGCTCAAGTATTCGGATCACAAGAAGTAGTCTGGAGTCTTCCTTGTAGTGTCAGGCTCAATTTGCCGTGGAGCTGGGTCAAACTGAAGAAAATTTTGCTCCATATTTTCACCTATCTCTAGAATTGCAGCCATATTACCACACCGGTAACAATAGTTTGGAGCGCTAAATACCGTTACAACATTCTTATCCTGCCAAAAAGCAACCAATATCATGTTAAATACTACAATTTAATATCTTAAAGACAGATTCACTTAAATGAACAAAAGTGGGAGATTTTTCCCACAGAGGTGGGAAAGAAACTGTTCGGATTATATCCACAGACCTGACACCAGTTAAAACCTTCCATGACAAGCTGATGGGCTCTAGATATCAGTGTGAGACCATTGGTGTGGTTGAACTGAGATGCTATATCCTGTCCAAATGTGTAACCAGCCCCTCGGGGTGATATTCCCCACCCACAGCGATCATCTGGATCAGACCACAGGAGATCACACATTGGGCCTTCATGTGGCACCTAACGACCATAAAAAAGAGGCATAAATGATAGGATCAGTAACATTGGCATTAAGATGATAATAATAATCATGAAACATCTGAAACAATCGCAGTAGGAAAGGAGCAACTGAAAGATAGTAAAGTGATTCTAGTATTTTGCCTTCTCTAGATCCAAGAAGAACTGGAAAAGTAGATTGCATTAACTGGTGAATGGAATATACTACAAGCCTCTATGTTACATACATGAAACATTGTCAAACCTATCCAACAACACATTAGAAAAGAAAATGGAACTCTTTCAACTTACGATAATAGAAACACAGAATTCTCTTCCTGCTCAATTCTTGATTAGTTTGGTTCTGAATTTATAATCTTGATGAAAAAAATGGATGTAACCTACATAAGACAGCCTGTTGTGCCATAATGATCAATTTTGTGAGGTAAATAGGTGATTAAGTTGATACATGGTGTCGAATAGAGAGTGGAGGAAGTGACAAATATAAAGCAGACTAGTTTGACATATCATGAACTTGTAAAAGCTTGAAGAAAACAAATATTATTATACCTCTTGTATACGATCCAGTGCTCGGATGTTATCGAGGGTATCAAGGGATGGTGAGAGTCCTCCATGCAAACAGAATATCTAAAAATTTCTCAAAATTAGGCATATAAAACTTGCCAACAGTTCTATTCAAGTAAATTGCCAGCACTGTTAGAGCTTAAACCTGACTCTCTATGAGTGCTGTCAATGGTAGATAATCAAAAAGATCAGTGAAATGCTTCCAAACATTAGCATTTCCATACTTCCTCAAGCATTCATCATAAAACCCATACCTAGCAGGAAAGGAGATCTGTCAATTACTGCAAAAATGACTCTGAACCTGCAGTCATATTTTATGGTGAAAAACAAGTAGGGCAGCTGATCAGGAATAACATAGATGATCCCTCCCTGCAAGACTACCCATAGATAAACTTTATTTAAAAAAAGAAAAACCGCATACAGATATCTTCACTGATAAGTAAACATACTTAAATATCTATCTAATGGTTCGAGAGCAAAGTTGTTGAAGTGAACCTAGTGCACTACAGAGCGGTCTAAAGCACAAGATATGTAATCTCCAAGTGTGACTCAAGTTATCAACGCTAATCTTTGGTTAAAACAAACCTCAAGACATGCGCAAGAAGAGACACTTTCTAAAGATCCTTATTTAAAAAAAAGACACTTTCTAAAGATCCAGCAACTTAACATTCAAGCTTCTAATATGACATCATTGTCCAAGTGCTCAGTAATGATTACTAAGTTTGTCCATGCAAAAGAGTTTCATGACTTTTTGAGAGCAGGTGTGGGTGGTATACAACTATGCATGAAGGTCAGTGTGTTCTCAACCAAAATCTTCAGAAGGACCATGTAAAAGATTTTGCATAAATTAGTAAAAGCACTTGCCATGACAAATTATAACAGTTCTCAGACCCAGTGATATCATATTTTTTTTGAGATTCTTGGGACTACTACATACTGTGACTGTGAGTAACAAAATTATGGTCTCATTCAATAAGTAGAGGAAAATAAAATCATATTTATCCTCATTACAACTTCAAGATGAGAAGGAAACAACTGCTGGAAAATCCTCATCTTCATTGTCCCAGATTTCTCATTAATGCACAACTTCAAACACTAACAACAAACGTAGTGTAATCGCACAAGTGGGATCTAGGGAGGATAATGCGTACGCAGACCTTACCCCTACCATGTGAAGGTCGGGAGGCTATTTCGGATAGACCCTGTCCTTGCACATAAAAGAATAATGTGATAGAAAATTATCTTCGCTTGAATTTAGAAGGTATTTTGACTAAGATGGAGTCAACAAATTAATGGGATGAGTTATGCATATACTCATTTTATGGCGAAAATCATATTTTATTTAGTACACTATTACATCATTTGTTCACTTTATTATATGCACATGACTTACATATTTTTAAATATTTATTTAACATTCACATTCAAATTTAAAAATCTTATGAATTAATAAATTGTTAGGAATAATTTTTTTTTTTTTTGAAAAGAATGTATATTTGAAAGATAGGATTCTAAGATCCTATTTATCCTTATCCAATAATAATATATCAACCTAGATAATCATACAAAAAATTAACTTAAAAAGGAGCAATTAAAAATTGGAGATCAAACTTATTTGTCTACAACATATAACTCTTTTTCCTTCCTTATGTATTGCTTATTTGATAAATCTTATAGCTTTCAATTGGATCTTGGGTTATAAATATTGACATTATATTCTTACTTAACTGAATTTTAAGAGTACTATTTATATATGCATATAAATCAGATCAATATAATTAAATTTTTTATATTATCATTAGTAGGTAAAAATCATCAAACTTTCCTCAGGTGTTTTCAATAGGTATAAAGTTCTAATACCTGACCTCCATAGAAAGAGGTTGAAGAAATGGAAAGAAGAGTTGCATTGAGTTGGCTGAACAAAAGCATCACATTCAATTACACACACATTGCTTTTGTGCAATAGGAGAAGACAAAAATAAAGAAAGGACACTTCAGCCATAAAAGCGAAAATTTCAGGTTGCGACCCTCACTGGCTCACGCAGACCCAAGGAGAGAGAAGCAAAGAGGAGATTAAACTAACCACTAGCATAAAGTCGAATAACATAACCCACCAAACTGGACAAATTTTGAAAGAAAAAGTGGCATGTACGAACATCCTAGGCCAGTGAAACACTAAGTGTAAGAAACACATAAAAGTATCATGCACCAAGCAGCATAAATGAAACAATCACCAAATATAAAGAGATGGAAATTCTTCTGCATACTTAGGAAGCATTGCATATTAAGTTCTTCTAAATTCCTTTTTTTTTTTTTTTTTTTTTTGATGAAGTAAGAGAATTTCATTAAAGGCATCAAGAAGATGCATAGCAAAAGAGGGTACAAGTAAATAGAGCGTGTCTGCTCATAAACATAACAAAAAGAGACCTATGTTAAAACTAAGGAGCAGATACAGTCCAAAAAATGATCACAACTAGATACAAGTGCCTAATTAAGCCAAGTAAAATGGTTAAATAAACATTTAGCTTTAAGAGCATGATTTGGAGTTGATATTCCATCAAAACATCTGCTATTCCTTCCTGTCCATATACACCAAAATAGAAGCAGGGACCAAAAGCCAAGTTTTTAAATTCTTTTAATCGGAGAAATAGCAGTTTAGCTAGATTAAGAAATATAAGAGCAATGCAGAAAGCTTTTCTAATTTTATAAAAGCATCGCATAAACATAAAATTCCCACTGCCGTACATAAACCATATCATTTAAGAAATGACAAAGAATAATCCTTGAATATCACCTGTTGAGAAAGACATATCTTCAAAAAACCTCATTTACGCACTTTAATGATGAATAAATATTAAGGACTCACACTTGAGTGATCTGACGGCTTTCGTGGTTTCCCCTAAGAATTGTGATTCTATCTCTGTAACGGACCTTCAGAGCAACCAATAGCGTGACAGTCTCAACGGAATAGTATCCACGGTCTGCATTTGTTAGGCAATTATTAATGACAAACAATGAATGCTAATGTACTCAACCAACAAGGAAACTGATAATACTAGTTAACACTTAACATACAGAGAAGTAAACTGAAAAGATAAGAAAAGGAATCCATCAAAGAAACAGTAAAAAGGTAATAAATGTAATCTGTCATTGCAGTTTATGGAATGAGACCTACATAATAAAATCTACCTTAGATGAAAACAATATTAGAAAGACAAAAGAAACCCTCAAAAGCCTTTATCTACCATCATGTCATAAGGAAAACATGTGAGTCATTTAAAATGGAAGACAGTTACGAATTTTATGGAACCCGTTGACAGAACACTTCCTTTTTGGTAGAGCTATATACAGAAAACAAACAATGATGAGTAGGGAAAAGCCTACACCACTCAAGTGCCCACTTGACATCTGTGCACCAAATTTTTGACATGCGTAGGAAGAAGAAGCTTTCTGTATGGGGAGAACTTCTTCTAACAAAAGAACATATTTAGAAAGCAAAAACAAAATCCATGACATGTAATTACTTGTAGCATCTTTGTCCGCAATGTATGAATCAGGCACAAAATTCAGCACCGAGCACTGGTTTTCCGGATGCTTCCCACTCATACTAAGAGTAAGCTTGTGAAAGGACAAGATCAGTATGTCTGACAGTTGTCAAGTCATCGTATTTGTAAGATAAAGTGAAACCATAACTCCAAACCAATTTTGGTCACTCGTCCACCACAGAGGCTTAGTCTAGTGATAAGAGAACAACAATGATGTGCGCATGTCACATATTTAAACCTCGTTGCAGATAAAAACGTGGTATTTATGTGGAGAAGGGTAGAGGGACAGGCCCATTATCCACCGAGTTTTGAACCGTGGACCACTGGCCCTCAAAAATTTCTTTATTAAAAAGAAAATTGGTCACTCGTCTCATTGGATGGACAAATTATTTTGTTCCTTAATCAGCATCCTGCAACTCTAAGGAGGATGTTTCCACATGTACGTTTTTACCAATTTTTCATTTTTGGCACCAAGAAAATTACCAAATGAAGTTCTCCCACGTTTGGCTCCAAAATATTATATCAATATGAAGTTACTTTGTCATATTCCAACCACCAAGCATACTAGAAATCCACATCACAACAACACTTCATCATTCTCGAGTATAAACAATGATTTAGATCAAAATAAAGCTTGCCATTTGTTCGACACATCATAGTAACACTGTCAATAAATGAACGGCAAATCATATATCATCCTTATCAAGAATGATGGAGAAGTAAAATCTCGTATAACGGCAAACTACAAAACAACCGCCATAAAGTTGTTACTTCACGGCATCCTTACATTCGGCAGAACCACACACACACAACGATTGGAGCTAAAAGTTACACTTCACATTCTACTTAGTACACAAAACAGCACAACCTCTATCATCCTTCAAGTGCTGCTGACATTAGCAGTATCATTCTTACTTATTTTGTTTTTGGTTTCCCATGTGGTGTCTGGTATCCGTTTTCGGACTAACAATCCGGTTTTGTGCCACGAAAGCCCATTAAGGAGAAAGCACTCACTACTAGGATTTTTCCAGAGCTCAAACTCTAGACTGTCGGTAGCATTTTATTTCTACTTCCTAAAAATATATATATGTTACACGCAGAGAAAATTAACACAAAAACCAAGATATCATGTGCAAATTTCTAATTTAACAGAATGAATCTACCAAATCCAACCTAGATTTTACATTTTCAATAAAACAATCCTCAGAATCCACAAATATATAACCTGATTACCAAAACTCACCAACATAATCGCCCATGAAGAGGTAATTAGTATCAGGAGCGTTGCCGCCGATTCGAAAAAGCTCAATGAGATCATAGAACTGTCCGTGAATATCACCGCACACCGTCACCGGACATTTCACCGGTTGCACATTCCATTCCTCCACGAGTATCGCCCTAGCTTGATCGCACAGCGTCTTCACCTCCGCCTCTGATAACGGCTTGCACTCCATCAATTGCTCGATCTGCCGATCTACATCCGCGTGCGACGGCATTTTCTTTCGTCAAACACAAATTTCGTTCTACAATCGCCGATCTAGCTATTTTTCGCCGCTTCAATCGTCAGATCGAAAATCCAACTGCTATAATATTCGCCAATTGAATCGAAAGTTGACGATTAAAATCAGGGCAGAAAAAAGTTATTCGAAATTCAATTTTTCAAAAAATTGAACCTCGATAAAGTAACTAGGGTTTCAATCTCTGGAACATCTAATGTTTCCGATATTTGTCTCCATTCATGCGAAGCTATTGCGCTGTCTCTCTCTCTCCTATGTGAAAATTGCAGCAAAAAGTAAAAGGAAAAATGTTTTCACAAATAATATAGTACATGCATTAATAAGAGGCCGTTTGGATTGTCTTAAAAAGTAATTTTTCAGTAATAACTTTTAAGTCAAAAGTCTGCCCAATTTATTGCTTTTGACCTATTTTAAATAGTTTTTAATTTATTTTAGGTATTTTTTAACTTTGCTAAATATTAGAAAAAATTAAAAAGAACATAAAAATTGATTTGACCAACTTAAAAGTCAATTCAAATACCCTTTAAATTGAGAAAAATATTGTGATGTGTGTTTGTTTGTCTCTTTTAAAAAAAAAAAAAAAATTACACTGATTGTCTCTATATATGTGTTGATATCTATTTACTAACATTTCTCATTTAAACAGCTCAATTAAAGTATTACTATTACTTGTCAAACACTCCTTTTCCGCGCGCTAAATGCCTTTAAATGACCAAAATTCAGGTGTTTGGACGATGGATCCGCAAACTTCAAAATTTCTAGGTGATGTCAATTTTAAATGGAGATCATCTTTTCATTTTGGCTAGTCGTTTCTCTATTTACATCCATCAAAAAATTTTGCTTTAAGATCTTCATTTTGTTGTATTATTTCAACAACAATTTTAAGCAAAAATATTGACAACAAGTAACAATTATATAATCAGTTCTTATCTTTTTTCCTATAGGTAGAAATTATTGAGATCTCGTTGTTTTCATTATTTCAGGTACGTGAATATCCCTTAAGGTCTTATAATTATTATATCCCGGCGCTCTTTTAAGCAACACGTTTTAAAGTACACACGTTGCGCGTGCATATCATACTAATAAACATAATTTTTTTAAATATCACATAAATTAATATTATTAGAAATATCTTTTGCACTATAAAATAAAAACTAAAGGAAAAAGTTATTAGTACATTGGCTTCATATGTGAATTTGATATTGGGAGATAAACGCATTCCAGCCCTTTTTCCATTATAGTAAATCTTTTTATTCTTATCAAATATTTACATCAAACCATTATGGTTAAGTAAAATATTAAGGTAAGAACATGTATTAAATAACTATGATTTAATGATTATAATATTGATGAATATACTCCTGATGTATTGATTGATTTCAAAGTATTATACATAGGAATTCCTTAATTGTTCAAATAAGTAAATTCAAAGTCCTAAAAACAAGTAAGGACTATGGGTTCATATTGGATACCTACGAAATTCTTGTTACTTCTTTTTTTTCTTTTTTTTCTTTTGTTGTGGTCAATTCAAGGATTCTTGTTAACAAAGATAGACAAAATTCTCCACGTTAAGGAAATATTATGTACATCAGAACCCTAAGATCAAGGAAGGGCTATGGATCCATATCAAATACTTCTAGGATCAAATCACAACGTTGTTGTGTCTGAAGTAAATAGATTTTTTTCTTCAAAAAAGATGTAAAAAATGATAGTTCTGTTAAATAATTTATGCAAGGTAAATTTAATGAGTTTTAAAGTTCTAAAAATTAGGAATAATTAAATAGTTCAAATAACAAGAAATTTAATAAGAAATTATTTAGTTGATTTTAAAGTTCTAAATATTAGAAAAATAATTTAATATAATTTTATCTAGTATGAATTCTATTTTTAGAAGATTAAAAAAATAATTAATTTCGTATTTTTAATATAGCATATTGATTACTTCGTCTCAATAAGTTTAAATTTTATAAAATTACATAATTATAAGAAATGTATGTTAGTGACAAATGATAATGCACACACACTACCTATTCCAAAAAAGTCTATTTAAATCAGTCGATGCATGTTTACTGATTTAAGTGTTACAAATATTTTAGACTAATTATGTTGCACGTGATATATTTATAAAAATTGAATATGAATCGTTCAGGGCAAATATAATAAGAAAACTAAGTTTAATAAATAATTACTTAAGTTAGTTCAATATAATTCTTAAAGTTGGTGCATATACATTTTGAAAGATAATTACGGATTCTATAATAAAAGGTCCTCAACAACTAATGCAACTGGTTTTAAAGTAAATCATTTTCCTAAATAACACAAAAAAAGATCCAAAAATGTCATATAGAAAATAAAAACCAATCATCATCGATAAATCTATACAAATCGAAGAATGCAACTCCTTTTAAGTTATGTACAGATTATGCTTACCTTCTCCATAACAGACCTAGCGAGATGTTGGGAAATCGAAACAAGAAAAATAAGATGTTATGTAAAGCAGGACACTAACGAAATACTGAAGACTAATTAAATCAAGCATCAAAGTAATAAAAAAATATAAGATGGCTGTTAAGAGAAAGAAGAAGATATATACCTATGTGCTGTAATGGAGATGAACGTATCTCCTGACAAAACTAGTAATTAGTTTCTATACCTCTCGTATACAAGAGAAGAATTGGAATTGGAATTGGATGTCCAAAGAAACCGTGTCTTTTGGCCAGTGTTATTGTGCGGGTAGGATTAATAATCCAAAATTTTACAAGTTTCTAATAAGGAAAGATTTAATAATTAACATTTTAATTGATTTTAAAGTTTAAAATATTAGAAAAATAATTTAAATTATTATTTTATTCAGTGTAAAAATATATTCTTAAGGATAAAAACGGCGAACGATATTTCGCTAAGGGTCTTTGTGATTTTAATATAATATAGATATAGACATAAATATAAATATAGATTACCTCTATAGAGTGATCATCTTGATTATTTACTCCTTTTTTTTTTTCGAAGAGTTTTATCTTTGAAATTAATTGGTATATCACGCTTCAGGTCTGGCTTAGAACCATTTGCACTACTGATTGTTTCGAGACATCAACTTGAATTAGAGCATGTACCGCCAAAATATGAGATTTAGTAACTTTGGAGGTCAAGTAAATGTATTTGGCAGTAGTTTTATAATATTTGTAAGAATTATTTTTTGAACTTTCAGTTCGTATTGATTTGTACGAGAATCTAAATAAGACAATTACAATGTATTCCTATCTATCTTTTTTTTTTTTGTTGCTTATCCTCCCCCATCCCCCCAAATCCCGCCACCCCCAGTTTTGGAAAATTGATTCATCAATATGACAATCTAAGAAAATTTGCTATAAATTATATGCAATCATGGATTCTAGATATTTGATAACAAAAAGAGATTCATACCCAATAATATATTTTTCGCCTTCTTTAGGGACTTATCTTTATATATGTGGTGGAGCAATTGGAACATATATCGCACATCTAAATATTTTAAGACGAAAAATGTTTGACTCTTGGCAAGATTCTACTTTTTCAATTTTCTCTCCCTGATAAATTTTGATTGTGTCATCAACTTCAATCTTCAAAGTTCAACAATATTGAACAAATTCAAACAATGTTGAAACTTGATCGCAGTCACTACTTTTGTTATCATATCGGTAGGTTGTCTGTAGTCCGAATTTTCTGCGCCATGACTCCACCTTCTTCTATAATATCTCGTACAAAGTGATATCGAACATCAATGTGCTTCGTCCTTGCATGATAAACTTGGTTCTTTGCTAATTGGATAGCACTCTGACTATCACAAAATAGTGTGATGTTTTCTTGACCAATACCAAGCTCTCTAAGCAACCCTTGAAGCCAAATTGCCTCCTTTATAGCCTCCGTAATTGCCATGTACTTTGCCTCAGTAGTAGACAAAGCAACTGTTGACTGCAAAGTAGACTTCCAACTAACTGGTGCATTTGCAAAAGTGAAAACATAACTAGTAGTTGATTTACGCTTGTCCAAATGACCCGCATAATCTGAATCACAATATCCAACCAGATATTGACTATCTTCCTGCTCAAAATTCAATCCAACATCTACAGTATTATGAATATACCGTAGAACCCATTTCACAGCTTGCCAATGCTCCTTTCCTAGATCATGCATATACCTGCTTACAACTTCGATAACATGTGAAATATCAGATCTTGTGCAAAGCATTGTATACATTAAGCTACCAACGGCATTAGCATATGGTACTCTTGACATATACTCTCGTTCAGCTTCATTCTTCGGCGACATAGCATCACTAAGCTTAAAGCGAGGAGCAAGCGAAGTGCTAACCATCTTCGTATTGTCATTCATGCAAATCGATCGATTACTCTCTTCAAGTATTCTCTCTGAGATAGATAGAGTTTCTTTGAATGTCTGCCTCTTTTTATCTCCATGCCAAGAATTTTCTTCGCCTCACCCAAATCCTTCATCTCAAACTCTTTTCTCAGTTAAATCTTTAACTTCTCAATTTCCTCTTGACTTTTGGAAGCTATCAATATATCATCAACGTATAGGAGAAGATATATGAAGGATCCATCTTCAAGCTTGCACAAATACACAAAATTGTATTTGCTTCGTTTGTACTTCTGCCGCAACATAAACTTATCAAATCATTTGTACCATTGTTTAGAAGATTGTTTCAATCTGTACAATAATTTTTCAAGTTTGCACATCATATTTTTCTTTCCAACAACTTTGAGTCCTTCTGACTGAGTCATATAGATTTCATCTTCCAAGTCTCCATGTAAAAATGGAGTTTTTACATCTTACTGAACTCGTCCCAAATTTACCAAAGCCAACAAAACTCTAATGGAGGAGTGTTTCACGACTGGAGAAAATACCTCATTGTAATCAATTTCCTCCTTTTGAGCGTATCCTTTAGCCACCAATATTGCTTTGTAGCGAATATCTTCTTGGTTAGGAAATTCTTCTTTCTTTGCAAATGCCCATTTGCACCAAATTTCTTTCTTTTCCTTCGGGAGATTGGCCAATTTTCATGTGCGATTCTGATGAAGGAATTGCATTTTTTCATTCATAGCAATCTTCCACTTATCTTCTTCTGAACTTTGGAATGCATCTTTATAAGTGGTAGGAACACCATCAGCTACAATTGAGGCTGCACAGGCCACCGTTTCTATGAGACGAACATGTTTCTTTATTGTTCTTTTTGGCTTGTTGATTGTTATTGATTCAAGTTGTTGTTGAGGTTCCTGAGTTGGAATCTCCCTCTATACTGACTCTACTTCCAGAGGAAAATCTTCTGTTGTTTTCTCGTTTTCTCCTTGTGTTGGAAAAATTAATTTTTCCTCAAACTCCACCTGCTTTAAAGCACCATCAGTTTGTTTGTCATCTTCAACTAGCACCTTATCTGTTATGGCATATTCATCTTCAACTGGCACCTTATCATGTATGCAAGGCAACCAAATATCTTTAAATCAGAATAATTAGCAGGAGTACCTGGCCACATTTCCTCTGGAGTCTTAAAGTTCAAAGGTGCAGAAGGAGCTCGGTTGACAATATAACAAGCTGTAAAGATAGCTTCTGCCCAAAAGGCGTTTGTCAACCCAGCATTTAAAATCATGCAACGAGCCTTTTTCAAAAGAGTTCTATTCATCCTTTCTGCCACCCCATTTTGCTGAGGTGTCATTCTTACAGTACGATGTCGAGCAATTCCTTCATTCTTGCAAAATTCGTTGAATTCATCATTACAAAATTTCAAGCCATTATCTGTTCTAAGCCGCTTAAACTGTTTTCTTGTTTGCTTCCAATCAAAACTTTCCATTATTTGAAATTTAAGAAAACATCACTTTTATTTTTCAAGAAATAAACCCAAACTTTCCTTGAATAATCATCAATAAAAGTTAACATAAACCTGGCACCACCTTTTGATGGGGTACGTGAAGGACCCCAAAGATCTGAATGAATGTAATGCAAAATACCTTTTGTTCTATGAATTGCTGGAGATTTGAAGCTGGCTCTTTTTTGCTTTCCGAACACACAATGTTCACAGAACTCCATATTTCCGATACTTTGGCCACATAAGAGACCTCTTTTGCTGAGGATGGAAAGACCTTTTTCACTCATATGCCCCAATCGCATATGTCATAATTTGGTGATGTCAGAATTTGATTTATCTGATATTGAAACTGCAGCAGCACCTGTAACAGTAGATCCCAATAGAGTATACAACGTACCAGATCTGCGTGCTTTCATGATCACCAGAGCACCATGAGAAACTTTCAGACTCCACCTTCACCTGTGTACTTGCACCCAAGAGATTCTAGAGTGCCCAAAGAGATGAGATTTTTCTTCAAGTCAGGAACATGTCTAACATTGGTGAGAGTTCTCACCACACCATCGTGCATTTTAATTCGGACTGTACCATTTCCAATAACTTAGCAGGTAGCATTGTTGCCCATCAAGACAACTCCACCTCCAATAGATTCGTATGTGGTAAATAAATCCCGATTGGGACACATATGATAAGAACAACCCGAATCTAAAATCCCCTCATTGTTAGATTTGACACTAATATTAGTTGCTAAAAAAAATAGTTCCATCAGTCTCATCAGCAGCTACACTTGCTTCGGCTGTGTCTGTATTTTTGTGCTCATTTTCCTTTTCTATATGCTTTTGTTTGTTTTTCAATTTAAAGCATTCAGAAATAATGTGACCTTTCTTATGACAATATTTGCACATGACATTTCTGTATCTGGATTTTGACCTTGATTTAGGTCTCTCTCTACTTAAATCTTTCTTATTGGATCTACCTCTTATGAATAAGCCTTCCCCTTGGTTCCCACTAGTTTTTCTAGTAATATCTCTATCTATTTGTTCTTTTGATTTCAAAATAGATTTTATATCTTTATAAGAGATATTATCCTTTCCATAAAGCATAGTATCTCTTATATGCTTAAATGATTGGGGTAAATAAACAAGCAATAACACAGCTTGATCCTCATCATTAATTTCAGCATCTATGTTACTTAAATCCATAGGAAGAGAATCAAAACTATCAAGATGTGTACGTATATAGGTACCTTTAGCCATACGAAAAGTGTAGAGTTTTTGCTTTAGATAAAGCCTGTTTTCTACTGTTCTTTTCATATATAGAGTTTTCAGCTTTTCCCATATGCCTTTGGCTGAGCTTTCTGCTGTAACTTCACGCAAAACCTCATTTAAGAAATTTAAAATAATACCTACTTTCGCCTTTTTGTCTATGACAGCAAACTCCTCGTCCGTCACTTTATCCAGCTTCTTCTCCTTTCCTTGTAGTGCCAAATCTAAGCCATCCTGAATTAGGATAGCTTCCATCTTTATTTGCCACATTCCGAAGTTTGTACTTCTGTCAAATTTCTCAACATAAGACTTTGTTAGAGTCATTTTGGCTATTTAAACTAACCCGATTAGATCTGGCTCTGATACCAATTTGTTAGGGTCGGAAATCTGGGTAGTGCAGAATTTAGCCAAACAACGTTATAATGACAATAACAAAAACAATACGAGTTGATAATAACGACAAGTAAAGCATATAAAGAAGACACAAATTTAACGTGGTTCGGTCAAGGTGACCTACGTCCACAAGCGGAGAGGAGCAATTTTACTATACCAACAAGAGTACAAAAGAGAGTACAAAATTAGAGTAAATACTTTAATTTATCCCAATACCCTAAGAGAATAACCTCACTAGATCACTCCAAAGAAAGGGTTCACACAAGTGTTTTCCAACACTCAACTCTCATACAAAACACTCTTAAGAAAGGAGGAAAAAGGAAGATACAAGAAATGAAGACTCAAGTCTTGTTGGTGTGTTTCTAATTAACTAATGGCATTTCTTTTTATAGGCAAAAAAGCCTTGGCCTCTTAGTTGTAAAAGAAAAGATACAACTTGTGCTAATGATATCCACCACAATGTAATATTTTTGGGTCCCAAAGAATATTGCCAATAAAGTCTACACTTTGCAAATATAATTATGATTATGTGAGATGGAATCCATTAGCCAAAATATTGGCGATATTACAAGGAAAAAGAAAAAGAAAAAGAAAAGGAAGAAGAATCATGAGCCTTTTGGTGATCCATTGGTTGTGTGTTTGGCTGTGTTGGGAGGATGTCTTTCTTTGATTGTTCATATGCTGGGAGATTTGGCCCTAACCACTTAGCGCATGTCGTGATATGGACGATGAAGGACTATGGACGCAAGGAGTCTTGGGTGAAATCATTTCAATTGGATAATAGAGGTAGAGGGTGCGGTGTTGTGAAGCCAATTGCATATTTATCGAGTACCAAGGAAGTCCTTCTGCATATCAACATGTTTAGCAATGAGAATTCTTTCTACCTCCATAAGCTCATGTGGTGTAATTTGGAAAATCCCTCACTCGAACGTCACGAGATTACTGGTGAGATTTTCAGCCGTTTTAAATTCTTTGTCTGTTTGTGAACCCGTGTTCCCGTATAAGAAGGCGGAGGTGGTAATGGAGATGACGACGCTGAGGCCAACTCAGGATAGATTGGAGGTAAGTTAAACGACCATTTTATTTTTTTTAATTTTTTTTTTGAAATGGTAACAAATTTCATTGATATATAAATGAAGTCTCAGCGCTAAGATAGTGCTGAGAGAAAAAGGTCCCTAGTTATAGTTTTATTTTTATACAGGGGTACAACATTATATTTTAACAAAGTGGGACTTATGAACAATAATCACATGTTTTCTTTAATATGTCACAACTGTATTTGAATTAGTGTTGTATATCAAAGTCTGATGTCTAAAGTTTTGAAGTTGAGATTGTCTTATCTTAGTTGGCATCTGGCTCTAGTTGTCGAATTAGGCCGTATCGATATACAAGTAGTACCATATTTTGATTGTCAATTGACACAAGGATTAAACTGAAGGTACGATGGTTGGTTGATTGGTGGATAATTAAAATATTAGTTTATAATATTTTCGAAGCATGGTTAATGATTTATTGGTCTCTGATAAGGATACTTGCTATTCTTGCTGGGTTGAAAGTGTAAGCAACACTTCACACGCTTCTCTTTTGCTAGTCATGCCCCATTTCATGATCTCATCTCTTCCCATTTATTTAGGGTAATGACAGCACTGCTGTAATCTTGCTCATTCTCTTTTCTCTTGCCAAGCTGATTCTACGGTTATCCTGAAATCTTGGGAGTTGCAGCAGAAGTCCTTCACTTACTCTATGTTATGCTTTGTTTTCAAATTAACTTTTTAAGATTAAATATTTTGTGAAAAATATATATAGTCGAAAGATTATTTAGGAAAATTTCACGGGAATCTGAGAAAATAATGTGGGAAGATTAGAGCTATCACTTGGGATAACCAAGCAAGTAAAAAGAGTCCCTTGTGGATGAGGGAGTGCATGGTTTGAAATGCTTTCTATTACAAACAATGCTATTGATCAGGCTTGTTGTCATGTACAATTAATGCCCATTCTCCTCCCTTTATCCAACCCAAACCCCAAATTCCTCTTTTACGAAAATTTCAGTTTACCTATTTATGCTTATGTCTTGACACCGTTGATCATGATAAAAATTGTCTTTGCAAAATTACTGTCAAGTCAAAGAAGGGAGGAAGAATAGAGAAGCTAGTTCATTATTGTTCTGGCTGTTTTATACATATATATCTATAGAGAGAGAGTTGTAAATAGTGCAGTATCTGAATTTTTACTTTCGCTTCTGCAAAACAAATAGTGATTCTGGTTGGAATCTCCTTTCATGTAGGTGCTTTTATGCTATCTGTTATATAATTCTGCAAACAACCACATGAAGTTGGGGATGAAAGAACTAGTAAGCTTTCTGAATCTCACGTTTTGTATGGCTAGTATTTTGCCTTCTGTTTTTAGTGTCACGAGTTCATGATTCTTTTCAGAAATATTGTGGGTGGGGATGTTTCATTCAAGTTGGAGATTAAGTTAAATATTGCTTAAAAAAATCAAACTAGGATTAACTTATGCCTCTAGAGTAGTACTAACAGCCTCATCCTCTTAAAATTGACCATCAGTTGGGCCTCCTTTAGCTGCTGCATGTCACAAGCAGCAACACTCTCAGATTTTCCAATCACTTGAGGCATTGTACTGGATTTTATTTTTTCGCTTTCACCAGAAAAGCAGTTTCTTTTATGTAATACCCCAATATTTTAAGTGAGGATATATATATTGGACATTTAGAAAATAATTTAAGTCCAAAACAAAAAGGAAAAAAATAAAGGAACAAATCAAACTAATAAAACAAAAAAGAAGAAAACATAGTCAAACTAAAACTAAAAGGGGATTTGAGTCCTTCACCTAATAGGATTTAAAAAAAAAAAAACAAACAAACAAAAGGGGAAAAGGGGGCTGCAACGAACATAAGCAACAAAAAAAAAAAAAAAAAAAAGAAACAGAGAAAGAAAGAAGAGGAAAAGAAAGAAGGAAAAAGGGAAAAGAAAAACGAAAAGGGAAAGGGGAAAGGGAACGCAGCCCTTGCTGCAACTACAACAGAAGCAATAATCAAAGTTTCAGAAGGAAGAAAAGGATAGAGCTTGGTCAATAATGTTTGCAAGGCAAAGAAACTGAAGAAGGAAAATTTCAGCGCATAATTTCTACCCGTGAAAGCACTTATCGACTTAAAGGTCAAATTTTCCCCTTCCTTTGATTCTGCTTGAGTTTCTGGTGATTTCTTGTAATTTTGATCACGTGTTTATGAGATTATATTGGGTACTGAAAATTTAATACCTACAAGAAGTATTATAGGCAATTATATTATTCAAGGTCCTTCTAATTCACATGGTTAATGAAATTGAAGGGTACAATGAACGGACAATACGAATGGCCTTTTATTTGAAGATAATGAACTGGTTTGAGTTAATTGTAGCATGAGTAGATATAAATTTTCATGGGTCGAGTTAAATAGTAATACTAGCGACTCAAAAGTGGTTTGATTCAACTTATTTAGATATGAGAATACCCATGAATAATTGGAATCTTTATTCTGAATAGGCTAAGTAACAAGCAAGGCGAGCCATATCAGATTTTATATTTTCAATAATTTAAGTATGTTGTCGAAATCCTTACTTAATCTGTTGTAATTCTGTAAAACCATCAAGATGATATATGATGTAAACTATTAGTTTCTATTCCCTCAAATTCTCAATATGCATAGAAAAGAAGTTTTTTTTCAAAAAAAAAAAAGTTTGAGATTAGAAAAAAATTTATGATAAATTATGAATTAGTTGAATTACTCATAGCTTGGGTAAAATAATAATAGTAATTTGGCGAATTAAGAGTCAAATATGAAACCTCGAGGGTTGGGTATTCTAAATTAGCTATGAATTAGCCTAAACAAAGAAATTAACATGAGATCGATATTATGTAATTATAGATTGATTGGAGGAGTTGTACGAATTGCTCGAGGTGAAGCATTTGGTAATTCGGCACGAGTACTGTGAATAGTACTCTTACCGCAATTTGTGTTTTCATAACTTGCATGATTTACACATGATTTTTAATATGAATATGTTACCGATTATTTTTGAGTTGCATGTGGGACAATTCTTTTACTCGATATGAAACCGAAATAATTATTTGAGATGAGTACCGTGATTTTAAATATTTTCGTTGCCCCTAGATCTGTTTTACCGTTACTTAAATTTACTGTATCGAAAGGAAATTATATGATTTGATAAGAACTGAAAGCCTATATTGTTTTAAAATAGTTTCTACGAGTATATACGGATTACAGAGACAAGTATAAATGGGAGTAGACATTGAAGGATCCCGTAGCTAACGGCGGGTTCGTTAGACCTGGTGCACTTTGTATTTACAGATTACCGATTACAGTTATAGCCCTCGCTAGTGGGAAGGTAGAACTAGCATACCGTTACCGATTTCCCTCGAATAGGGACTACCGTTATATATGACTTCTGGTAAAGAAGTCCACAGTTATACCGATTACATGATCCGTTCATTGAAACCTCCCAAAAATGTGAATACTGATATTATACAATTGTTACCGAGCTTATTACTGAATTGTTTATTATATTTTACTACAAGAAAAGCGTGATGAGACTAGAAATTATTTATTGTTTCTGAAAGAGCATTTTTATGTGATTTTCTCTTTGAGATACTAACATGTTTTCTGACTTGTCCCCAAATAAAAACGGTTGTGGTTAAGTATTATTATTCACTGAGCTAGCGACTCATTCCCCGCTAATTTATTTTACAGAGACAGCAGTTGACGCAGGCGAGGATCTCGTCAATTAGAGCGCACAGTATGACATTTTCTCGGTGAGCCTCGCACTTGTTCGCGTGGGCATAGATTTTCGGATTGTTATGGTCTTTTCATTGAACTCTTAGAGTCGCTCCATAGTTATTATTTTAGTGTTATGCGTATTCTGTTGTTATTATGGTCTTATGTTGAGTATCGTTCTTATTTATCAAAGTTGGAGATAAATTAGTATTTCTATTGGTTAGTTGGTGGTTTAGTTATACTGGAGACTTGTATTGGTTAATTGACAAGTTGTCAATTGTTTGGTTTGATATTAGGATGTTTGGTTGTTGATTTGAGGCAGGAAAATTTTCGGATGGTCCAAAAACAGGGGAAACTCTGTCCGATTTTCTGTAAAATTTCCGATGAGGCTTACTTGGGAGCACTTGCTAAGCGCCGGTCACAATCCTAAATTGGGTCGTGACATTTTACTTGGTTTTATTCAGTTGGAGAAATATTCACTTGTTCACACTTGCATTCAGCTATAGGATCAAATAATTAATCATGTCCATTGCTGAACTGATGTTGCTGACTCAAAACTTAGATTCGACAGTAGCCTTGTAATTTTGAATATGATGTTGAGGCAATAGGTATTTCTGGTGTGGTCTATAATATGCTTTGACGTCTAGGATTAGAGGATCTAAATCAACAGGTTGCATAGTGCTATGTCCATTAACATAGTTAGACAGCCCGGCAGATTGTTTCGTTTGAACCCAAACTGTTGTGACACACCTTGTCCTGATCACTTCCTTAAACTTTCCCTTATATTTCTAATTGACAAGGTTCTTGAGTTCACTCCTATGATATTCTGTCTGCTGTTAACATCTGAAACAGGTCTATTATTTTAATTCAGGAGACATTTGAGATTCCAGGCATCACTAGAATTTAGAAATGTGACTATGAGCCTGGCAAAATTTAGGTATATGCCGTTTTGGAACCATTGTTTATATTTAGGTATATGGTTTTTATGTTGGAAACAGATTAGGGGGCTGTGGCAAGCGGAAAGCAGTGTATAGGAAGTAGGAACTCCAGCAATGCCCCTAAATAAATTATACTGGATGAAACTTTTCTGAATCATTGTTCATATTTTGACCATGTTAAGACAATTTTGGTAAAAATTTGAATGTGTTAAGAGGAGAAATTATACTTTTAACTGTTCCCGAAAACAATGGACGATAAAATGTATATTTTTGGTATGTATATGTATTAAATACATATAATATACGTTTAGCTAACGAATATAATTTGTTTCGATCAACTAAACTTTCGTATTTTGCGCATTCAAATGTGGTGGCCCAAAGATTCCAACTGAATATCTCTTTTCTTTTAAACCCTTTTAGGCAATTGTCCCAACTTGAATCTCCAAAACTTTAGACCAACTCTTATTTGATTATTATTAGTCCAATAGATGTTAAAGAAGAAGGAAGAGAGTCCTGGGATATGAAAAAGCACAAGTAGAGAGCCTACTTTGTCTTTCACTTTGAACTTTGGAGAGAGTACCATCTAGGTCTTTACATGCCTTAACTTTCCTTTTCTTTTTCTTTTCTTCTTTTAAACTTATAAATTTCGATCGCGATGTTCGAGAATGATGGAAGTTCTGCAACAAGTTTGAACGGATTAAAGACCAAAACAGTGTTCACATCCCCCACCAAAGAATCTAATGAAAAGGACTAACACAACTTTTCCTTTTTACCACTACTTGTTTAATTTCCTCTCTTAAAAATACCTTCAAAATGGTGGATTTGCTTTGTTTTGGAAAACATGCCATTTCTTAAGCAAATTAACAAAGCCAATTGAAAATAAAAGCTTCTTTATTTACATGTTAAAGCTACTGGGAATTTGACATAAAGATAGATATGAGATTCCTACTCTATAAGATGCATGGCTGCTAAGACATGCAGTTCCTGTCAAACATTCTTCATTATCTTTTCTTCTTAATTATCTAAATAAATATTTCTCTCTCTTTTTCTTTTCACAATCCGTGCAAATTTTCATATGTTTCTCTTTTCCCTCCCAAACAAGTAAGTACTCCACTCTATATAGTAGTCCCATTTCTTGCTTCATATGGTATCATTGGACACCTCATCGTCCAAAATTCTTAATTAATGTACATACATACATACAATTTAAAAATTATATACATATACAATATCATTAGTAAAATAATGTAAAATAAAAATTATTTGTAGACGGAAATAAAACTTTATATATACTCCATAACTTCAAGTCCAAATTCATGTACTAGCTCAATTTTGACACAAACCGCTTGAGTAAAATCCTATCAACCACTGACTCTACCTGGCCCCAATTAGATACCAGATTTAGAAGAAGGAAAAAATAAAGATAAAAATAAAAATAAAAGCATATCACAAGCCTTATCTTTGCCCATTGGTTCATGGCTCGCTAAGTTTTCCATTGGAAGCTTGACCTGGTGGCCGACGAGAACTCCTCGCTCTTCTGTTGAAAATTAAAAATAAATTAATTCACCAACTATTGAATATCTTTTCCCATTGATTTTACACAGAAATTGTATTCTCTATTAAGAAAACTTAAATACACTAGCTAACTAGCACGATTATTTCTTTTTACACTGTCAGGATAATTTAACATGTTAGTAATATGTGATCCGCCTTATTTAATTTTCAGGACATGTATTTATAGACATTGGCTTGTAGTTATATTTTAGGTAATCTAATATTGTAAAAAGAAAATTTCACTGTGTTAATCTCGTTAAGAAAGTATTCTTGGAGTGTATGTAAGGTGAAATCTTAAGCACAGTAAACAATTGCTAGCTAAAGATATTTCTATGATTTGCATCTAGTGATGAAGCTTTAGTGGTAATGGAATTTCATGAAAGTACATGATAAAGGAGAAAAGAAAGCAAAAGGAAAAAAGAGATATGGCATGAAAAGGTTGAGGGGCCTCGTAAATTGCAAGAGAACAAAACGAAAGGTTAATTAGCTTTGATAAGTTTCATTTATAATTAGAGAATAAAGTGAAAGACAGCAGAACAGATGCTTTTTCTTTCTCAGAATTTATGCATTAACTTAAAGTTACATAACTTCAGTAAACTAAAACTTTGATATATGGAACAGAATCTAAAAGTAGGAGTTGATGTAACAGTTAAACATGCAAAAGCTACTACTTTAATTTGTCTCAACTTAAAATATACAAGTAGAATAAATATCTAAAAACTGAATTTGAACTTCCACGGTATTGAAGAATTTAATTGAATAAAATAAAGTCGGGTTCTTTAATTTCTAACAATTTAAATTTTTAGATAAAATGGTCGTATACTTCCAACACGTAGTGCCCCAGGACCAAATTGAGAATATGAAACTGAGAACTAACTTTTTTCTTTAGGGAAGGAGAACAAATATGAAAATTAACCAATTAAATAAAAAAAACAAGTGAAACCCAACAAAAGAAGAAGAAGAAAGATAGAATATGAAGAGACAAAATATTGGAACCGCACCTTTGATGAGAGTCTTTTACGAGAGTTTTACGTTCTTTATATTATTAAAACTTCAAATTTAGTTATAGTTGATATTTTATAAGATCTCTTGGAAGTCTTAATTAGTTGTTTAGTTTATTGAATTCTTCAAGTTACTTCCTCTTTTCCTTTTCATGTGGCAAAATGAATGAACGTTACATCTCGAAGTGACTCAAACTTTAAAAACATCAATTAACATCAATTGTTCATTAGAGCCACTCGGAACAATTATATTGGAGTTAAGAAAATTGTTCATTAGATGATCGTAATTATAACTAGAGTTTAGGTTATTTATACAATCAAGTAATTATTTTATAAGCAATTACATGAACACAATTCCTTATAATATATCGATTGATAACCTAAGAAAATAGGTTAATTACAGGTTCATTGCATTAATAGTATAAAGTTTTTGACTTATATATAAACGCTAAAGTAAATATTAATAACTATAAGACGTGGTTTATACATTTAATATCTCTGATATATATGATATAAGGGTGTGTATATAAATAGTATTTGCATAACATGGTGGAAGCAAAGAGTGAGGAGACAAAAGTAGAGAAGTGGAGAAAGAAATCAAAGGCAAACCTGTTATGGATGGGGTCAGGACCATTAGGAACTCTTCTTCTACTCACGAAGTTGAGATCTATCTTGGGATGAATACTTCTCTTATGTGTTTTCATAAGTTCGGTATTCTTCATAATTCTTGTTCCTCCATTTTCCAATACTCCAACCAACAATAACCAAACAAATCCTAGTAGTACCAAAACCCCCAAAAAGCCCTTAGATAACTTTCTAATATTTTCCATATATAAATGTTTGAAAACTTCTCACCCCTCTATAAGAAAATAGAGGGAAGAAGAAAATTGAAATTAACCAGTGATGTTTTGCAAATGGAGACGTTGTGAAGACAAGCAAGGAAGGAATTGAAAGAAGGAATCAAGAATGGTTAGAGGCAAAGAAAAGAGAGAAGGCAAAATAATAGGTTCGGCTTTGGTTTTGGCTTGAGCCAGGGTTTTACTAAATGGGCTAGGGTGGTTGGTTATCTTTATAGATTGGAGTGATTCTGTTACTTTCTCGAAGCTAGAGGGGGTGGGGAGAGCTAGAGGCGGCTGCTATATAATTTAATAGGTTTAATTGAATTTAATATTTTTTACGCGAAACATAAATAAATATACGAACAATAATAACATTTAGATAGATATCACGTTCTGAACCCTTATTTGCAAAAGTGCAATGATTAAATTCAATGGTAACAACATAACTAGTTTTAAAAATATCAAATTTAAATTTTGAATCTAGAAAAAAGTAAGAGAGAGGAGCTAGTTTGAACGTGACAAGAAGGGAACCGATTGCTTTATACTCTGCTATAAGGTTTCTATACGACAATCTTTCTTTTTTTGCCTTTTTTTGCTTTGGGTGTTTTTGTGTATTTTCATGCACTATACGATACCAGCAGCATGCCTTACTATAATTCCTGACGTACGTTAAAATGATATCTGGATTATGTGGCAAACAACGTATACGAGTATCAAGTATTTTTTTTGCCCTTTTGGGGTCTCTTACTCCTTTAGAGAAGGGGATTTGAATGGCGTTGTCACGTTGTTATCATAAACTTGGACAAAGTACAAAAAAGGAATTCGATGTCGGAATACAAGAATACTCTTTTATTGACAAGTTGTTGGATGCCTTAATTATGATGATATTGTTGGATTGCACAAATGTTGCATTATTGGTAGTTTAGTGTGGATCACTCCACTTGGATTGGAGAAATATAAAGGAAGATAATTAGTTGTTTAAACTCCAAAATATAGCAAAAAACATATCAAAGCCTGCTCAAGGTTATTCGCTTGATTCAATTAATTTTTGTCACGGTCCTCGACCTCATGTTTTTGTCCTCTTTGGCTAACCCAAATGGCGCGCCTGAATAATTGAATCATGAATTATCCTTATATGACCCTAACTTTCCATTCCATCCCAACTCGGTTAGAGATTTGCGTAAGGTAAGTTTTACAACACACACATTTCGAGTTCAACGCAAGCGATTGGTCTCTTTTTGGTTCTTATTTACTGCATCACCTAAAAATAACTGTTGTTATTCAGATATTGATTTTATTTTACACCCCACACTTAAACGTTGCTCGTCCTCTAGTCAACTAACAAATTACTTTATCTTTGAGCACTCTACACCAATAATCATGATTGACAGCAAAAATTAAACTCTAGCATATGCAATCACATACACTTCTCTTTACTGATGCCATTCTTCAAAAATATTCAAACAAAGACAACATGCTCACAACAATCCTAGCCTCACAAACTGACTCAATGTCACAATGTACTCGTGGCTTGAACACCCAACATCATAGAGAAGTCTAATAATGTTACCTATCCCTCATAAAACCATGTGTCCTCACAACACGAACAAGAGAGTAAGTCGAATCCACACATTCGAATCTCACGATCAAATTTAGTTCAGGAACTCACATATATTAAAGAAGTCTCTCACTCTCACAAAGAAGTCTCATGCATGCAAATGATAGCATAGGCTTGCCCTTAATGTAAATCTCTACTAATGTAGGATCACTCGATTTAAAATCAATTTGGACTTTTTCATGATTGTAATATGGGCTAAGGAACATGTAGGATATATTTAGGAATAGTGGTTCACCCTCCTAGGCATTTGAACACATTTTTACATAACAACTTTAAACGCATATTTCCTCAATCCAACTTCAACTTCACAAACAAGATCACCCCCAAAACATATTCTATTTTTCTTTAAGCACTATTGTCATTTACACTCCACTAGCAAAAACAAGATATTTATTCATCTACAAAGTTTTTTTTCTTCAAATTTTTCTTCTTATTTTTTTTTTTAAAATTTTTCAATTTTTGGTAGTGGTGTATTATTTTACAAAATAAGTGCACCCTTCTTTCTTTCATTGGTTCCACTAAAAAATCACCCTATATTCTCTCCTTACTTCTTCTAGCGCTCATTTCACAATTAAAGTGCCTTAAAAGGTAAAGGGGTCAAAACAATATCAATTAAGAACACAGAGAGTATAGACTTGCAATATGGGTGCCAAATAAAAATATATGGGCTCAAAAGGGTTAACTAAGGATAAATTTTATTTGTGATAAGCACTAAGCTCAAAAAGATCTAACAAGGCCTAAAATCATCTTTCAAATTGAGCATTACCTAAAATTTCGCTTCAATTCACATACCGGGCAAGTTCTAGACACAAGTACAATACATAGACTACACAAAAACTCACCACACATGGCGCATGACTCATTGAGGACGGTCTCATTTCGACTCTCAAACTAATGCAAGTATGCACAAAGCCACGAGATATTAAGCATTAAGCACAAAGTGAACATAAGTCAAGAGAACGAGACATAGGTATCACAAAACATGATATCCAATCTGTACAGATATCATAGACAATTTCAAAATATAGGAAAGATATTACACATGCCAAAGCCTAAATATGCTACTATCAAACAAGTCAAAAGCGTCTAGGAATCTCATCTATCTTCCTCCATTTATTTCCTAAATTCTAATCTACTCTAAAAGTTGAAAAACTACTACCGGGTTCAAACTATATCCCATGAAAAAGAACCGAGGCTCAAAGAAAAATCACGTGGGATTATTACTACCTAAAAAAATAATAAAAAGAATACTGTCTAAGAGAACTGTCTAAGAAATCCATCGTCGGGAAAAGTTCAATATTTTTAATTTTTTTTTTCATTTCAACATTAAGCACCTAAAATACTTACATTACTATATAAACAAAAATATGAAACTAAAATCAAAAACAATAAATTAACATACTAATATAATACTACTAATTATCTAAAGGAATTCTCCCACCCCACACTTAAAAGAGTATAGTGTCCCCAATGTACAAATAAAGCAAAAAATAACGAGGGTGGACAAGAAACTTCCTGAAAGGCCAAAGGCCGAAGCACAAGCAGCTCATGGGTACTCAGAATTCTCCCAAGGATGGTCCTTTGTGTGGGCATCCCACACTTAGTTCCAACCATCTGGCTCACTTTTGCACACTTCCTATGGTTTTGCTTGCTATGCTCAAAATCCTACAAAATAAAATAATACTACAAAAATAGTACATTAAGAAAAAAAACAAAAAAGATCAAAACTAAAAGAAAGCAATAAAGCTGGATTGCCTCCCAAGCGTCTAATTTATAGTCGCGGCAGGACGTGAACTACTTTTTGCCTCCATCTCGAACTTATGAATTGAACCCCTAATTTGGCTTCAACTTTTCTGTTATTCTCTTTTGGTAGGGCTACAAAGATAACTGGGTGAAGTAATAAATTTCTCACTTTTCACTTTTCAACCTTTAGATGAGGACGGTAAATTTTACTTTTTGGCACAACAAATTCAAGAATATAGGCACTCTCACCCTCACCATTTGACTTCCCCAAAGGCTTAGAATACTCGATTTCCATTGCATCATCCAAACATAATGTCGAAAAATATATGGAATGAGGACCAATACGCCCAAACTCTAGAATTGCGTCACTATTTACATCCCCATATGTGCACACACTAGAGTCTTCAAGTACAACATTATCTTCTTCGTCACATGACTCTAGTGTATCTTTCTCAATATGGGAATCATCAACAAAAATATGGTCGAATAATTGACTCTCTATTTTTAGCTCCCCAATTTAGCGTATAAGCTCTTTTTCAGCTTCACACAACTCATTACTATTTTGTTGGGCGTTGGACGCATCAACCTTTGCATTCAATTGAGCCTCCAGGTTATGAATAGCAGTGTCAAATTTATCGATCTCTTATCCTAGTTCTACTTTTCCTTCTATTAAGTATCACATCCCACTTGTAATTTTCTCACGTTGAGCCTCATATATTTCTATTCTTTCAGCTTGTTTCACTAGCCATGTTTGGCTCAAAACTTTTCTCTTGCTGGAACTCGCTCTTTTCATTCAATTCATCCAGATTGGCCTTCATTCTTGTGATTGCTGCCCTCATTCTTTTCATATCTTTTTTGAGTTCATCATGTTGCTCTGCTACTTGCCTCAAAATATCTCTATTATATGCATCACGTTCCATATCCTGCACTTTATTGCTCCTATCAAAATCACAAACTATTAGAAAGATCAAAAAAAGGTCTCAGAGAAGGGTAAAAAAAAAAAATTAGGACAACCATTTCAATGGCCACCTTGACCACCACACGCATTACACAAATTCCACTCATAAGATTGAGATTCACAATTTTGCCACAAGTGTGATCCTCCACAATATATACAAAGATCACCAAAATAAGAATAACCAACATTCAACCAATTCTCATTCCAAGATGCCATGTAAAAAAAAAGAAAAAATAATTAAAGAAGTACTACACTAAACTAAAATTAAAACATGAATAGATAAAAAGTAAAAATCTAATCTAGCAAAACAGTCAATTTCAAATTCCCCGGCAACGGCGCCATAAACTTGTTGCGGCCTAACGCACGCACACGCAAGTATACGCGGCCGTCAAGTAATAAAGTGATAAGATAGAGTGTCGAACCCACGAGGACTTGTTATCAACTATTAACTAAATTAAGCTATCCCAATTAGCTAAACAAGAATTGAACCCAAAGTAGTGATGCTAAAGTAATTAAACTAAAAAGAAAATAAATAATGAACTATGAACTAAGGAAGATTAGATTTTTATGTTATCAATATAGAAGATTAGATTTTTATGTTATCAATATAATGAAAACGATCCATGGTTATGGGATACATTCTTATTGTATTGTTCAATTGAGTTGACTAACTAATTCATCTAGTTCATTAGTTGACAGGGTTAATATTGCTCATAAGAATCTATTGAGTTCTTACTCGCCTATTCAAGCTAACCTAATGCCTATATGTCTATGGAATTAGAACTAACAAGAACGCATTTATAACTCCTGTACATCAACCAAGCAAGACAATTAGGTATACGTCTATCCTAACTGCGAATCCGTTCCCCGATGCCCATGTTCAAGAACTTGCTCTATTCAATCCTATGTGCAATCTAGAATTTTCACTTTCGAGTTCAATTCTAGATTCGTAAATAGTACTCAATTGGTGATCAATCAATTAAATAATTAAACTCAAGATTGAATAAATAAACCAATATGATAAATCAAGAAAGCAAAATCAATATCCAAATAACAATAGTCATGAAAGAACCACAACCTTAGAATGTGAAGTTTAGCTCCATATAGACATGGTAGCCAAACAACAAATCATACAAAGAAACATAAAAATTACTAAGTTTGGTGGAAGAAAGGTGAAATTTGATGAATTCCGACCTCCACGGCAGTTTTGTGCTTGTGTTTTTCTCTCAAAAATGTCCTCCCCCTCCAAAATAGGTTTAGAACCCCTTTTATACGAGTTGGGGGTGTGTAGGGCCGAAATAACCAAGTTCGGGCGAAATAGGACAAGTCCCCCTCACCAGCGCCCAAGGTAGCATGGGCCGCTGAAAATTCTATACTTCTGAAAACTGGGCCACAGGTAGCGCCCCACGCTATCTGTGGCGTTACTTTGTGGCTTTTTCTTGTTTCTTCCACTTTTCGCTTTAATTCACGCACTTTTATCTCAAATTACCTTTGAATGATTCCTACACATAAAAATACAACTAATTAACAAAAATCATTACATTATACATCCAAAATCTACGAAATGAGTAAAATACGAGGCAATATGCGTAGAAATATACATACTTTGAGTCAAATATCAGTGATATTTGTAATAGAAGTCCAAACAGGCATGCCTGGGTGGTGTTAAGTTTGCCCAAAAAGAAAAAAGCATGCCAGTGGACCTTTTAATCAATTTTTGATTTAGGATCACGCACACATGAATTTAGTAAAGATTTTTAATTAGTACACTTGAATAATGTTGCAAGCTTCTTCTATTCCATGATCAGAATTTAGAACACTAAAAGTGCAACCAAACAAAACGAACTTCTCTAACAATTGAGAACATTTTATTTTTAACAAGCATGGTTTGTCTCTTTTCATAAATTGAATAACCAGATTTCGAACCTTCTGGTAATTTCAACCAATAGCTTTTAAGCAGATTTCTAACGATCCAACCTATCGTTTTGAGTTTTAGCATTCCGTTCGATAGTTTAAGACTTTGAGTTACTTCATATGATATGATGTATTGTGTCTTGTGTGTATGGTCGGTTTTGACTTTTGAGTTTTTACATGATTGATTCGGAAAAATAATTCTCAACTAGGAAGCTTTGAATTGGAAGAGTTGATCAAGTTTGACTTTTGTGTATTCGATCTCGGATCGAAATTTTTCTAGTTCTGTTAGGTTCGGATGGTGATTTGGGTTTGGTCGTATGCCCGAATTTGTATTTGGAGGCTTCTCGAAGGTTTAGGCCATAATTGGCAAAAGTTGGCAATTTGAAGGTTTGTATGGTTCATGAGTTAGACCGAGAGTTGACTTTGACGATTTCGGGTTCGAATTTTTATTTTGGGAGTTTGAATAGGTTTGTTATGTCATTTTGAACTTGTGTGCAAAATTTGAGGTCATTCTGAGTCGATTTGATATGGTTTGGCACGAGTTTTGGAAGTTGAAAGTTCAAAAGTTTATTAAGTTTGTTTTGAGGTGCAATTCGTGGTATTGGCGTTGTTATGTGTGATTTGAGGCCTCCAGTAGGTCCGTGTTATTTTGGGACTTATTGGTATATTCAGATGGGGTCCCGAGGGACTTGGGTGAGTTTCCGACCATTTTGGGCCATGTGTGGTACTATTGGTTTTTGCTGTTTTATGGTATTTCAGTTGTTCTTTGTGATCACGAAGATGTAGCCGCGATCGCATAGGTTAAATCTGGAGCTGGGTATTCTTTTCCTTCGCATTCGTGTAGGTTGTGGGGGCTTGAGCATCGCGTTCGCGTAGTGTATAGCTAAGATGGGCAGGTCTTCATGGTTTCTTCTTCGCGTTCGCGTTGGTCTGTGCAAGATATGGTTCGCGTTTGCGAGTTTGGGGCCGCGTTCGCGTAGGGATTCTTCGAGGCGGAGCAGTTTTGTGCTTCACGATCGCAAAGCTGGTCCCGAGATCGCCAAAGGTATTCTTAGAGTAGATCTATAAGTACTCTATTTCAGACCTTAGAGTTATTTTATCACATTTTGAGTTGGGGAGCTCGGATTTGGGCAATTTTCGAGAGAATTTTCACCACATGAATTGAGTTAAGTATTTTCTACTTAGATTTGATTATATTACATGATTCTATCTTTGATTTTAGCATTTGATTTATGAATTTAAAAGAGGAATTTGGGGGTTTTGTCTAAATTTTTCTAAAGTGAATATTTGAGATTTGAACATCGATTCGGAGTAGGATTTGAGTGAAATTAGTATGGTTGGACTCGAAATTGAATGTGTTATCAAAATTATGAGGTTTGTTGAGTTCCGAGGTACGGTCCCGGGTTGACCTTTTGGTTGACGAGTATTTGATTAAAGATTTGAACTTTATCGCTTGGGTTTGTTTCCTAAGGCATTATTTGATGTTTTAGAGTTGATTTTGGCTAGTTTCGGGCTGTTCGGAGATTGATTCGCATGAAATGGCATTTTTAGAGTATTGTTTGGTTTGATCGGTATTCGATTTGTCTTGTTTAAGTGTCTTGCCTAGCTTTGTTGGAAAATTTTTTCCTAAAAATGATATTGTTTGCCACATGCGGGGGTGATGCATAAATGAGATGATGAGCGTATATGCATGTGCCAGGGTTAATCATGCTGGGGGTAGAATGTAATATGTGATTTTCTTGCTTCGTGTTTTACTTGACTTCTATAGTAATAATGATATGAATTTCAATGCTAAAAGTCACGATTTAGCTTGTTATAAATATATTAAAGTTAATGGACTTTTTGTGCAACTGTTAATGTGCTAAATTCGATCATCACTATACCTAATCATGAATACATGTCTATGACCGTAATTCTGAGGTACTTGGGTTCCATACTTATGACGCAAAGCACGTCTGAACTTCTATTGAAATACTTGAACAATAGGATTTTTGAGGTTTATTGAATTATTTATTGGTTCGAATGCTGTGATTGATGTTCACGTTGTGTATTTGCTTACCCACTCTTCTTGATGTTATTCATGCTTTCTACCTTGTTTGTCATTGATATATACATGTTCTAGGTGAGGAAGAGTGTAAAGCACGAAGAGTGATGCCGTGCCATTTCATTTACATTATCATGTGAGGAAGAGCGTAAAGCACGAAGGATGATACTATTCCATTTTATATGCATTATTATGCACGAAGGATAATGTTGTGCCATTTCATTTACATATTCATGTGAGGACGAGAGTAAAAGCACGGAGGGTGATCCCGTGCCATCGTTTTTATATTATCATGTGTTCATGGCACGGAGGGTGTTTCTGTGCAAGCGAGGACGAGAGACATGCATTATATTGTGATATCTTTTCTTTGTGTATACGTTCATGCCTTCATCTTGAGTTGTTACTGTTGCATTTATGTTCTCTATGATACCTGTGGTTGTCACATCTTTGCCTTTTTTTTTCTTCTTATTTGCTATTGTTCTATCCATGCCTTCTATTTGTTACTTATCGTTACATTCATGTCTACCTTCTTATTTGTTATATGTACATCTATGATTTTTTTCTCATTTGTTGTGATTTCACCTAAACCTTCTACCTCATTAGTTGTTGAAATCTATGTTCTTCTACCTTACTTGTTGTCACTACTTTTGTGCCTCCTATCTTGTCTATTACTCTTTTTCATATTTATTGCTACTATATGTGTACTCTTTACTTCATAGTTACTATTGTTGGTGTTTCTTTAGCCTGGTTGGTACCATTATACATATGCTTGGTAAGGATGAGATAAATGCACGAAGGGTGTTGCCGTGCTATTTCGACATACATTCATATATCCGGTGAGGGTAAGATAAATGCATGAAGGATGTTGTCATGTCATTTGATTTCATATCTTGAGTATATTCCCCATAGTATGAAAGTTCGTGGATTTACTATTTTTGATTGATAGTTATCGATTTAAGAAAAGTATTAGTTGTGATATTGAGAAAACTGACTGTGATTTCTCCTAGTAATTATTTATAGCTTTGCATATATGTTATTGTACTCTTCTCTGTTATTTTCTAGTATTGTCTCTATTGCAAATCTGCCGCACATGTTATATCAGTGAATATCTTTTAACTAAAAAGCCTCATCACTACTTCACCGGTGTTAGTCAAGATACTTACATATCTGCACCTTGCGTGCAGATCTTGGAGCTGAGATGTGGTGGATGACGGGAGCTAGCATTGAAGATGTATCTGCCTTCCGGATTTAGCTACCACTTGTTCCTGGGTAGTCTTAGATTTCAATTATGTTTATGTACTTTTCAAACAGATGTTGTATTTATTTTATACTAGTTTTTGTAAAAATTCAGTCTTAGTGGCTCATGCCAGTCCTTGGGATATTGTATGGAATTCAGTTATATCATTTGTTGATCACCTTTATTTTATTAGAAATATGTTGACTGTTATTGGGCTTACCTAGCGGGTTGGATTAGATGCCATCACGACTAGTTAAATTTTGGGTCGTGACAAGATTTTTTTCAAATATCCCCAAACCTTCCCGTGTAACAAGCAATCCAACTTACGGGAAGAGGGGGGATCGTTCAATCAGAGGGGGATTTAGGGGGTGGAAGGGGGTTCACCAGAATTCCCTTTCCCGAAAAACTACGCTGTATATATATGGAAAATTTTAGTTTGTATATCAATTTTTTTATATTTTGAATCTCCTTGGCACTTGCCTAAAGCATAGCTTAGTGATTAAGGGGATTGAAAACCTCTATAAGGTCATTGGTTCAATTCTCACTGGCTAGTATCTCTTATAATTGTTTTAACTTTTTCTTTTTTTAACTCTTTTAGCAAAAATTCTACCCCCGCCACCGCATTCAATATTGTTATTCTGTGTTATAATTGTTCTTTTCTTCTCCTTTTTTTTTCTTAATTCCTTTTTACTGATATAGAAGATTTTGTGGGAATCCCTACAAAAGGACAAACTAGTACTAGCAGACACCAAGCTTCAACAAAAAGTGCACAGTAATGCATCATAGCGAAGTAAGGTTGTATGTTAAAGCTCACGTTCAACAGCCATAGATTGGCCAAAACTAATTTGGAAGACTGTCTTTTTCAATTTTCAGCACGAGGGCTTGCTTCTCGAATTTCGTAGCTCTCAAGTCATGTTAAATTTGGAAATTTCATTTCAAATAATTTGGGCCACTTTGAGCTCTGTGTACTTCAAGTAAAATATCTGGATAAGCTGCTTAGACTTTACTTACAACCAATACCAACTTCTATAAAGACTAACTTTTGACCTCAAATCTTCTTGCTCAGGCTGGTTTGACCAATCGGTTCAAAACAAGAGACACGAAGCTGTCAATAAAGGGGGAGTTAGACTTTTAGAACTACAACTTTAACGGTTAATAACTAAATTTTAAATTTAATATTTATAAATATTTAATAAATTTATTAATATAAAATAATATTTGAGCAACACCAAATAGGACATAACTTTGAGGATTCATTATAAAATGGATAAATATCCTCTTAACCCCTAAAGTTAATGTCACGATCCGAAATTCTCACTTTCGGGACTGTGATGGCGCCTAGCATTTCACTTGCTAGGCAAGCCAACGTTAGAATAATTTAAACTATTTTTAATAATTCATTTTAATTAATTAGTAAAGAAACTAAACAACCGGCAAAATGTCTGAATTAAGGTGAACAAACCAAAATACTAACGATGTCTAAATACCATTCCAGAATTGGAGTCAAGTGCACGAGCTTTTAGAATAATATAAACAAGGGTCTAAATAAAATAAAGTTGTTTGAAAGAAAGCACACAGTTAAGACAAAGTAGAAAGGGACTTCAGAGCTACGAACGCTGTGTAGCTATACCTCAAGTCTCCTCCGATAGCTGAATCTGAGCAATTCTACGTTATGCTGCTGGGACCAACTCCGGTATCTACACAAGAAGTGCAGAGTGTAGTATGAGTACAACCGACCCCATATACTCTGTAAGTGCCGAGCCTAACATCGACGAAGTAGTGACGAGACTAAGGCAGGTCGCTTACATTAACCTGTACGCAATAATAATAATAATAATAATAATAATAATAATAATAATAATAATAATAATAATAATAATAATAATAATAATAATAGGAATAGAAATAAGACATGTAAATCTTATCAATAATTGAAATTATTCAGCAATCACAACCAATTCTTGTTATCTCATTCTGTTGGGGCGTGCAACCGGTTCCCCCAATATAATCCTTCAATAAATTTTTGTTGCGCCGTGCAACCCGCTCCAACAATATAAACTTAAAATATAATCCGTTGCGGCGTGCAACCTGATCTCCCAATAAATTCATTTTTATTTCCGTTGCAGCGTGCAACCCGCTCCAACAATATAATTCAATAACTCTTAAATATAATAAAGATACTCCAATAAATACCACATTCAGTAAGAAATAATTAGGCAATAAAGCATACAATAATTATAATTTATTTAGGAAACAAGTAATGACAAGTAGCAATTAATTGTGAAAATCAGGGAGAAAATAGACAATTTAATATTTAATATGCTAAATGTCAAGTAGCATTAAAACACATAAGTCAAATAGCATGTAGCAATTATAACATGAATTCAAGACTTAATATTTGGCAAGGAATATGGAAAAAACAATTAAAATAATAATTAACTCATGATAAAGAAAATAATTTATGATTTCCAGATAAATATGCAAACAATCAATTTGACGACGTATAGGCACTCATCACCTTGCCTATACATCGTTACACATGAAATTTGCGTAACAATTAATTCAAGGGTTCTATTCCCTCAAGTCAAGGTTAACCCGGACACTTACCTATTTTGCAGTTTCAAGTGATCACTCGGCCACAACTTTTCCTTTTGAATTATTCTCCAAACCAACCAAACCTAGCAAATTATTTACCAACGATTCAATTTAAGCTTTAGAAATTATTCACAATTCGAAAGGGACTTAATTTAAGTCATTTTCGGAAAAGTACCAAAAGTCAACGTGGTGCCCACTTTTCAGTACCCGACGGAAAATCACGGAATCCGAACACCCGTTCCGATACGAGTTCAACCATACGAAAATTATTAAATTCCAACATCGGATTGTCTTTCAAATCCTAAATTTTTGGTTTTGGAAAGTTTTACAAAAATTTCAATTCCTTCCATCTAAATCTGAAATAAACGATGAAGATAAACATGGATTTATGAAATATAATCACTTTCGGTTATAGAACACTTACCCAAGTTGAAGTCGTGAAAACCCCCTTCGGAATCGCATAAATCCGAGACACAAAACTCAAAAATGAGCAAAAATGGCTAAAACCCGATTTTATGTATTCTATCCAGCATTTTCGGATCTGCAGACATATTTTTGCATTTGCGAGCTCGCATTTGCGAAATGGGCGTACCAGGCAAAATTTCGCATCTGCGGACTTCAATGTCGCACCTGTGACGTCGCAGAATTGACCAACCAACTGCAGACTGGTCGCGCATCTGTGCCTTATTTCTCTGCAGAAGCGAAGGAGCTGCCCAAGGCCTAAGTTGCAGAATTGACCAGCTTCTCGCAGAAGCGGCTGCGCATCTGCGGCTCCTTCTTTGCAGATGCGATCACATCAGTAGCCAGCCCCCTTCAGCAACATAACAAAGTTCCAAAAATGATCTGCGGCTCGTTCTAAACTCACCCGAGCCCTTCGGGACCTGCTCCGAATATACTAACAAGTCTCACAATATAATACGGGCTTACTCGGGGTCTCAAATCACGTCGAACAACTCCGAAATTACAATTCACACCTTGATTCGAACTTAATGAATTCCAAACTTTTCACTTTACAAAATCCGCGCCGAAACGTATTAAATGAATCCAGAATGATTTCAAATTTGGCGCACAAGTCATAAATGACGTAACGAAGCTATTCCAACTCACGGAATCTCAATTCGAGCCCGATATCGATAAAGTCAAATTCGCGGTCAAACCTTGGAATCTTTAAGCTTTCAAACTTTCAAATTTCAATAATTGTCTATAACTCAAGGTAGGGACCTCCAAAGTAAACTCCGAGCAAACAACCAAGTCCCAAATAACGATACGGATCTACTGTGACCGTCAAAATACTGATCCGGGTCCGTTTGCTCAAAATGTTGACCGAAGTCAACTTAAGTGAGTTTTAAAGCACAAATTCACTTTTTTTTCTTCTATTTTTCACATAAAAGCTTTTCGAAGAATTATACGGACTGCATGCGAGTCGAGGAAAGCTGAATGGTGTTATTTGAGGTCTTGGAGCATAGAAGTGAATATTAAATTTAAAGATGACCTATCGGATCATCACAATTATTCAATCCTCAAAATTAGATGCATTTAATTTTGACAGGAGCACCCAATCGTATGTTTGTTTTAATCACAATGGTGCATCCATGGAGTTTGTAAACCCAATTTAGTTAGAAATAAAATACATATAACCAGGGGTGCAGCTAGAGTGCCAGGAGCGGGTTCGGCCGAACCCAGTAGCTTTGAGTCGAACTCTGTATTTGTCTTAAAAATTCCATTGAATACGTATAAATTATTAATTTAGAACTCAGTAACTTCAAACAATTAGAATCCTGGAGCCATAAGCTTGAATCCTTACTCCGCCTCTGTGTATAACAAAAAGAAGAAAGATTTGATGCATCGACATCACTTTCTTAAACAGACATTATTTTGTGAATAATTGTCACGACCTAAAATCCACTATAGGTCGTGAGGCCGCCTAACACCGCTCAATGTTAATTCATCAATTTACTTACTCATTTATTACTCTCATGATCATAATATCCATTAATCAAATAGTATAAAATAGAATTTACAGGGAAAAAATGATAATAACTACGTGACCTACAATAACAATCAACCAGCAGAAACCCCTAAAACCCGGTGTCACAAATGCATGAGCATCAACTAAGAAACATAATATAATACAACATATGTCTGGAATACAAGTTAGACAGAATAATATAAATAACTCTGGTGGAGACTCTGCAGACTATGGATCAGAGCGTGAAATGCAGCCCACGGTAAAGTCCCTGCAATGGTTGCGCCTCTGCGCCCAAAAGACCACTAGACATATAAGTACATACACAAAAAGTGCAGCAAGTGTAGCATGAGTACGTAAATCAACACGTACCCAGTAAGTATCTAGACTAACCCCAGCGAAGTAGTGACGAGGGGTCAACATCAACACTTACTAGTGGTCCAACATGATAGATAGAGTAGAAGTAAACAGGGAGTTAGAGTAGATAATCGAAATAACAAGTGTAAATACGTGGTACAGTCCTCCTCTCAGCAATGACTCAAACTCTCAGCTAGTAACTACCTCCTCAATCGAAGTGTGTGTGTGTGTGTATATATGTATAAATATATATAAGGGACCTTATAAGATAGGTCGTCACAGTTCAATCAGGAACAAGCTCACGGATAAGCTGGCTTCTTGCCAATTATTACGCACGATTTCATAAGAGTATCTTATATAAATGCCAAGGCGTACAGCCCAATCCCGTCATAAATTGTGTACTTCCGAGGGTCGAATGGAACGAATCATAGATACATCTATTATATTGCCGAGGTGACGGTCCGCTCACATGAGAGTGTGATGCATAATCCTGCCAAGGCGAACGGCTTGATCCCATCATAATTTGCGCACTGCTGAGGGTCAAACGACACGAACCATAGATGTATCTATTATACTGCCGAGGCGAGCGGCCTGATCCCATTAGAATAAGAAGCTTTAACGGGCCTTTGACCCCACTCATGAATAGACGTGTGAGTTATAAATTTTAATGGAAAAGTTTCAACGAAAACACATAACGCGGAAGAAATTCGTAAGGGGAGTACAATTATTTCGCGGCTAATCATGAAGCCCGTCGAATCTCTACCATATCGAGTCTATTACTCTGCACAAGTCTTGTCTCAAGTCGCAATGTAAAATAAAGGAATTAAATAGGCAGGAGACAAATCAAGTGATACAGCTATAGCATGGTGTGAACTTAAGTCTACCCGGACATAATATGAATCTAGCTACGCACGGACTCTCGTCACCTTGTGCGTATGTAGCCTCCACAATAAGTAACACATAAAAATTATATAACCTAGGGGTAGTTTCCCCCTCACGGGGTTAGACAGGAGACTGACCTCACTCAGAAGTTCCATAACCGGCTGCAACGCCATTCTAACACCTCAAATTGATGCCCTTCGCTCCAAAACTAGGCAAACAAGGTGCAAACCAATAAAACAATACTCTCATAATCATAATTAATCAATTTATAACAATTTCCAACTCCGCTCGAAAAGTCAATAAAGTCAATCCTCGGGCCCACGTGGCCGGATTCTGAAAATATTCGAAGATAAATATTACCCATAATAATACAAACTCAAATATATGATTTATTTCCAATTTTATGCCCAAATTCGTGGTCAAAATCCAAAATATCAATTTCTAGGTTTTTTTTCAAAATCCCATAATTTTTCATAAATTTCATATATAAATCCATACAGAACTCATGTATTTAACTAACAATAAGTGGGAATAGCTTACCTCATCATGGATGACAAAAATCTCCTTTTCAAGAGCTTCAATGATCGCCCAACCAAGTAAAAATGAGATAAATGAGCAAAATTTCCGATTTAAAACAATCTGCCAAGGTGTTTTCTTTCTTCGCGAATGCTGAATTTCAATTGCATTCACGAAGCACAAAAAGTCACTGCCAAAAAATCCTCTTACGTGAGCGCGAGGTCACTCTCAGGAGGACGAATCACACTGGGCCAGACCTTCGCGAATGCGGTCTTTCTTACGCAAACGCAAAGAACAACATCACTTGCCTCACCAGTAACCCTTCGCGAATGCGGGACCTCCTTCGTGAACGCAAAGGGTAAATTCCAACAGCCCTCAACTTCCTCTACGCGAACGCGAGAACATCTTTGCGAACGCGTAGAAGAAAACCAGATACCAGCAAACCTGAAGCTTCAGCCATCATCTAAGTCCAAATTCCAATTCGTTAACTATTCGAAATCCACGCGAGGCCCCCGGGTCTCAACCAAACCTACCAACACGTCCCAAAATACAATGCAAACTTAGTCGAAGCCTCAAACCACGTCAAACAACATCAGGATCATGAATCGCGCGTCAAATCAAACTTATAAATTTCTAAATTTTTAAATTCTATATCTTGTGCCGAAACATATTATATCAATCCGGAACGACTTCAAATTTTGCACACAAGTCCTAAATGACATTACGGACCTATTCCAACTTCCGGAATCGATATCCGACCCCGATATCAAAAAGTTCCCTCCCGGTGAAACTTCCCCAAAAATTCAACTTTCGCCATTTCAAGCCTAATTCCACTATGGACCTCTAATTCACAACCCGGACACGCTCCTAAGACCACAATCACCATACGAAACTATTCCCAGGCTCGGAATCTCAAACGGACATCGATAACATCAAAATCCTCTTTATCCCAAACTTAGGGAATTCTTAAACCTTCAAAATGCCAACCTTCCGTAATAAGCGTCGAAGTATTCCCGGGTCACCTAATACTCGACTCGAACATACGCCCAAGTCTAAATTCATCATACGAACCTATTGGAACCTTCAAATCCCTACTCCGAGGTCGTTTACTAAAAAGTCACACCTTAGCTTTCTTTTTACTTAAAGCCTCCGAAATTAGAACTTTTTTCTAACCCAATCCTCAACTTCCCAAAATTCAATCCGACCACATGTACAAGTCATAATAGCTGAAGTAAAGCTACTCAAGGCCTCATACCGCTGAACAACGGGCTAGAGCTCAAAATGACCAATCGGATCGTTACATTCTTCCCTACTTAAAGACACGTCGAACGTGCTAAGGACTCCTCCGGAATTGTCCAAATTTACTGTTTAGCACCTTGTGCACCTACTCGTGCCATCACAACCTAGTTGGGCATATTAGCTCAAGCCGGACTGAAGGTCCTCTCTGTAGCCTTAGCTAACAAGCTTTAGAACCAAGTTCCAACTTCCGAATTTTTTTACCAAACCTGATTCTAACACACGAACACCGTACCAATCACCACGAACTGTACCACAATATGATCGTACACCTAGGCCAAAATCACACCATGCACCACATAAGTCGGTTTCCCATAGTAACATCCTCTGACTACAATAGCTGAACTTTCACGAATCCGATGCCCGCAATACAACTCACAACGTATATAAATCTCATTCCAACTCTCGCAATACTGCCATGACGAAAAGACGTGTAGAAACTTATAACCACCTGCCGAATCAATAATTCATGGAGTCTCTCCTACTGATAAGAACCATTACCTTATTCTGAACTGAATAACGATATTTTCCTATTAATGTACCTTATATAAATCTGATTGCACTAATTTCAGGTCCAATAATTTCGTCTCACCCAGTACAAGCTGCTATACTAAAATGGTTTATAAATTTATGTAGGATTAAACAAAAATATGAGTAAATTGTTATGATTAGGCCATTAGTTCCCTCCCTCCACCCCAAGACGTGTCCTAATTTAAATATTGATGACTTTCATATATTCTTAATTTTTTGTTTTAATCGATTATGAAATTCACACATATTTAGTAACAAGTAGTTTTAGAATATTTACGTAAGTGAAAGTTTATTACTTTTGATCCACGTTTTTTAATGTTTGATACAAAATATTTTATGTATCGCACGAACATAGAGATTAGTATATATATATATATAAAAGATTATTATGATGTTGTGTCTAGATAAAAAAGAATAATTAAAATTATTTGTTTTATAAGCATCTGAATGTGTGTAATTTACTTTTATAACTAATGAATATAAAATTTAAAAAGTAACAAGCTTTTAAAGGTAGCAGTGGAAGCAATTCGCAAAGGTGGTCGTTGACGATCGATGATCATGATTGTGAGGTGTTGGCTTGTGTTTGATGGAGGTGACTCACAGTGATGGTCAGTGGCCGTGTGGTGGTAGACAATTAATAGTTGCGCGATAACAACTAGTGAATGATGGGTGGTGGAGACTAAGCTCCCGTTTGGCTATAGATTTTGGATTTAATTTTTTTTTTTTTAAAAGTTGAAAACATTGTTTGGTTATGAAATATAATTATATTTTGGAAAAGAAATTTTCAAAAATTTTCAAGTTCCCATAAACTGGTTTAGAGCAATTTTTGAGTGAAATTTTTTGTTCTACTCACAAAACTTCAACTTTTCGCCAAATAAAATGTATGTCAATCTTCAAAAATAACTTTTCAACACAACTTAAAAAATTCTTTTTTCAGATTTCAATCAAATCTATATTCAAACGATAGCTAACGGTGAATTTGTTTAATGGTAGTCATGACTAGTTGTAGATGGTTGAATGGTGTAAGATATGGGTAGGCATTCGGGCAATTCAGATTGAATATGAAAATTTCGATTTGGATTTTCGATTTTCGGATTGAAAAATGACAATCCAAATCCAATCCCAATAAACTCGGATTGGATCGGATTTTTTAAGTTTGGATTCACATTAGTCGGTTTGGATATTTTGGATTTTCAGTTTTGAGCTTATAAGTTGAGAAGTTTCTTCTTTCTACGATAATGAACATCCAAATAAAGTATTCATGTTAAATTGCCTAAAAGTTCTTATTTCATAGCAATCATCCAAATAAAGTATTCAAGTAATGAAATTATCATCAAGAAAATACAACAAAGACATTAATAAGATCGATACGAAGTAGCAATAGTAAAATCATGTCCAAATAAAAAGTATTCTGATAGTTGTTTACCCTTAAAACGGATAACAATTAAATTTATACGCAGTTTTAAGGATATATGAATTGATTTAGCATAAATAATCAAGAATGTTAGATAAATGAGTTAAATATAGAATGAATAACCAAATCAATTGTGATGTTACCGCCGGGCTCGGATTTGTGCTGAACAGTAATTTTGCCCTCGATCCCACCCTTGGTTCGAAGCCAAATGTATATGAAGAACAAAAGAAAATGAGAACTTTTCAGTAGCTAAAAAGCAGAGAAATAAGTTTGTATTGCCTTGGTATGCATGTTATAATGTGTCCTATTAAATAAAAAGTTTCCCTTTATATAGTAGGAGAGTTTCATCCCTAGTACAATTCTAAAAAAGGTAAAAATCCTCATTTCTCGTTAATTACTGATCTGTTACCAATATCGGGCGAGATTTGCACCGTGATATCCGATTGGGTGCGAATATCACGGTCCTCTTTAGTCGTGTGCAGCCGTTTGCCATGTTTTCCGAGGTCTCGAAGCTCAAACTGAGTTCGCGGAGTGCTGTCTCATCAGGTCCGATGGTAAGCAATCTGTTCGGGCCTCGATACGAAGAGTTCCCAGCTTCGAATTCGATCACTTATATTCATACTCTTACCTTATTTGATCCACTGGGAAATCAGGATGTGTGTTAACCCCGGTTTCACCCGTATACAGATATTCTACTCGTTTCTCAGAGAACAGGTTTGCCAAAAGGATGGGAAAGGACAGATGAACCCCGGTTCTGTAACGATCCGACTTGTCGTTTTAAGAATTTACGCCCTGTTTAGTGGCTTAAGGTCCCGAGCAACTTCTTAATATGTATTATGACTTGCGTGTGCGGTCGAGTTTCATTTTTGGAAGGTTTGGAATTTAATTGGAAGAACAATCCTTATTTTTGAAGCTTAAATGAAAAGAGTTGACCGGAGTTTGACTTTTGAGCAAACGACTCCGGAATGGAGTTTTGATGATTCAATAACTTCGCGTGGTGATTTCGGACTTGACAATATGTCCGGAAAATTATTTGGAAGTCCGTAGTTAAATTAAGTTTGAAGTGGCTAAAATAGAAATTTAAGTTTGAAAGTGTGACCGGGGATTTGACTTTTTGATATCGGGGTCGGAATTCGATTCTGGAAATTTGAATAGGTCCGTTATGTCATTTATGACTTGTTTGAAAATTTTGAGGTCAATCGGACTTGATTTGGTATGTTTCGGCATCGAATGTAGAAGTTGAAATTTTTTAGTTTCATTATGCTTGAATTTGGGTATGATTCGTGTTTTTAGCATTGTGTTATGAGATTTGAGGCTTCGACTAAGTTCTTATGATGTTTTAGGACTTGTTGATGTATTTGGTTGAGGTCCCGGGGCCTCGGATGAGTTTCGGATGGGTGACGTATCAATTTTTGGACTTGAAAGACTGCTGAAGAACTTCTGGTGTCCAGCTCTGGTTTCCTTCATCGCGTTCGCGAGAGAGGTCTCGCGTTCGCGAAGGGTAGCTAGGAGACAGTTGAGGTTTGTTCTTCGCGTTCATGAAGGTGTAGGAAGTTATGCATCGCGTTCGCGTGGGGGAGCTCGCGTTCGCGTAGAGGAAGAAGAGGCAGCTGGGACTCCACGCATTTGGTCTTCGCGTTCACGAAGCTAAGGATCAGATAGGCACTGCCTGCGTTCGCGAGTGGAGCCTCGTGTTCGCGAAGAAGACTAGAGGGCAGCAGAAGGATTTGTGCTATGCGAACGCGAGTGGAGGACCGCCTTCGTGAAGAAGAAAAAGAATACTTGGAAAGAATTAAAAGTTCCAAAAATGGGAGGTTTGAGTTCATAACACAAAAATTGATTTGGGAGCTCGGCGGAAGGCGATTCTTGGAGAGATTTTCACATGGGTGTCTGGGGTAAGTGTTCTACATCCGAAAATAATTATATTTCATAAATCCATGGTTATATTCATCGTTTAATTCGAGTTTTAATGGAGAAAATTGGGATTTTTGTAAAACGTTTCAAAAATAGAAATTCAAGATTTGAAAGACGATTTGTTATTGGAATTCGATAAAATTGGTATGGTTGAACTCGTATTGAAATGTGTTCGAATTCCGTGAAAATTCTGTCGGGTTCCGAGATGCAGGCCCGCGTTGACTTTTGGTTGATTTTTTAATGTAAAATTTTAAGTTGACATTTTATTATCCAGAATTATTTCCGATGAATTTTAATGAAGTTATACAATTAATTTGGATAGATTTGAGTTGTCCGTAGGTCAATTCAAGCAAGAAGGCTATTTTGGAATATCGACATAACTCAAAAAGTAAGTATCTTGCCTAACCTTGAGTGGGGAATTACTCCTTAGGCATTGAGTCGTATGTGCCATTTGTGAAATGTGAAAAGCCGTGTACGCGAGGTAACAAGTACGTACTTGACTTATATGTGCAAATTATACCGGTTAAAATTCTTAGACACCCTTAAATATTGAATTGGACATTTGTTGGTACTTACTAAATCCTCTATTTGCCATGCCTAAATCCTTGTTTGTTGAATTTGTTTTTTTTATATGATAATTTGGTGTGATTGCCACCTTGAGTTTTATGTGAATCCCATGTCTTTTTGTTGAGTTGATATTTCCTGAAGATAATTTCATTATGGATTATTCATTTGCAAATAATTTATTAAATAAATTTAAAATGAGGAATTAATCTATTTGCCAAAAATTTAGATTAAAGAAAGCGTTGTTCTTTGATGAATTACTTTTCAGCTCAGGTTGTTGAAATTGGTATTGAGTTATAAATGTCGTAAATCATATTTAGGCAAAGTGTTAAATTGTGAAATATTTATTCTCTTGAGTTTTTCACTCCCAGATATTTTTGTTAAGATTTTGTGCACATTATGGTCGAGCCCTGGGCTCCTTATCATGGAAAATAATGTATTGTTGATTTCAGTGGCAAGTTGTAATATGTGAGCACTGGAGGTGTAATTTGTAATATGTGGTGATATTTGAGCATTTGACGTGCAATTTGTGATATGTTGTGATAATTGAGCACTTGAGGTGCAATTTATAATATTTTGTGATATTTGAACACTTGAGGTGTAAGTTGTGTTATGCTGTGATATTTGGGCACTTGAGGTGCGATTTGTGAAATATTGTGATATTGATACTCATGCGGTGATATAAGGTCAGATTGAAACGCATGCTGTGAGATAAGGTGGGCTTAATACGCGTGGCTAGCAGGGGAACTACTACAAGTCATATAGTGTGATAAGGTGGGCTAAAATGCAGGATGTTATTTCGGGAAAAGTGATTTTTAGAAACTAAATGTGAAGGCTCCTGTGGTGATATAAGGAAAGATTGAAATTTATTTATGATTTAGGACTACGAGGAAGTACCTCGGGAGTGCCCTTTGTTTGAAATTTATTTATGGTTTGGGACTACGAGGCGGTACCTCGGGAGTACCTTTGTTGATATTTCTCTATGGCTGCACTTGCCTTTGGTTATTTTATTTTTTCGTGATATGTAAATTCTCGTGTTCTCCCGTGATGTATTATTTTATATTTTATTATGTGTTTTGTATTTCTTGTTGCATTGTGTTGTTTGGCTCTTCATACAAGACTCTGAGGATTTGTGTTTCTGGTTTTTACTGGTTTTTGAGGTTTGAGTTGTTTTGAATAAAATAAATTACCATTATTTATTTTAATTTAATAAATTTTACATCCAAATTAGTAGCTATCGGATGTTTCATTTTTAATTGAAATGTCATTTCCTTCACCCAAACGAGTTAAAAAATAAACTCATTTCTTTGTTGATTTCTTACTTGGTTTAAAAATTGTAAACTTACTTTATTGATAATAAGTTGATCATGCGGATCTTATATACATTGATATTTTGGTACTTGAGTTGTCCGTGCGGTTATAATAGAGATGTGGGCATGAGGTGACGTGAAAAATATGAAAGTGGGCTGAGACCCGTGTTTATGATTATGAAATGAGGTGTCACAGAATGACTTTTATTTGAAAGAATTATATTCGAAAGATTTTTATTTGAAAAATGTATATGTGAAAAATTTATATTTGAAGTACTTACATTTGAAAGACGTATATTTGAGGGACTTGATTAATTAGTTATAGTTGTGTTCTTTATTCGTATGAGCAATATTTATGGTGTTCTTGTTGCCTTGTTGTTCATATCCCTGATTAACCTTTGTTGCCGTCACTGCTATTTATTTTGTATTATCCTTGTATACTTACTATATTGCACAAGTTAAATGACTAGTGAGTGTCTTGACTGTACCTCGTCACTACTCCACCGAGGTTAGTCTTGATACTTACTGGGTACCGACTGCGGTGTACTCATACTACACTTCTGCACATTTTTGTGCAGAGCCAGGTAATTGAGATGTCGAACTCGAACATAGTTAGTGTGTTAAGGTAGAGCTGCTTGGCCATCGCAGTCCCTTGGAGTCTTTCCATTTTATTGTACTGTCAACTCTTATTCGAACATTATTGTATATCCGATCCTTGAGATCATTACATGCATTCAGTTAGAGTTCATGAATCAGTATTACCAGTCTTGGGAGGTTGTTATATTTGTTTTCGCTTTTGGTTTCGACACTTGTATTAAATTATATGTTTAAAAAAAATGGCTCGAAATACAATTGTAATCGACTTACCTAGTCTTAGTGACTAAATGCCATCACGATGCATGTGTTGGGGATTTTAGGTCATGACAAGTTCCTTCCTTCGTACATCTCAAATGAGTTGACGGACAAGCCGAAACGTCTTGTCAGTCTCGTTGTTCTGACTTCGGACTCGTGTTGATCATCGGTTGGTTGTCTTCGAATGTGAAACGTCGTGTAATGATTGTATTTTCCCCTATAAAAGCTTCAACCCTCTTCACTTTCTTCACTTTCTGATCCTAGTTCTTACCTTCGAACTTTATAAAGGCTTTCAACTTTCTCAAATTTTCATACCTCGCTTCTTGAACCTTCACATCTTCATCTCTAACCTTCAAACCTTCACGTTTTTTCTTGGATTTTCAACCTAGAACTTCATATCTTAATTTCTAACCTTCAAATATTCATACTCCTTCTTCAAATCTTCATATATTTTCCCAGATTCATGATGGCCAAAACTTCCAAGTATGTACCACAGCAAACGACCCCTTCATCTTCCCACCCGGTCGAAGATGCCGAGGTGGTTGTCCCCCAGGTGCTTCCAGAGCCTCCTATAAAAAGCTTCATACTCGGGGGCTGTTCTATCAGGGATGATTTCAAGGTCGACAAGGCCTCCGTCAAGCAAGACCGAGGCGAAGGAGCATGGAGATACATATGCTCCGTTACTGAAGATACCCTTCCCATAGTCCGAGAGGACAGTAAATGGGAAGGCAATGACGTGGTTGCCCTCGGGCCTAAGGACGATATCACTACCCGTGTGGAGGGATAAGGTTCTAACACTTTCATACTCCCTTCATGAATCCTGCTTAAGTTTTCCCTTAATGTCTCTTACTAGAGCCACTTTTTAACAAGCTTCAGTGCTTCATTATGAAAGTTTCATCCGTTACCGCTTGTAAATCAGCCAGCTCGAGTTCGAGGTCAAAGAACAGATCTAGAAGAAGTAAATGTACAGGCTTCTTAGTGAGCAATAGGATGAGTCCCTTAAAGACCTCCATGCTGAGCTGGACAAAGCTCAGAAGGAGGCCTCAATTCTAAAGCAAGAACATGCTGACTTAGTTAAAAAGGTAAAGGTCTATGAAGCTAAAAACGAGGAGCTAGTCATGGTTACTAACAACACAACCTTGCAGGTCCAACAGAAGATCGACTTGATCGACCAGCTCTGAGCCGATATGAACGAGGTGAAGGCCATGACCGAAGTGTGGAAGGGCAGGATGGACCTGCTGGCTTCGGAGAAGGAAACTTCTAACGTGGAGCTGGCATCGATTGAGAACCAACTCCGAGTGGCGAAGGACAAAGCTGATAAGTGATCTCAGCTGAATGATGATCTCCGAGCACCGCTGAGCTTGGCTATCGCAGAACGGGATGTCCTCGGACAGTAGAGACCCTCCTAAAGACAAAGGCTGAATATATGAAGCCGCTGTCCCGGAGAGAGACACCCGAAGAGATTCACACTCGAGGTTTCAATCTGTCGCCCGAGATCGAGGAAGCTAAAAAGCTCGAGGCTGAGGCAAAGAAGCTCTACGAGCCTCAGGGTGTCAAAGGTTTTGATGGTTTCAAGGGCTCCGAGGGCTCCGACAGTTCTGGTGATGATTCGGGCCCCGGTGAAGACCAGGCGTAGACACCTTATTATTTTTTCAGTTTTTGTTTTCCCTTCCATATATATTTTTTGTTTATTTTGAGGCCATTTTTATTGGGCCTTTATAAATATATTTCGGAATATATAGGAAATTTTCCTTTCTGGCAAGATCGTGTCTTTATTTTTCCAACATCTTTTTATAATTTCTATTCATGTAATGTTTTTGATGCCTTAGCATAGAATCAAATGTAGTTATTCAAACGGATCCCGACTTCGATGCAACTTTCTTTGCTCGAGGATTTGAAACCTCGGCGCGACCGAAATTTTTCAACATGCTTAATTGATTTTAGATGATGCCTTTGCCCAGTGTAACCTTTTACTAGGTTTCGAGTTTTTATAAAGGCCTTACTTTCTGATTACAAGCTTTGGACGTCTCTGAGCCATTTTAAGTGTGGTCGTAGCCTTTTGTATTTGGCACCGCATAATAGGTTTGGTGCCATAGGGATTCGGTAGCCCGGGTTGTCCGAACTTTCTTCGGATGATTGTCCCCGAGTAGGGGTAGCCGTTGGGCTCGATAGTCCCCGAGTAGGGGTAGTTCATGGGCTCGATAGTCCCCGAGTAGGGGTAGCCCGTGGGCTCTTAGGATCCGGAATCAAAGAAGCAATAAAATGCGTAATAGCAAGGCGGAACTTTCTTTCATCTCTCAATATGCAAAGTACATGATCGAAAGCGCATAAAAACCTGTATCTCGGATAGAGTGGACTAAGTGAGCACGGCTTATACGACCATTTGTTCCTTACAATGAATCTTAACCACCAAGCCTTAGCTTCTAGCATACAAGTTTTTTCTTTTTTCCTTGCTAAAATACCTTAATCAGAGGGTAATGGCCTCCATTATTCAAGTTCGACCTTGAGAGGGCTCAAATACTGTTGATATGAAGTGAACGATCATTGACTCCAATTAGAGACCTGTCTTCGAATCTAAGTTAGCACATTTTACTGTTTCCTCATTAAAAACTTTGCCGAGAAATTCATTTTGGGACAAAACCGGTTCAAAGGAAAAAGAGTGCAATACGTGCTTTCAGATCTAATAGCCACATCCATCCTTGGTCATTTGCCGGCAAATGATAGTCCAATTTATAACACGATTAAACAGTAATTGAGTTCGTACCTTAGCAGTAGCACCGCTTTAAGTGTATCACGTTCCAGTTGTTCCGTAGTTGCAAACTGTTTCCTGCTTTGAGTTTATACGAGCCTTTGCCGGTAATTCCGATGACTTGATATGGTCCTTCACAATTTGGTCCCAGCTTCCCTCGTTCAAGTTTCGAGTGTGTAATGTTACTATCCTCGACAACAAGTCCCTGATCTTAAAGTGTTAGAGGTTTGCTCTTCGATTGTAGTATCTTTCTATTCGCTGTTTCTGGGCGGCCAATGATACGCTCAAATTATACCTTAAGAATAGTGTAAGCGGTCGGTGTCAAATATAATAACCCAACAAGGTTGGGGTCGGATCCCACAGGGAATAGGTGTGAAACGTTTATCTAATTAGTGTAATACTCAACTAAGTCGTAATTCTATCAAGTAATTATAATGGAGAAGTGTATTGAATTTAAGTTTAAAAGAAGATTGATTGCAATATTGTGAATGTAAATAATATAAATTAAAGAAACCAAGGTTGTGTTCCCCTTAATGTAGTATAATGCTATTGATATTAATATTGTATAATTCCAACGGAAGACTTTCTTGATATGCAATTGATGCCTAATTTACTACCCAATATTTTTCAATAGTTGGATAATATGTCCTCTTTATGATTTTTCCAAATACAAAAGAGTTGTGATCAAGAACAATCAATTAATGCCAAATTAAAATCCACCTATTCCTAAGCAATTTTATTAAACAAGGTTTAAAGCCTTGAGTCTTTGTTATTTACTTCTACCGAATTCTATCCCACTTTCCCAAGCAAAGATAAAACTAAATGGCGTTTGTCAATGCTTGCAACCATTAACAATTGTTTGAAGAATAAGAAGTAAATAAATATTAATCATCCGTTGAAACGATATTCAATATCAAAATCTCAATAACATCATACCCATCTAGGGTTCACAACCTTAGCATTTAGAATTAGCTACTCATACTGAAAATTGAATGAGAAAGAATAGTAATTGCCATCATCTTACAAAATAGAAGGTAATTGATCCAAAAGGCTTCCAAGAATTCAAACTAGTCTAAGCCGTGTACTTTTTGCTTTCAATTCTGACAAGATATCCCTCACAAAACCCTATTAAACCTATTTATGGAGGTCCAAAAACTGAGGTGAAGTTCGGACTAATTTGCCCCTGCTGTTAATAATGCGGACCGGATTTCTATCGCAAAACAGAAATGTGGCTCGCAAATCTTCTTCCTCCGTCGCATTTCTAACCCAAGGATTCTACCTTCATCGCATGCTATAATTGCAGTTCGCATATCGATTATGCGATCGCGAAATGCGGTCGCATTTTCCACCCTGATTTTCACCCAAAAACTCTGCTTGCGTTTGCGATTCCACAGTGCAAGTTTGCGGTTCGCATTCCAATTTTGCGGTCGCATATGCGACCGCATTCTCAACATGAATAAGTGCCCAGAGTTCTGTCTTCGTTTGCGATTTGGTTGTGAAATATGCGATTTGCATATGCTGTTTGCGACCGCATATTCACATCTGCGATGCTGTTGGATTCTTTTCTTGTCTTCAGTTGGCTTTTCGAGCTCTTTTCCGTGCTTTTGGGTCTTTACACTTGATGTACTACAAATACACTAAAATTACATAAGCATTAATGGAATTTGCACGTAAAACAAGTTAAAATCTAAGCAAGTAGTATCAAAATGTGCCGAAATAACCTGGCACATCAACACCCCCAACTTAAACTCTTGCTTGTCCTCAAGCAACTAAAACGATACTATCCTATTCTAGACTCTACTTACCAAACATGAAACAATACTTACTATGGACGGTGTTTGTTGTTAGTATCTCAAGTATATCTCTTTGAATACTTTACCCTCCCTGAGTAATCAGTATATTCAAGGACAACCGATCAGCTTGTGAACTTTGAGCCTCAACAAAGTAACTAAAGGCTACCTTCAGCTGAATGAACTTATGCTTTACTAAAACCTTAACTTTCTATCAACCTCGCAGCTCATGTGCCTTCACTGGAAAGAAAGTCCCACTCTCACAATATTTATCATAACAATACAAAGGGACTAAAGTGCAAATACACTCACTCTCAGAACAAAATTTCAAGTGTCACCACATGCCATACCATAGGCTTGCCCTTATTTTAATTCGTCACCTACTTCTAAGAACACTCGGTTGGAGATCACATAAGGACTTTGTAAGCTTGTAATGTAGGTTTAAGGAAGGGTAGGATAACTATTTAGATATGAGTGACTACATCCTCCTTGAACACTAATTACATTTTTCTTTCTTTTTACACTTTGCTTCTTTTCAACCCCATAGCCTCAATGGCGTTTAGTTCCCAAAGTGGACCCGCCTTAAATACCTCTCTAATTTCCTTCAGAGCTCCATTATTGAAAATACATATATAACTATTGTCTTTTTCTTTTCTTTTTGTTTTTTTTTCTTTGGAGCTTTCATAAATTTACATTAGCGCTTTGAGGTATAAGCTCTTACCCTCACTGCATAATCTTATCCATTTCCATTTGACCCACACCCCCAACTTAGGCTTTTAGCCTCATTCTCAATGTTCAAGGAGGAACGGGTTCAAAAGAGATAATTGTTTTACGAACCGGAAAGGTTTGTAATGAAGAGGCCAAGGAAAAGGCTAAAAGGCTCCAAATAGGATACTAGTGATATTATTTATACACAGGTAGGCTAAAAAGGCTAAAGAGGTTTCATAAATAAAAAAAGAATGCCTAAGATCCTCTCTCCAACTTAGTGTAATTATAACAAGCGTCGAAAAACCAATCGGGTAAGTTCTAGATGGCAGAAGCAAACACAAGAATTATTTAATAAAAGAGCTCACACACATGGCACACAAACTGTTCGGTTAACATAGTTCACAGCTTTAGAGTTAACATTTGGCTACTCGAGGCTTCCCTCATGTATAAATACATGACTCTAGGTGGACCTAGAGTTACAGAATGAGCCTCAAGTTCACACAGTTGATCTGTTACAAGGGTATCATCTACACACAGATGCACATACTTGATACTAAACAATTTCATCATCCCGGTCAATATGTCTCAGTGTAATAAACCCGGTTCTACTATTGCACCCTTGAAAAAGAACCCGGCAAAGAAAAAACAAGGGGATTTTATTGGCAAACTTAACTATTACTAATTAACTACAACAGCATATATACAGAAATCATTAACCACTAATACATAGTTTACAGTTAACTAATGTCGCAAAACATACAAGAAAATAGATCAAATATACAGATAAGACTACCACCCCCAACCGAAATCATGCATTGTCCCCAATGCATAAGAAAAGAAGTTAGAGTGCAAGGGGCTCCCTAGGGCGCATTCGCGCTAATAGATGCAGTAGCCTATGAATCCTTTGAAGCTGCAGGAGGGCTGTGGGACTGAACGGGAGCTGGTGGTGGGGCTGATGAGCTTCTAGCTTTGCCCACTGGTGGCTGAGTGGCCGATGGGTCTGCACGGATGGCCACATCCGCTAGCGAGTGCTGTATGGCCCGCTCAATGTCTACGTCCTCCTCTTCCTCCACTGTTGGCGCAACAATCTCTTTTCCCTTCTCCTTAGGGTCATCACCCTCGTCGGACCATGAACTGGTATCCTCTGTTTCTGCCCCTTCTAACTCTGATGACTGGCCCGATGTTTCGTCATTAGTAACATCAACCAGTACCGGAGGAGCTAGAGGATGAGACACTTTGGCAGACGAAGGTGCAATGTCTGCCAGTAGCGCAGTGAAGTCCAAGCCCAAGTCTGGTGCAACAATGTCTGCACCCTGGTCACCCTCTTTGGGGAGGAGAGATGCTATGTCGAACTCCAAATTTTGCATTTTCTGGAGTTCGGTTTTCATAGATTTTACTTTCTCCCTCAGCTGGGTTAAACCCCTAGCCTCACCTCTTTCTATCTGTTCAACCCTAGACTCAAGTTTGTGCAAATGATCCCCGAACAATGTTTGTTGTTGTTGGAGAGCGGTCACTGACGTTTGAATTAGAGTCAGGGCTTGTTTGATCAGGTGTGGCAGGGTTTTCAAGAGTTGGTCTACTTTGGCATTGGCATGTTGTGCGATAAGACCAAGTCTTGAAAGGTCTGGCATTGTCGACGAAGGTTGACCCGTGGTGGGCGGGGTGCAGTCTCTGCAGCAGCAGTGGAGGCTTCTGGGTCTTGGGGAAATATGAGAGTTTGGGAGTCAATGTCCTGAAGTGGGGTCTCTGTTGGGGCAGCAGAATCACTAATATGAGTGATATCTATATCCCTCGTTGACTTTCTGAGTTTGTCAGCTTGTGGCAAGAAAGGCACATTCACAGCTTGGCAAAGGGTTGTGATCAAACTCAGAAAAGGAAGTGATGTGGCACGCTTCGCCCGGATGCCAATCTCCTGGAAGATGAGACTCCCCACATCAATTTTTATACCGGCCATAATGCACGCAATGAGAAGTGCTTTCTCAATGCTTATGTCTGTTTCGTTTCTGGATGGTATTAAATGGGAGGTGACGAAGTTCAGCCAAAATTTTCCCTCCCTTGTGAGGTCCTCTTTATAGATCTTCTTTCCAGGGTTAATCCAAGCGGGAGTCCCCTTGGCAATAATAGACGCTATCCATCCCCGTTCATTTTCTCTGTTGGAGTACTTGGCATCATACTCAGCTGTGCCTGATTGCCAATCAGGGAAGTAGAGTTCATTAATATGCTCACTGTTGCAGAACACACTCTTTCTCCGAACTTGTACGATGCCAGTAAATATTCTGTTGCGTCTGTGGTACCCCGTTCTTGAGGCTCTATAGGATGCATAGAATTCCCGGACCATTGACTCGTTGTACTCTTTAGGATCCCTAGTGAAATACTCCCATTTTCTCGTTTTGATGTTGCCGAGAATACGAGGGTACTGGTCATGTAATCCATTCAAACTTAACATTTTCTCCCCTAAGATTTTCCTTTTAGTTAGCCCCTCCCTAAACAATGTTCTGGAGCCTTCGACCCCGAATCGAAGCTGAAGGTCATCTCCACGCTTCCTTCTGGCCTCAGCCACTAGATCAACTTCGGGCAAGCGGTTTTCCTCATCAGACTGGGAGGTGCTCGGCAAATTTGGTTCCATTCTTCCACGTTTGGGCTGTGCCGTGTTAGGACCGGATGATGACCTTTTCTTTGCGGAATACTTTTGATGTGCCATATCTGCATGAAGGTAAGATGTAAGCGACATTGTCATCAGTAGAGAAAAGAAAACAAGAAGAATCAACATAGAGGTAATTGAATGCGGCGTGGTTTGCGGTCGCATAACCACTATGCGAACCGCAAACTCGTTGCATTCTTGATGTGCAGAGCTAGATTCGACTTTGCGATGGAATATGCGATCGCATATCCACTATGCGAATCGCATAGCCATCGCAGAGTGTTCATGTTCGTTCACAGGCATGTTAGCTTTACACAAATGCGATCGCATATCCACCACAAAGTGAGATATGCGATTGCAAACTTACCGCGGAAATTGCTGGTGTTAATCAAAATGTTCTGACCCTGTTTGCTGTGCCTTTGCGGTCCGCATAGTCGTTATGCGATCGCAAAGACACCGCATTTGTCGTCTTCCTCAGGTATCTAGGGTTGAGGGATGCGGTGAAATTGCGGTTCACATTTTGATTTTGTGGACCGCAAATACCTTTGGATTCACAAGTATGTTCATCTCCCAAGAATTACAACCCTAGATTCCTGTATTCATCCCCCACAATGCTCAAACAACTGCAATGAACCACCAAACCTAACTTGCATAATGAAAATTAAAGACATAGCAAATGTAGTAGTTTAGTGGATCAGCACACATACCTAGGAAGAAGATTTGAGGGATTATGACAATTTTTAATCAGCACTTTGATGTTTGGTAAGCTTGAAACTCAACTTTCCGCCGATATTGTCTATCGCTATTCGTTCTCTGTTCTTTTTCCCTTTTTTTTTATACTATATTGAAGGATTTAAAAGATGAGGGAATGCGGACACATACCTGTCAGTATGCGATGATTAAGTCATAGTTTAAACGCGGATCGTAAATTAGGCTACCTCACCGCATTTATGTCCTTGTTTTGAGACAAACTGTCTGTCTCTGTTTGCGATGAGAATGCGGACCGCATAATGTAAATGCGATCCGTGAAATGCAGTACACACTTCGCATTTCTAACAGTCATGTTTGTTCAACTTTCTGCTTCAGTTTGCGATGAAAATGGGGACTGCATAATGCAAATGCGATTCGCGAAATTCAGTACAGCTTCGCATTTCTGACAGCCATTTTGATCCGACTTTCTGCTTCAGTTTGCGACACAAATGCGGCTCGCATATTGATAATGCGATCGCATTTGTATAGCCTTTGTCACACAGTTGTGTTTCTTCAGTTGCAAGACTTCTTCTCAGTTTTGTGTCCTATTTTTCAAACTCCTGCATTCTAAAACATCCTTCAAATAGCCCTAAGTAAAACTATGATATTACAAACTTAAATAAAGGTACAACAACAAGCAAAGGTAAACTTTACCACACATGGGTTGCCTCCCATGAAGCGCTTGATTTAACGTCGCGGCACGACGAAGCTGAGACTCCTCCGAATTCATTCCATGGTTGGGCATGGACCATCCTTTAGAGCCAGCTGCTCTACCAAATGCTTCTCTCCGTCTGCTCCCAAGTAATGCTTAATTCTTTGTCCATTCACCTTGAAGGTTCGGAGCCCATCCTCCGATGCTAGTTCAACAGCTCCAAAGGGAGAGACATCGACAAATTTGAAAGGGCCTGACCATTTAGACTTTAGCTTCCTCGGAAATAATTTTAGTCTTGAGTTGAAGAGCAATACCAGATCCCCTGCCTTGAATTCTCTTTTTAAGATCCTTTTGTCATGGACGAATTTCATTCTTTCTTTATATACGACTGCACTTTCATATGCATTGAGACGGAACTCCTCCATTTCATTCAATTGTGCTAGCCTCAGAGCTCCAGCCTCTGCCCAGTCCATGTTTAATCTTTTTAAGGCCCATATAGCCTTATGCTCAAGTTCCACAGGTAAATGGCAAGCTTTATCAAAAACTAGCCGATAGGGCGATGTACCAATGGGGGTTTTGTACGCTGTGCGGTATGCCCATAGAGCATCATCTAGTTTCTTCGACCAGTCGGTCCTATTTGCATTCACTGTTTTTGCTAGTATGCTCTTTATTTCCCTGTTAGATACCTCCACTTGACCGCTCGACTGTGGGTGATAGGGTGTAGCAACCTTATGCTTGACACCGTACTTGTCAAGAAGAACTTTAAAGGCTTTGTTGCAGAAATGCGAACCCCCATCATTGAGAATGGCTCTTGGGGTGCCAAACCGGGTGAAAATATTCTTCTTTAGAAACGCGGTAACACTCCGAGCCTCGTTGTTAGGTTAAGCAATGGCTTCTACCCATTTCGACACGTAGTCCACAGCCACTAAGATATATTTCATCCCACATGAGCTTATAAAAGGGCCCATGAAATCATTACCCCAGACGTCGAATAGTTCGATTTCCATCACAAAGTTCATCGGCATCTCATGCCTCCTAGAAATTGGGCCCTGCCTTTGACATTGGTCACAAGACTTGACCAACTGATTAGCATCCTGATAAATGGTCGGCCAGTAGTAACCACATTCCAAGATCTTTGGCGCCGTTCTATTCCCCCCATGATGACCCCCAACCGGTGAGTCATGACAAGCTTTCAGAATTTGTAGAATCTCTTCTTCAGGCACGCATCTCCTGATGATGTTGTCTGCACAAACACGGAACAAGAAGGGTTCCTTCCAATAATAGTTTCGACAATTCCTCAAGAACTTCTTCTTTTGGTACGATTCCAACCCTTCCGGAATAAGATCGCTGACTATATAGTTAGCGATGTCTGCATACCACGGTGCAAAGGAATTGGATAATGCCAGTTTTGTTCATCTGGAAATGCATCATTGATTTCCAGCTCTCCTTTTTGTCTCCCCGCTTCTTCAATTCTGGACAAGTGATCTGCCACTTGGTTTTGTGTTCCTTTTTGATCCATCACTTCAAAATCGAACTCTTGCAGCAGTAGAACCCATCGAATTAGCCACGGCTTTGCATCTTTCTTCGCCATCAGATAGCGGAGAGCTGCATGACCGGTGTAAACAATTACTTTGGAGCCCAGCAGATACGCACGGAATTTCTCGAAAGCATAAACAATGGCTAACAGTTCTTGCTCAGTTACTGTGTAATTCATCTGTGCCCCATTAAGTGTTTTGCTAGCATAGTCGATTGGGTGCAGAACTTTATTGTGTCGTTGGCCCAGCATCACTCCAATAGCTACACCACTGGTGTCACACATAAGTTCGAAAGGAAGTGACCAATCAGGTGTGACAATAATGGGTGCCGTTGTGAGCTTTTCCTCCAGTTCCTCAAAAGCTTTGAGGCATTCTTCATCGAAGACGAACTTGGCATCCTTCTCCAGGAGTTTACACACAGGATTTGCAATCTTTGAAAAATCCTTAATGAAACGCCTGTAGAATCCGGCATGCCGCAAAAAACTACGGACACCCTTGACGGACGTGGGTGGAGGAAGCTTAGAGATGATTTCTATTTTAGCTTTATCTACCTCTATGCCACGCCTTGAGATTTTATGTCCCAGAACAATACCTTCATCCACCATGATGTGGCATTTTTCCCAATTTAGCACAAGATTTGTCTCTTCGCATCGCTTGAGCACTTGTTTGAGATTCTTCAGGAAATGCTCAAAAGTCTCACCTACTACCGAAAAATCATCCATAAAAACCTCAAGAAAGTCCTCTACCATAACGGAGAAGATAGACATCATGCATCTCTGGAAGGTAGTCGGAGCGTTGCATAGGCCGAATGGCATCCGGCTAAAAGAAAATGTTCCATAAGGGCACGTGAATGTTGTCTTCTCCTGGTCCTCCAAAGCTATGTTAATCTTATTATAACTGGAGTATCCATTATGCGGTCCGCATTCGGCCATCATAACCAATGGCTTGTCTATGCTCCTTCAAAACTTTCAGCAACTGGTCCACCTGCACATCATTGAACAACGAAGAAACAATTACGGGTAAAGTATTATTTAAGCCAAGAAATTTATACCTCAAATACGGAGGGAGTGGTTTGAGCTCGAGTTGTGGTGGCTCAATAATAGACGGCTTTGCAGGAGGTGTAGCTCTATTCTCCAAATCAAGGGAAAGATTTGGTGGAGTGTATGAGTAAAAACCACGCCCCTCCAATGCATTCACTGACTCCATAAAGCCATCCATATCATCACCGTCGAAGTTAACCAGGATAGCTTCACCTAAGAATTGTTCTTCCATCTTCATCTCAACAGCATCATCTACTTCATCAACAATACCAATCAAAGAAATGCTCTCGTACTCATTTGGCAGCTTCATACCCTTGCTAGCTTGGAATGTAACTTCTTCGTTGTTCACTCGGAATTTAATTTCATTACTTTTCGAATCCATAAGGGCTCTTCCAGTAGCTAAAAATGGTCTCCCCAATATGATAGGGATTTCCTTGTCCACAGTGCAGTCAAGAATTACAAAATCAACTGGTATATAAAATTTCCCAACTTTCACAATCACATCATCAACAATACCAATTTGTCTCTTGATTGAACGGTCAGCCATTTGCAACCTCATGCTTGTCGGCCTTGGCATTCCTAATCCCGCTTGTTTGTAGATGGCAAGCGGCATTAAATTTATGCTGGCCCCATTGTCACAAAGTGCCTTTGCAAAATCGCGCACTCCAATAGTGCACGGAATAGTAAATGCGCTCGGGTCCTCTTTCTTCTCAATAGGATTTGTAGCAATAATAGAGCTAACCCGGTGAGTCATATTCACCACCTCATTCTTGGTGGTTCTCTTCTTTGTGATCAAATTTTTTAGATACTTAGCAAAACCGGGCATTTCGTGAAAAGCTTCCAAGAACGGTATATTCACAGATAATTGTTTGAGAATATAATAGAATTTCTCGAACTTGCTATCGTCAACTCTTCTTGCAAGTCTCTGAGGGAAAGGAGGAGGGGGTCTAGGAATCGGCGGAAGAATGTTTGATGTTTCTTCTGCCTTTTCCTTCATCCCTTCTCGGGTCTCATCTCGGATTTGCACAACCTCTGGAGTTTTCTTTACCTCAGCCAGGTCTTCAACCTCGACTCCTTTTTCAAGTTCTTCCACATCAACTGCATGCTCATTCTTTCCATGCAGTATTTTCCCACTCCTCGTAGTGATAGCCATGATATGGGAAGTTGGGCCACTCCCATTTCCCTTTGGATTTGCAATAGTATCACTAGGGAGTGTTCCCTTCTGCTGTGGATGTTGCTCACGAGAAAGATCTCTCATTTGCAATTCCAGTTTTTGAATCGCCACAGTGTGAGAGCCAACCAACTCAGTCATGTTCCTCATGAAATTATCAGACTTTTCTTGGTTTTGTAGTATCCTTTCAAGCATGCTCTCCAATTTAGACTCACTAGAAGAACCTTGACTCGAATACTGACCCTTTGGGGGAACATAAGGATTGGAACTTCGATTTGAAAAGTTGTTATTGCTGTTCCAGTTTCCTTGGTTAGAACCACTTTGGTCGTTTCGCCATTGATGGTGACCTTGCCCTTGCGGGTTTGGTCTCCATTGATTTTGAGAGCCTTGACCTTGGTAATGCTGCCTATGGTATCCTCCTTGAGAATTATTGACGTAGTTTGCCTCTTCATAATCTTCATTTTGTACCGGCTGCATATTTTCAACCACATTCACCTTCTTCTTTTGATTTTCCGTGAAAAGCTTTATCAACACATTGACATTTGTAGCAAGTTCTGCAATTACTTGGTCTCGCTCTTGATTTTCTTTGATCAAGTTGTTCATAGAAGGAGAGCCAAGTGCAATTCCACCTGTAGAGTCTTCAGAATGCCAAGCTTGGTTGTGTTTTGCCATTGTATCTAAGATTTGAGTGACCCTAGCGAAGGATTTGTCCATAAAAGATCCAGCTGCTGCATTCTTCGCTATTGATTGGTTCATAGGATCCAAACCCATGTAAAAATTTTCCAACAAGATGGAATCCGGAAAGCCGTGGTTTGGGGACCTCACCAAGTATAATTTAAAGCGATCCCACGCGAAAATTTGATACGCTCAAATTACACCTTAAGAATAGTGTAAGCGGTCGGTGTCAAATATAATAACCCAACAAGGTTGGGGTCGAATCCCACGCTTCATGTAGCTGTTCGCCTGGTAGTTGCTTAAAGAAGAAAATCTTGTCCCTAAGCTCAGACTTCTTGCTTTGTGGAAACCATTTCGACAAGAAAGCTCGGACAAGTTCAGGCCATGAACGTATAGAATTTGGAGGAAGATTCTAGAGCCATTTCCTCACATCCCCAGCTAGAGAATACTTAAAGCATCTCAACCTCAAGGCATCGTCGGAGACATGATTATGCTTATGCATTGCACAAACACCTAAGAAATTTCTGAGGTGCTGTGTTGGATCATCATCAGTGGAATTTCTGAAAAATCCCTCCGCTTTCAGCATTAGAATTAATCGATGTTCCACTTTAAAGGTAGCAGCACCAATAGCAGGAGGTACAATCGCGTTTGTATCCTCAATATACTCGTCAATGTATGCAAAAGGATTTCCTTCCTCCTGTATCTCCACATCATCTTCATGGTCTGACATATCTCCCTGTCTACACCAAACACAGCAAACAACGTGTAATAGAGTAGAATTAGACGTACAGTAAAGTATACACTAATTAGTAATTTCAGAACCGTATTCCCCGGCAACGGCGCCAAAATTTGATACGCTCAAATTACACCTTAAGAATAGTGTAAGCGGTCGGTGTCAAATATAATAACTCAACAAGGTTCGGGTCGAATCCCATAGGGAATAGGTGTGAAACGTTTATCTAATTAGTGTAATACTCAACTAAGTCGTAATTCTATCAAGTAATTGTAATGGAGAAGTGTATTGAATTTAAGTTTAAAAGAAGATTGATTGCAATATTGTGAATGTAAATAATATAAATTAAAGAAACCAAGGTTGTGTTCCCGTTAATGTAGTATAATGCTATTGATATTAATATTGTATAATTCCAACGGAAGACTTTCTTGATATGCAATTGATGCCTAATTTACTACCCAATATTTTCCAATAGTTGGATAATATGTCCTCTTTATGATTTTCCCAAATACAAAAGAGTTGTGATCAAGAACAATCAATTAATGCCAAATTAAAATCCACCTATTCCTAAGCGATTTTATTAAACAAGGTTTAAAGCCTTGAATCTTTGTTATTTACTTCTACCGAAATCTATCCCACTTTCCCAAGCAAAGATAAAACTAAATGGCACTTGTCAATGTTTGCAACCATTAATAATTGTTTGAAGAATAAGAAGTAAATAAATATCAATCATCCGTTGAAATGATATTCAATATCAAAATCTCAATAACATCATACCCATCTAGGGTTCACAACCTTAGCGTTTAGAATTAGCTACTCATGCTGAAAACTGAATGAGAAAGAATAGTAATTGTCATCATCTTACAAAATAGAAGGTAATTGATCCAAAAAACTTCCAAGAATTCAAACTAGTCTAAGCCGTGTACTTTGTGCTTTCAATTCTGACAAGATATCCCTCACAAAACCCTATTAAACCTATTTATAGCGGCCCAAAAACTGAGGCGAAGTTCGGACTAATTTGCCCCTGCTGCTAATAATACGGACCGCATTTCTGTCGCAAAACAGAAATGTGGTCCGCAAATCTTCTTCCTCCGTCACATTTCTAACCCAAGGATTTTGCCTTCATCGCATGCTGTAATTGCGGTTCGCATATCAATTATGCGATCGCATTCTCCACCCTGATTTTCACCCAAACTCTGCTTGCTCTTGCGATTCCACAGTGCAAGTTTGCGGTTCGCATTCCAGTTTTGCGGTCGCATATGCGACTGCATTCTCAACATGAATAAGTGCCCAGAGTTCTGTCCTCGTTTGCGATTTGGTTGTGAAATATGCGGTTCGCATATGCTGTTTGCGACCGTATATTCACATCTGCGATGCTGTTGGATTCTTTTCTTGTCTTCAGTTGGTTTTTCGAGCTCTTTTTCGTGCTTTTGGGTCTTTACACTTGATATACTGCAAATACACTAAAATTACATAAGTATCAATAGAATTTGCACATAAAACAAGTTAAAATCTAAGCAAGTAGTATTAAAGTGTGCCGAAATTACCCGGCACATCAGCCAACCGTAGGGCGGCCTCCCACCTTTCATCCAATAGTTCTAGGCTCATGATCATGGCCTTGCCATTTGACTTTTTTGTTGCATTTTGGAAACTGAGGCTCGGTTCTCCCACTTCAACTGATATTAAGGCTTCGGCCCCGTAGACCAACGAAAACAGGGTAGGCCCAGTACTGGACTTTGAGGTTGTACGGTATGCCTACAGGACTTCGGGCAGGATTTCCTTCCATTTCCCTTTGGCATCGGTTGACCTCTTTTTCAGGCTTTGAAGTATGATTTTGTTTGTTGATCCTGCTTGTCCGTTCCCACTAGGGTGGTAAGGTGTTGAAAGTATCTTCTTAATATTTTGATCTTCGAAGAATTTATTTACCTTGCTGCCGATGCATTGTTTCCTATTATCGCAAACGACATCGGCCGGTATCCCAAATCGACATATTATATGGTCTTAGATGAAGTCAACGACTTCTTTCTCCCGGACTTTTTCAAACGCTTGAGCTTCGACCCATTTGGAAAAATAATCAGTCATGAATTGTATATCCCCACTTTATAAAACGGATAACAATTAAATTTACATGCGATTTTAAGGATATGTGGATTGATTCAACATAAATAATCAAGAATGTTAAATAAACGATTTAAATATACAATGAATAACTAAACAAATTGTGATGTTACGACCGGGCTCGGATTTGTGTTGAACAGTAATTTTGCCCTCGATCGGACCCTTGGTTCGAAGCCAAATGTATATGAAGAACAACAATAAAATAAGAACTTTTCAATATCTAGAAAGCAGAGAAATAAGTTTGTATTGCCTTGGTATGCATATTGCAATGTGTCCTATTAAATAAAAAGCTTCCCCTTTATATAGTAGGGGAGTTTCATCCCTAGTACAATGCTAAAAAAGGTAAAAATCCTCCTTTCTTGTTAATTACTGATATGTTATCGATATCGGGCAAGATCACGCCGTGATATCCGGTTGGGTACGGATATCACAGTCATCTATTAGTCGTGTGCAGCTGTTTGCCATGTTTTCCGAGGTCTCGGAGCTTGTTCTGGGTTCGGGGAGTGTTATCTCATTAGGTCCAATGGTGAGCATTCCGTTCGAGCCTCGATACAAAGAGCTCCCAGCTTCGATTTCTATATCATATATTCATACTCTTACCTCGTTTGATCTACTGGAAAATCGGAGTGTGCGTTAACCCCGGTTTCACTTGTATACAATAGTAACTTAGTAATTAATGTTGAATATATGAGATTATGTCTAATGGTTAGGATACTGGACTTGTTACTATTGGCATATGAATAACGGACTAGATATAAAATATAAAAATTTCGGATTTTCGGATATCCAAAAATATGAAGTACCAAAACCAATATCCAGTCCGAACTACAAAAATCTTATAAATTTAATTTGAAATCTAACTCATAATCCGAAAATCCAAACAAAAAATTCAAACAATTCGAATTTCGGTTTGAGATTTCGGGTTTGCCCAAACAATGTCCACCCTTAGTGTAAGAAGGGCTATATGTGGTGTTAGAGTTTGGTTAATTGTGGCAGTTGAAGGTGGAGGATAGATGATTGTTGCAGTTGATGGTGTAGGTAGTTGGTGGTGATTGCGTCTAATAGCAGGGATTATGCCGTGGAGGCTGGAGGTGGACGTTTAGTATAGTGGCAGTTGTTGGTCAATGCCCAATGTATCTTATTCCCTTCTTTCTTTTCCTTCCCGTTTTGATGTTCTATGTGTAATAAAGTTTTATCATGTTATTACTGTTGATATAAAAGAGTAGAAATATTGTACCACAAATAATGGAAAGGGGCCCATCACTTGGGCACTTAAGAGTATGCTCTTTTGGCAAGAACCAGAGTGGAGAGGGTGATTAGACATCATAGTGCCGATTTATATATTCCTCAATAATAAATAATTGGTTTAGATTGGCATAGAATCTTCGTTCTAAGATCACCTTTGAATGAGATGTTCATTTGCTCTTGCTTTTAAGCCCTTAAATCTAGTCGAATTTTGGAAGGGGGACAATATTTAAGTTGTACTGTACGAATCAAGAAAAGAGGATAGTTAAAAAAGAAAAAAGTTAGAGAGAGAAGCTCTGGCGACGGGGCGATTTACAAAAACATTCGAGGTTTCATGAAATTGATTCAGCAATTGAATCAGTGCTGAGGAACTGACTAGTTGCGTATTTAGTCTCACGTGTAAGCCCATCAGTCCTCACTTCCTCTTAGTTTCTAACGACTTATGAATTAGAAAGAGGAGGTCTGGCGATAGAGACGAAGGGAGGCGATTCCACGCGCTAAGCTCGCCGGAGAACATGGCGACACCGGCAAACACAACGCCGGCTGTCGAACCTCCTCCACCAACTTCCCAACCTCCCCCAACATCCACAACCACCCAACCTCTAGATTATAGTCGAATTCTCCGACCATCGACCTTGAACTCGACCTCACCAAAGAACGATTCTTCGACCACTGAAATTGAATCAATCCCATTCAAAAGAGCTACTGTATTTCAAGGTCAGCCTTTTGTGAAGTTTACTGAAGCTGAAGTTGATCGAATGAATATTATCGAGGGCCTTCAATATGCTGTGGTTGGTAAATTCAGTTACGGGTGGCCTGATATTCAAGAATTGCGTAGATTAATTCCCGCGCAATGCGGAATTAAGGGCGATTGTAAGATAGGATTGCTCAGAGATAGAAATGTTTTAGTTCGGCTAACACTGTGGCAAGATTTTATCAGTCTTACGTCGAAGGCAGTGTATTACGTGAAAGCAAAAAATGGGTACGAATATCAAATGAGAACACTGATATATTATGCCAAATTCAAGGAAGGGGAAGAAACTTCTAAAGCAATGGTTTGGATATCTCTGCCTGATCTGCTGCCGACCTTCTTTGTGAAAGAATGCATTTTTTCTATAGCTTCCGCAGTTGGAAAGCCACTGCATTTAGACATGGCGACAATCAACAAGACTCGGCCGAGTTTGCGCAAGAGTCAAGGTCCTGGTTGATCTGTTAGATGACTTACCAAAAAAAGTGCGTATGTATATCGAAAATGAAATTACAGGGAGTGTAAGGACAGAATGGGTGAAATACAATATGATTTCTTACCCAAATATTGTCAACAATGCAAACTGCAAGGCCAAGATATGTTGGAATGCTGGAAACTTCATCCGGAATTATTGGACGAGGTCACTGCTGAAAATCAGAATTCAAAGGCGAAGGCAAAAGAAAAAGCACCTATGTTGATCCTATCAAGCGGTAAAATTGTCGGCAATGTTGACTCACAATGGAAACAAGTCAATCGAGGTCGAACACAAAACAAGGATAAGCAAACTGCTGCTCAGCCCAAAGAAAGACAAGAAACACTTGCAAGGTTTCATGAACTTCAGAAAAATAGCAGTGTTGCTATTCTGGAAAAATCCCAAGGCAAGACGAATGAGTGCAAACAGTTGATCGTAATTGAAGAAGCAGCAGGAAAAAAGAATGCATTTGCAACAGTGGCAGCAACAATAAACTCAGAAGATGCACGACAACCTTATGCTGCAAAAAAGGTTGTGCAATCATTGAACAAGGAAGATGGCATCGGGAAGCATCAGAAATTAGCTACGGAAGTTGGTGAATCGTCTGCTTCACGAAGAACTGACAAAAATAATATGTTTGCTCTTCTGGATTTGCAAGAAAATGAGGAAATTGACATCAATTCTTTTATTGTGGAGAAAAAAAAATGCTGCTGAAATTGATGATGCAGTAGTTATACCAGTAGCTAAAGCTGAAAAAAAAAGAAATGGCTCACAAAAGGAAAGGAAAAGAATCCACTGCACATTGGGTGCAAAGAAGTTTCAGGCCAATCTTGGTAGACACTAACATTTCTTGCTAGGAAATACCTTCGCAAGACACTTGCGTGGAGCGACAACTGATTAACAATGCAGAGAAATTGAAAACAAAGGGGATGAACAGTACAATTAGAAGTGGAGGAAATCAACTGGCAGAACAAACACTAGAGGACTCTAAGGATGGAGCAGACAACACAACAGATGATCGAATCCAACTCAAACAATGTTTACAAAAACAACAAAAAGAAGGGATAGCAGAGTCTAGAGAATTAATAGCCACAGTTGATGGAGTACCAATGTATCTTCAAGATCAAAATGAGGCAGAGTTACAGGGACCTGGGGAGTCGAGCAGTGAAAAAGGAATGCAATTGCAAGTTCATATACCATTGAAAAGCCCGCTACAAACACTCCATGATATTGTTACTCACAATGTTGAACCAACTGGTAACATCTGTTTACAAAGTTAGCAGATGGAGGAAGAAGAAGAAGATGAATCAATTGCCACAAATTTTAAGCAGATAGCAAGGGAGGCTGATATATCCCCTGCATCGAGCCTTAAAGCAGCGAAGAAGAACAAGAAATCAAAGAACAAAGAACAACCTTTAAGAATCCTGCCCAAGAGGGCAACCTCGCACAATAATTGATGATGAAAGTCCTTATATGGAACATTAGTTCTGTCAATACAGAACAGGCCTTCCCAAGACTGATCAAAATGCATCAGGAACATAATTTTACTGTTGTTGCACTGATGGAGCCATTTCAAAAAGTTGGTCATATACAAAGGTATAAGAGCAGGTTGCATATGGACTATGTATATTCCAACATCAACGTCAAAATCTGGTTGTTCTTTAATTCAAATCTTGAATGGGAATTGGTGATGGATATGGAGCAGCAGGTAACAATCAAGTTAGTGCATCATGACTGTGACAAGCAAATTATCATGACTTTTGTCTACGCCAAATGTGATGCTTTTGAAAGACTGGAACTGTGGGACAATCTCTATTGCCTAGCCAGTGATATGGACAGTCCTTGGATGGTCGGAGGTGATTTTAATGTAATTTTGTCAGAAGAAGAAAATATAGGAGGACTGCCCGTCTTACCACCAGAGTATGAAGACTTCGCATTCTGCGTTAATTCGTGTGGCCTTTTTGATCAAGGTTATAAGGGCAGCCCATTTACATGGTGGAACGGGAGATCGAACTCGGAATGTATATTTAAAAGGTTAGACAGGATCTTAGTAAATTCAGAATTCTAGAAGTTTTTCCCAACTGTTGATATCGAACATCTTATCAGAACTGGTTCCGACCATGCTCCATTACTCATGAGCTGTGGTGAACAAGCAGCGACATTTGTAAAACCTTTCAGATTTTTAAATTTCTGGACTAAAAATGAAAGTTTTATGGATGTCGTTCGAGAGAACTGGTCAGCTGATTTTATAGGCGACCCATATCTCATTTTTAAGCATAAGCTTAAAAAAGTTAAGGTCGCTTTATCAAAGTGGAGCAGAGAGAACTTTGGAGATATTTTTAAGCAGTTGGCAATACTTGAAGACATTGTGAAGGTGAAGGAGATTATGTTCGAGGAAGATTCATCGAGCGAAAACAGAATGGTCCTTCAAAGAGCACAAGCAGAACTCAAGAGATATTTAGCAATCGAGGAAGAATACTGGAAACAGAAGGCTGGAATGACATGGTTTGAGGAAGGTGACAGGAATACAAGATTCTTCCACAATCTTGTAAATGGTAAAAGGCAGAAGCTACAATTAAAAAGGATTCAAAGCGATAATGTAGATTGCCTAGAGGGTCAGGAACAGTTATCGAAGGCAGCAGTTGATTTCTTCCAAAAACAGTTTACAAATGAAGGATACCCAACAGATTATTCTATGCTTGAAAATGTACCATCGATGGTAACACTGGAACAGAACTTTGGAATGTTGTAGATATCCGACGATGGAAGAAGTAAAGGCTGCCATGTTTGAGCTAGGTAATGAGAGTGCCAGTGGACCAGATGGTTTCACAGGACTCTTTTACCGGGTATGTTGGGAGATTCTGAAGTTCGACATACACAGCATGGTTCTTCATTTTTTTGGAGGTGCCCCGTTGCCTAAATCGATCACTCATACTAATCTTGTGATGTTGCCTAAGAAGTCCACAGTTCAAACATTCTCTGATCTAAGGCCAATTAGTTTGAGTAACTTCATTAACAAAGTCATATCAAGAGTCATTCATGATCGACTAGAAGGTTTCCTTAATAACTACATATCACACAATCAATCTGGATTCCTGAAAGGTAGGAGTATTTTTGAAAATATTCTACTCACACAGGAGATTGTCACTGATATAAGGAAGAGAGGAAAGCCTGCAAACGTAGTGATTAAGCTTGATATGGCAAAGGCGTATGATAGAGTTTCTTGGAAATACTTGATGCACGTTTTGAGAAGGATGGGCTTTGCAGAGCATTTCATCAGCATGGTTTGGAACTTACTGTCGAATAACTGGTACTCTGTGTTAGTCAATGGACAATCAATAGGCTTCTTTAAATCGAGTAGGGGGGGTAAAGCAAGGAGATCCTTTATCTCCAGCATTATTCATTCTTTCTGCTGAGGTACTGTCGAGGTCACTTAATAAGCTATTTGACGATAGTTCTTTTGTGGGTTTTGGAATGCCAAAATGGTCAGATCCTTTGAACCACTTGGCATATGTTGACGATACCATTATTTTTGCATCTGCGCATACGCCATCAATTCATAAAATAATGGACGTATTAGCAGGATATGAGAGGGTCTCTGGACAGCAGATCAATAAAGGAAAAAGCTCTTTCTTCATGCATAACAATGCGTCAAATGTACATGTTCGAGCAGTTGAACAAATTATTGGATTTTCCAAAGGCCAGTTTCCATTCAAGTACTTGGGATGTCCAATCTTTCACAGCAGGAGAAGAAAGGAGTATTACAATGAACTCATTAAAAACATTAAGAATAAGGTGCATTCTTGGAAGGGGAAGCTTCTATCATTTGGAGGAAAGGCAACACTAATTACGAGTGTGCTTCAAAGCATGCCAGTACACATGCTTTCTGTGATCGATCCTCCAAAAAATGTTATAGAGCATTTGCACAAAATGTTTGCAAGATATTTCTGGAGCAACAACGAAGAAAGCAGAAGCAGACATTGGGCATCGTGGCAAAATTTGTGCTTGCCGAAGGAGGAAGGAGGCCTGGGATTTAGGTTGTTGCAGGATGTGTCAAAGGCATTATTTGCCAAGTTGTGGTGGAAGTTTAGAACTACAAAAACGTTGTGGTCTAAATTCATGTGGAACAAGTACTGTAAGAAGCAAGCACCAACTGTAGTTAGATTTACAAAAGGTTCGAATGTCTGGAAACAAATGTTAATGGCAAGAGACAATATCGATCACGAGATTCTGTGGGAATTAAACAGTGGTGAAACGAGCATATGGAATGACAATTGGACGGGATTAGGGCCTTTGTATCATGTTGTCCCAGAAGAATTTCATGTACAAGAAGGCTATCAAGATGTAAGTGAATTGCGACAACAAGGAACATGGAACAATCAACTACTGGAGCAGTTACTGCCTTATGATATTGCCATACATGTCAAAGAAAATGTGGACTACAATGATGCAAACAGAAGCTGGGATACACCTTACTGGATGCCAAATCCATCGGGCAGATTTTCACTGAATACTGCTTGGCATCTCTTGAGGCATCGAGCAAACAAAAACAGAGAACTGGGATTAATTTGGACCAAGGGATTACCATTTAAAATCTCTTTCTTCCTATGGAGATTATGGAGGCATAAGATACCAACGGATGATCTATGGAGGAGGCAAGGATACATAATTACCTCGAGATGTTGGTGCTGTCAGATCCCTCAATAAGAAACAATTGAACATATCTTTTTGACGAGCCCTACAACTGTGAAGGTATGGAAACTGTTTTTGGGTGCAGCAGAAATTATGGTTCCCATGGTACAGTTGAAGCAAGTCATACGCAACTGCTAGAATGTCAAATGCTGCTCAAAATTGCGACCTTTGCTTCAAGCGGCACCTGCTATTATTACTTGGGAATTATGGAAGAAAAGAAATAAGGGGAAGCATGGTGGTAGTGTGACATCGAATAGGGTCTGTCATGAAGTGAACAAGACTTTGTATTTTTTAGCAAAGAGTAGGTACCCATGGTTAACAAATCTACTAGCATTATGGCCGGAAATAGTTCAATATTTAGAAGCTTATAAACCGGTGGTCGTTACTAAGAGAGTAATATGGCCGTTCCCATATCAAGGATGGTATAAATGCAACACAGACGGTGCATCAAAGGGAAATCCTGGGCCAAGTTCATATGCCTACTGCATTAGGAATGACAATGGAGATTTTGTATATGCAAAGGCAGTGGAAATAGGAGTAACTACTAATATAGTATCTGAAGCAAAAGCAATACAGCAAGGACTGAAATATTGTGTCGAGCATGATTTGCATCCTCTCATTTTAGAAACTGATTCTTTGGTGTTGAAGAAGGCGATTGAAGGGGAATGGGATACACCTTGGGAGATCATTACTGAAGTGAGGAAGATTAAGGAGATGAAGGATAATTTCAATGTCGTACTGCAACACGTTTTCAGAGAAGGCAATGCAGTAGCAGATTTTTTTGCTAACCTGGTTTTCTCTTTTGCAGGTACTCTACAGTTCTATTCATTTAATGAATTACCAACTGAAGGAAGGAATCTCATCAATTTAGATAAATTGCAAACACCTAATCTAAGGATTAGGATTGCCAAAAGAAGAGCTCCAGATTAATGGTGGTCCTTGGAACATTTAAACAGTGGATTTGCTGCATTATATTCTGTACAGTATTAGAACACCTTCCAGTGGTATTAGCATGTTATCATGCTCATTCTGGAGGTGAGATTTTAGTGTACGGAAGGTATAATACAGCAAGGTATTGCTTACGATATCACTAAGAGCAAGGAACAAATAATTTGAGACTGAACAATATGTCTGTTCGAGAGAGACAGAAAGCAATTACAGGTATTCGAAGTAAGCTGAAGGTCGAGCAACTGGTTTTGAAATCAAGCTATTCAATCGAGAGTTCAGTTCGAAATATGATCTACCACATTGGAGTAACTGCAGTCCAGCTGGATCGCTTTCGACAAGGAATAATCAAAGAAGTGTTGTCTGAAATTGACACCAGCAATCGACACCAAGATTTCGAGGGCAGTTCCAGCAATCGATTTGTGATGGAAAAGAAGATCAAACTACAGCAGCATCGATCACACCCATTGATTATGGAACTGACTGTCATTTGTGCTGGGAATCATGATCGAGTACATTCAAGGAGACAAATATTCTACAGGTTCGACTCGAAGGCAAAAATTGGAAGACATCCTACAGATTCGAGGTCGAGAAGGCTACTGTCGAGTATCTTTTGTGAGCAGCACTCGACTCTGTCGAGCATTACAACAAATAAGAACTCAAACACATTGAAAAACATTAGTTTGAATGCTGAAAAATTGAGTGTTTCGACTATGATGATCATTTGGGAAGCTCCCAACAGAAGCAACATTGCAATGAGGAAGGGCAACACTGTCGCGGATTTTTTCACTAACAAGGTGTTTTCTTTTGCAGGAAACTGTGGTACTACAACTATGCTAGATCAACTGTCACTAAGTTTTGACAATGCAGCTCCTACTTGTCTAAGCTTCGACAAAGCAGTTCCTACTGCAACTGAAGGACAATGGAAATTGACTGAAGTACAATTGAAATGGGCGATGATTGCTACTGTGATAGAATTTGATCTATCACAAATTGATGCCAAATTATCGATGGTAACACTGGAAAATATCCCTCGAAGTAACTGGAATCGAACTTCATCAGTACAAAAAGAAAGCATCTGGAATAATTCTGGAAAGTGGCCTATAGGCAGACATTTTCATATAGTATTAGAACACTCCCCAGTGGTATTAGCATGTGCACATGCTCATTCTGGAAGTGTACTAATGCTATATGAAGACTGCACTATAGGAAATTGTGATACTACAACACCAACGGATCAACTACTTCTAAGCTTCGACAATGCAGCTTCTACTGCAACTGAAAAACAGTCACTGGATTCAAACCTCAGCAACAGGGATCATATTTAACTAACATGGAGGTTAACTTGTAGGACATTGTACCAACTTCATCTCTGATTCTACCAATCGACAGAAGGTACATGATCAACCATTACAACAACCATTACAACAACCAAAAACCAACAACGCAAAGTAAAGGAATCTGGATATTCATGCTGACAAATCCTTTGGAACGCAAAACTTGGCGCTTGGTGAGAGCATTAGAAGCGCTACACTTATATTTTGCACTTGCAGGATGAATACACAAGCCTTTACAATTGAAATGTTGGTTTCGCGACATATTGTAATAAACAGTTTTGCTATAGTAGTACAACTATAGTTATTAGTAGTTTCTTAATTTTCTAGATAGTTTGTAAACTTTGAATTATTTGTAATATATATATATATATATATATGTAACCGCTAGGCAATCAGCCTAGAGGTATTTGCTAAAAAAAAAGAAAAAAAAAAAGAGGATAAGATTCTTTTTTGTTTTTTTGCAGATATAGTATTTTCAAACATATATAAAATAATGGATGCGCACCCTACAGTTAATGATTCAGTAACGGCAAACTCAGAGGAATTGTGAACCTTTTTAGCAATTTTGATCCTTCCGAGTAACTAATTTTTCGACGTTTCACGTGTATATCAAGACGTGTAATATATAATTTTTGTAAAATGATATAAGTATCAGGAAAAATATATAAACGGCCTCTTTAAGTTATCCTCAACGATCAGACAAACATCTTAACTGATTATTTTATCACTTTGACACTAATAATCCATAAAATATAAGCCTCGTCAACATCCGGCTCCAACAGACCGTATGTAGAGGTTACACTCGCCATTGACTTGTGAAATTAACCAATTTAAAAAATGACACCTATAAATTATAATTAAAAATATTAACAAATGTAATTAACAAAAGAAAAACACATTTAAAGCAAAAAAAAAAAAAAACTTTTTACTATTAACCAAACATGAGACCACCGCCCCTATTCATCTTCTTCCTCCATATTCTTGTTCATTTCCTTTCTGACTTACCCCTTTCTTTCGTCCCTATTTTTCCTTCTTCTACAAATAACCAAATAAAAAGCCCCAATTCTCTTTTCCCCATCCCTTTTTCCAAAAACAGGACCTTTTCTCACCCCTCGTCCCAAACAAATTAACTGTAAAATCCACCAAGGACCTCATAGGAAAAGGACCTTTCCAGCAACCTTCTTTCTCTCATTTCATCTCCTTGTGCTACATTGGAGAGCTCATCCACGTCAATATTGACGAAGTCAACTTAGTAGCTATAGCATTATTAATCAGCTCGGCAGCTCCGGCAACCTCTAACTCTCAATCTTTTCATCTTCAGCCTTCTCTCTCTTAAGGGTAAAATCGGGCTCGATGTTTGATTGAGCTTCCAACCTCCCTAATTAAGGACAGGGTCGAAATATCCATAATTGGGTAAAAGTCGAGCTCGAAGTTCGATCTTACGTCCAATACAATAAGCCAAGATCGAAATGTGGTAATTAAGATCGGACCTAAAGCATTGCTAAAATTAGTCATCGACACCACCAGATTTACCCTCGAGTTTACCAAAATCATAACCGGTCCCGGTCATAACGGTCTCAAGGAATATATTGCTAGCTTATCCGAAATTCCCGCAATTAACACGACATTACGGCGAAAATCACAGAATATACCCAAAAAAGAACCAGCGGTCAACAAATCTAGGACATTTTTACATTTTATGAAATAATAGAATAATACCTAAAAAGTAGGTTCCTCTGATATATAAAGGGGGGCCTCACAATTCATGAGGACATTGTAACATATACTGATCAGCAATACATTCTCTAAGTTCTTACTCTTTGGTATCTTTGTGTCAATAAAAAGTGCATTCAATTCAAGGATGGCTTGCTTTCCTAAGCTGAAATCATCCAATTTATGTGGTTTGTAGTTAATTTATTGTTATTTATTTCAATTGCAATCTAATATATCGCTTTGTATCAAGTTAATCCGCATATCCTTTAAACCACTAACAAATTCAATTGCTATTTGATTGTGAGGGTAAACGGTTTGGCGCCCATCGTGGGGCCAAAGATAATAGTGGTTATTTGAGACAAATCTCCATAACACACACTACTTTATATTTGTTCTTTGAAGTGTCTTTGATTCTAGGCTAAAAATGTCAAACTCTCAATCAACACCCCTACCTATTGACAACGAGTCCGGTCATCAAGGTGAAAATAACAACATGGGGCTCGGTACATTGATGTTAATTCACATGTGGCTATCGACGCAAACTCACCTACCGACCCTGAAAATAGCGTCTGGGTAGAGCCTGATCGACAACTCGTAACACACAAAACATTAAAGAGGACGGGGTCAGCTTACAGATATCTTCAAAATGTTGCAGGCTCAACAGGCGGCAATAGCTCAGTTACAAAACTAAAGCCGGGCACCAAGCAGGGTTGAGCCCGATCTGCCTTGTGAAGTCACCTGCAGGAGTGAACCAGTCATAGAAAGGTCAAATGAGCAAGAACCGGGCGCTAACCCCGAGATTATAAAGATGCTCGAGGAACTGACAAAGCGGATAGAATCATGGGAAAAGAAAATTGAAATAAACAACAAAAAGTGGAAACCTACAATTCCAGGGTAGATCAAATCCCAAGAGCACCTCCGCTATTGAAAGGACTGGATTCCAGGAAGTTCGTGCAAAAACCTTTTCCTCCAAGCGCGGCTGCGAAGCTGATCCCCAAGAAATTCCGTATGCCCAAACTACCTAAGTATAATGGAACGACCGACCCAAACGAGCATGTAACCTCTTATACATGTGCCATCAAAGGGAACGACTTGGAAGACGATGAGATCGAGTCTGTTCTACTGAAAACATTTGGGGAGACCCTGTCAAAGGGAGCTATGATATGGTATCACAACTTACCTCCTAATTCTATTGACTCATTTGCTATGCTTGTAGACTCTTTCATAAAAGCACATGCAGGTGCCATCAAGTTCGAAACCAGGAAATCGGACCTTTTCAAAGTCAAACAAAAGGATAACGAGATGCTCAGGGAATTCGTGTCCCATTTTCAAATGGAACGAATAAATCTGCCACCAGTCGCTGATGATTGGGTTGTTCAAGCTTTTACTCAGGGACTCAATATTCAAAGCTCGGTGGCTTAGCAGCAGCTGAAGCAGAACTTGATAGAATACCCGAAAGTTACCTGGGCCAACGTGCATAACCGGTACCAATCAAAAATCAGAGTCGAAGATGATCAACTCGGGGCCTCTTCGGAGTCTGTTTATCCCGTTAGAACCCTCGACAGAGTCAAGAGAGACATCGTTCATGAACCAAAACCATACAAGGATCGGTATCAGCCATATAATGGAGATCGCAGAAGCAGTGGGTCTGGGCGGAACCCCATGAGAAACGAAAGGAGAAATGACCGAGGTCAAATAAATCGGGGGCTCATGACCAAAAATAGCTTCGACAGGTCCATCGGGCCTAAAGGAGCGCGAAGGGTATCGGAATATAACTTTAATGTCGACGTTGCCGCCATTGTATCAGCTATCGGGTTCATCAAGGATACCAAGTAGCCTCGACCTCTATAATCCGATCCAACTCAAAGGGCTCCTAACCAGATATGCAAATATCATGGAACTCACGGTCATAGAAGTGAAGATTGTCGACATCTGAGAGAAGAAGTAGCCCAACTATTCAACAATGGGCACCTTCGAGAATTCTTGAGCGACCGGGCCACAAATCATTTCAGGAACAAGGATTCTAACAAACAGACGGAACAAGAAGAACCTCAACACGTCATTAACATGATCATTGGTAGAGTCGACATCCCACGGAGACCGATGTTGAAATGCACCAAAGTATCCATAACTAGGGAGAACTCGAGATTGCATACCAGAAGGAACTTTATCTTTCGGCGAAGAGGATTTGGAAGGGATCGTACGGCCTCACAATAATGCACAAGTAATATTGGTACTCGTAAATAAAATTTAAATTAAACGTGTGTTAATTGATCCAGGTAGTTCGGCCAACGTCATTCGGTCGAGGGTCGTGGAGCAGCTCAGTTTACAAGACGAAATCGTGCCTACAGTCCGAGTTCTAAACAGATTTAACATGGCATGTGAAACCACCAAGCGGGAGATAACATTACCAGTTAATGACGTTGGGACCATACAGGAGGCCAAGTTTTACGTAATTTAAGGAGACATGAGACGCAACACCCTGTTCGGGAGGCTATGGATCAACAACATGAGGGCAGTACCCTCGACTCTTCACCAAGTGTTAAAATTTCCAACTCCAGGAGGGATTAAGACGATCTACGGGGAACAACCGGCTACAAAAGAGATGTTTGCAGTCGAAGAAGTGATTCCAATATCAACACTCACAACGTCGAAGGAACCAAGTTCAGGTACAAACCAAGAGGCCAAATAGCAGTCACCGATACCGGCCACGACCCAACCTGATAAGCAGGGGACTGATGAAGACGATGATTACGGGATTCCCCAATCTTTTATAGTCCTCGATGACTCTAATGCAACCAAATTGGCGGTCAAAGAGCTGGAATAGGTCATATTGACTGAGTATCTACTCGATCGGAAGGCATACCTGGGCACGGGGTTAACTCCCGAGCTCAGGAAAAAACTTATTCAATTTCTTATAGCTAACATGGATTGTTTCTCCTGGTCCCATCTTGATATGACAGGGATCCCACCGGAGATAACCACTCACAAGCTAAGCCTGGACCCGAAATTCAATCCGGTCAAGCAAAAAAGGAGGCCCCAGTCCGAAGTCAAACATGCTTTCATCAAGGACGAGGTATCTAAACTTCTTAAAATAGGGTCCATTCGGGAAGTTAAATACCCGGATTGGTTAGCAAACGTAGTGGTGGTCCCTAAAAAAGGAGACAAATTAAAAATGTGCATAGATTATAAGGATTTGAACAAAGCATGTCCCAAGGACTCTTTCCCTCTGCCCAACACTGATCGCATGATCAATGCCACGGCCGGCCACGAGGTCCTCAGTTTTCTCGATGCCTATCTCGGGTACAACCAAATACAGATGAACCCGGATGATCTGGAAAAAACCTCCTTCATCACTAAGTACGGCACATACTGCTATAATGTGATGCCATTCGGATTAAAAAATAGCGGTGCCACTTATCAACGCCTAGTAAATCGGATGTTTGAGGAACAAATAGGATAATCGTTGGCAGTTTACATTAACGATATGCTGGTTAAGTCCCTGCGAGTAGGGGACCATTTAAAACATTTGCGAGAAACCTTCACCATATTGAAGAAGTATAATATGAACCTAAATCCAGAAAAATATGCGTTTGGAGTCGGATCAGGAAAATTCCTGGGGTTCATGGTATCCAACCGAGGAATCGAGATCAACCTCGACAAGATCAAATACATCGAAGATATCACGGTTGTGGACAACAAAAAGGCCGTGCAAAGGCTAACCGGGCGCATAGCCGCCCTAGGGCGATTTATTTCGAGGTCATCCGACAAAAGCCACCGATTCTTTGCACTATTGAAAAAGAAGAATAACTTCTCGTGGACTCCAAAATGCCAACGAGCTTTGGAGGAGCTAAAGAGGTACTTATCCATCCCACCGCTACTTCACACACCGAAAACAGACGAACAACTGTACTTGTACTTGGCAGTCTCAGAGATAGCAGTAAGTGGAGTCCTAGTTCGGGAAGAGCAAGGTATGCAATTTTCAATTTATTATGTTAGTAGGACATTAGGTGAGGCCGACACTAGGCAACCTCACCGAGAAAAACTGGCTCTTGCTCTACTAAACGCCTCTAGGAAGCTAAAACCATACTTCCAGTGTCACCCCATATGCGTCGTAACAACTTACCCTTTGAGGAACGTTATGCATAAGCCCGAACTCTCAGGCCGATTTGCCCAATGGGCTGTGGAAGTAAGTGCGTACTGACTATTTTTCTAAGTGGATGGAAGCCCAGGTATACGAGAAGATCAGAGAAAAGGAAGTCATCAATTTCATTTGGGATCACATCATATGTCGGTTCAGATTGCCTGCCAAAATCGTATGTGATAACGGGAAGCAGTTCTTGAAGACCATAAGATTAAAAGGATCCTATCGACCCCCTATCACCCTAGTGGGAATGGAAAAGTTGAATCTACCAGCAAAATCATACTCTAAAGCCTTAAAAAGAGGTTAGTCGACGCCAAAGGGAGATGGAAGGAAATACTACCCGAGGGTCCTATGGGCATACCGTACAACCTCGAAGTCCAGTACCGGGGCCACCTCATTTTCTTTGGTTTATGGCACAAAAGCTTTAATACCGGTCGAGGTCGGAGAACCAAGCATCAAATTTCGATATGCAAAAAAGGAATCGAACGACGAGGCTATGAGTACGATCCTGGAGCTATTAGATGAAAGGCGCGAAGCCACCCTTGTCCGGCTGGCCTCCCAAAAACAGCGGATCGAAAGGTATTACAATCGAAGGTCCAACCTTCGACACTTCAATACCGGGGACTTGGTACTAAGAAAGGTCACACTGAACACACGGAACCCGAACGAAGGAAAATTGGGACCGAACTGGGAAAGACCGTACCGAATTATCGAGATCACTGGAAAAGAATCCTACAAGCTTGGAATAATGAACGGCGAGTAATTACCGAACAACTGGAATATAACTCACTTAATGCGATATTACTGCTAAGTTATGACCCCATTCTTTCTTTTATTTTACATTTCAAACTAACACTTGCAGGTAACCATCAAGGGATGATACGAGATCTTATGTCTAAAATCGCGTGTGCACTCTTTTTCCCTTGAACCGGCTTTGTCCCAAATGGTTTTTCCGGCAATGTTTTTAACAAGGCAACAAGTAAATCGTACTAACTTAGAATTGAAGGCCGGCTACAAACCGGTGACAATTATCATAATAGCATTCGAGGCCTCTCTTCGGTCAGCCACGAACACAGGAGGGCATTACCCTCGGATATTGACTTTAGCCAAGAAAGAAACTTCGTGATTGAAGGGTCTCGATCATTAGGATTCATCATAAGGGTCAAACGATCAAATGAACCATGCCCACACAGACCGCTCGAGCCCTGACACAAAACATATATACATGTACAACTATTATGCACAAGAGTGAAAAGAAGTCTCTTCCTTGCACATAAACATCCTGTCCTTTAAAATTTTTCTTGAATACTCATGGAGTTTTCCACATCCGATCCCCTAAAGGTATCGAGCCCAAGGGACACTTTAATATGAGTTTGAACAATCACTCTCATTTGGGGAATGCCATCCAAAAATAATCTCGGGCGGTCCGAGCTATCATACTTCGTGGGCAAAAGACCCATTAGGCAACGTCCGATTTTCAAAAGGCCAGGGCCACCCCACTTGGGGACTGTTATCTCAGGCATGCCGGGATAGATCTGGATAGCAAGCTCACTAGGAGACACCCGAACTAAAATGGCTATGGCCATATTAATATGCTCGGAGATATCCGAGACCCATAACAAAAATAAGGCCTTCAAAAACTTTTCGTAATTGATTCTTAAGGATCCCCTCGGTAAACTATAAACCTAAATTACTTGGGAAATTTTTTTCGATAACACTGAATCCCCATGATGCCTCAAAACAAAATAATGTTAAAGGCGAGGTTTGTTCGAACCATCGAACATAACCTAACTATTAAATTCTAAGGCATTTCGATCTTTGTGAATACAAATAAGAAAGCGAAGGAAAAACTCAAAAGTTTTGAAAGGAAAAAAGTCATCATATATGTATCAAAAATTCTTTTTACAAGAGCTAAATAGCCCCGATAAATTTTTTTTACAAAGGTCGAACGGCCTCAACAAAAAGATGATACAAAAAACAAAAGGCAAAAATGCCTAAAAAGATCCTAAACGGCCTAGTCTTCATTGGGGGCCACGTCATCACCTACGGGGTCTTCGCCACCATCGAACTCGCCCAGACCTTCAGACCCCTCGGAATCTTCCTCCTCAGGATAAGCAAGCTTCCTAGCCTTGGCTTCGAATATCTTGGCATTCTCGATTTCAGCCAATAAGTCAAAACTCGTGGGCATGAAGCTTATTTGGCATTGCTCGAACAAAAAAGTTAAGGTCATTCTGGGTTAACAAAACCTGAGGGCATAAAGCTTATTTGGCATTGCCCGAACAAAAAGGGTAAGGTCGTTCCGGATTAACAAAACCCGAGGACATAAAGCTTATTTGGCATCGCCCGAATTAAAAGGCTAAGGCCGTTCTGGTTTAAACCCGAGGAAATGAAGCTTATTAGGCATTGCCCGAACTAAAGGCTAAGGCCATTTCCGGGTTAACAAAACCCGAGATAACACAAGCCTACGAAAAACACATTCTCGGCAAGTCATATTCTAAAAAGCATAAGTATTTCAAGGAAAAGGTTCTTGGACATACCTAGTCCCACGATGCTTTAGGGATAATGAAATCAAAAGCCAAGCCTATTTAGAATTCCGAACATGACTACTTAATGATAAGGCATTTCAATCTTTGCAAAAGATAAAAAGAAAATCAAAGGAAAGAACTCGAGAATTATCAAAAAGAAATAGAAAAGTTGTATTCACGAAGTATTGTCTTTACAAAGACCGAGCAGCCTCGACACACAATACTAAGTACAAAAAGGAGTAAAACCAAACAGAAGCAGCCTAATCTTGGCTGGAGCCTGCCTCGTCATCAGGATTTCCGAGGTTTTCTCCACCCTCGGACCTGACTGAGCCCTCGGAATCATCCTCCTCGGGATAGGCCAAACTTCCCAGCCTCGGCTTCAAACACCTTGGCATCCTCAATCTCCGCAGATAAATCAAAACCTCGAGCGTGAAATTCCTCGAGGGTCTGCCTACGGGATTGCTACTTCATATGCTTGACTATATTTTTTGATTGGTCTTAAACTGCTTCAGCATCGGCCTTGTACTGGGCCACCATTTCATTAGCTTTGGGCTTGACCATGGTAACATCCGACTTGGCCGTTTTAAGCTCCTTTGCCAGATTATTTCGATCTGAGACGGCCAAACCTAGCCGAGATTGAAACTCTTCGACCTTTTTTTTCTAGATCTCGGCCCTTTCCTTTGCCGCTCTTAGCTGGATTTCGGCCGAAGTTAGTTGTGCCCAAACAACCTCTTTTTTTTAGGCCAGATGATCCATCTTGCCTCTCCATTCATCGGTCTTAGCTTTAATTCGAAGATGATCAATCCGATCGAGTTTTTGCTGGATCTGCGGAATTTGACCATCAGTCACTGAATCAAATTCATCATCACTTATTTGGAAAATTTTTACTTGCTCGACCAAGCCAGCATGATCCTTCCGAGAACCTCCAGCTCGGCACAGAGGTTCTTAGCCTCTCCTTGGAGCTGCTCACTAAGAAGTTTAAAGGTGTCTCTCTTCTCAGTAAGCTCTCAAACTTCGGCTTCAATGTTTTTCAGGTCATCCCTGTACCTCAAAAGAGCCTCATGATGAAGCACCGAACCCTACAAGCAAGAAAAGAAATGCTAAGTCATCTGCAAAAAAAATCTAAAGTGTAAGTAAAAAATTCACTTAGGAAAGCATGAAGTTACCCGGTTCAATGCCTGTTGCACTTCATTAAAAAGGCAGGGTGCATTCACCCTGTTCATCTTAGCTTGATCATCTTCAGTCACCAGGCATCGAAGATAGCTGGCCACCCCTACATGGGGAGAAAGAATCCGAGCGTCTTCCGGAAGGAAAAAAATAATGGTATATTTCCGATCAGGATATGCACTCGGAGCAGTAAATTTACTGACCAATCTCGGTCTTGAAGAAGGCCTGCTTTCTTCCGGGGATTGGCTTTTCCTCGGTATGTCTAAGTCTCCTAATCCGGCAGTGTCTTCCGTGGCCTTTGAGTCCACGCCATCGAAGATACCGCGGAAAAGGTCATTCATTCCATGAGTCCCTTCAGCGGGGCATTCTTTAGCAGCTTGCGCCTCATTAAACATCGATTCTCTGAATGAGGGTGACTCGGCAACCTCTATTACGCCAAGTGCCTCCTTCGAGGTGTTGCCCGCAGCTCGTGAGAATCCGACCTCGGCCTCCTCGATTTCTCTAACTTGATGAGGGTCAGCTTCACCCCCCTCCGGCTCGGAAGCTCCTTGACCTTCGGGCTGAGGCAGCACGCTATCCATCAGGTCAAATTCCTCTCCTTCCCCTTCGGACTCATCTCTTAATTGGTAAAGTAAATCTGGAGGAGGCGCTCGAGCACTGGTGCTTTCCTTGGATTTTTGCACCAATCGCCTCTTCGGTTTATCCTTCTCAGGACCAGGAGAACTCGGAGCCTTTACTCCTTTCTTCTCTTTATCCTGCTTTGGACCAGGGGGCTCGGTGAAGACATCATCGTCACCTGATGGAGGCCTCATTTCAACATCTTTTGGTAAACCTGCAAAAGGAAAGTAAAACAACTTAGAAATCGACGGTGTGGAAGTAAAGTCGAATATAACTTTAAAAAAAATCTCACCATTAGAATGGGCCTCCCATCGGCCCTTTGGAAGCTCACGCCATGAGCGCTTGGAGTAAGATTTATGTGTTGCGATACCCTCAACCCACTCCTTGAGTCGAGGAACTGCTCCCAGAATTCGAGCAACAGCTGCATCGCCACAAGGCACTAATGAGAAAAGAAAAGGAGGAAGAGCAAAGAACCAAACTTGGAAATTAATATTGCACTTACGGGACATGTTGCACTTCTCAAGAAATGGCATGTGTTCGGCAAGTATTAAATTTGAGGTCTTCACTCGAATGAATCGGCCCAACCAGCCTCGGTCCCGGTCTTCATCGATGCTCGAAAATGGGGCCTTACTAGCCTAACGTGAAAGCTTGAGTCGGGGACTATACAGGCACATAAGGTGGTCGACGGTGAAGGGACACACCTCGAGTTTGCTCACGAAGAAGCGAAAGAGAATTACTATCCTCTAGAACGAAGGATGAATTTCCCCGAGGGTCACCTCATACCTCTTGCAAAAGGCTATAATAACTGGGTCTGAAGGACCCAGCGTGAAAGGGTAAGTGTAAACACTTAAAAAACCCTCCACGTGGGTGGTGATTGCTTCCTCGGGCATAGGAACCACTACATGCTTACGACCCAGTCGCAGTCCTCCTTGACCTTGTCGAGAACACTATCAGTGACCGAACATATGTATCTCGAGACCGGCTCGCACCGGCCCGGTACCGAGAAGGTTTTCTCAACCTTGAAATCGGCTCCGGTTGGGCAACCCGTAGGGACGAACATCTTTAGAGGGGGTTCCGGTGTCGGTTCCTCAGTAATAACAGGCAAAACATTCTCAGTCGGTCTCAGGGAAGAGGGGTTTTCTTTTTGAGGAACGGATTTTGAAGTCTTTTCCATTGCTTCTTAATAGAGGAAAAAAGAAGGTGTTGATAAAAGAGAAGGTGTAATTAGCAGATAACTTATGAAAGCTTTCAGAAAACCAAAAGGGAAGAAGTTTTAAACATAAGCCAGAAAACCAGAAGATGAGAGTGATGAAGTTTTCTTAAAGCACAAGAGCAAAAGTTTGAATGTAAAGTTCTAATGAATGGATGGAAGAGTTTTTATAGTTTTCTCACACGGCGGTTCGCATCCTGAAGTGGTTGACTGTTAACTGATACACATTTAATACCTTGAAGACTGGACCGACGAGACGTTTCAACTATTCGTATCACTTATGTCATGGGTTCGTCGTCATGATTTATCGAAGTGAGAATCGAAAACTCGTATTGTTTCTCATCATTTAATCATCGAAAAACAAGGGGATTTTACGTCATGATTTTGTCACTTACGTCATGATATATCGAAGTGAGAATCTGAGGCTAATATCGTTTCTCCGCATCTACTCTCTAAAAAACGAGAAAACTATCTGTATACGGGTAAAACCGGGCTCGATGTTCTATCGAGCTTCTAACCTCCCTAATTAAAGCAGGTTGAAATATCTGTAATCGGGTAAAAGTCGAGCTTGAAGTTGAATCTTACGTCCAACACAATCAGCCAAGATCAAAATATGGTAATTAAGATCAGACCCAAAGCATTGCTAAAATTAGTCATCGACACCACCAGATTTGCCCTCGAGTTTACCAAAATCATAACCAGTCCCGGTCATAATGGTCTCAAGGAATATATTGCCAGCTTATCCGAAATTCCCGCAATTAACTGGACATTTCGGCAGAAATCACGAAATATACCAAAAAAGGAACCAGTGGTCACCAAATCTAGGACATTTTTACCTTTTATGAAATTATAGAATAATGCCTAAAAAGTAGGTTCCTCTAATATATAAAAGGGGGCCTCACAATTCATGAGGACATTGTAACATATACTGATAAGCAATACATTCTCTAAGTTCTTACTCTTTGGTATCTCTGTGTCAATAAAAGTGCATTCAATTCAAGGGTGGCTTGCTTTTCTAAGCTGAAATCATCCAATTCATGTGGTTTGCAGTTAATTTATCGTTATTTATTTCAATTGCAATCTAATTTATCGCTATTTATTTCAATTGCAATCTAATTTATCGCTTTGTATCAAGTTAATCTGCATATCCTTTAAACCACTAATAAATTCAATTGCTATCCGATTTTGAGGGTAAACAGATTCGGAACTTGGGTTATAAAGTATTATTCTTTCTATAGTATTCTAAAATTTTGGGTAATTTATTCTTAAATTGGTCTCAAGTTGATTACTTGGTTCAAGCAACTAGTTTCGATGTTGGATATTTGGGGCCCACTTCAAATTAATTCTAAAAAGTAAAAGCCTAATTTACTTGAAGGGTATGCGTTTCGGACCGTGTGTCACACGAGATGTGAGCTGAGTAGATCGGATATTTACTTGATCATTTAAAGTGTTAATATGGTATAGAGATCAGTTGAACTGTTTGTCTAATCGTTAAGGACAACTTAAAGGGATCGTTTATGTATTTTGTCTAAATATTAACAAAGCTTTGATAAATAATTAACATAAAAAATAGAAGTACAAATTTCTACTAATAATCAATGTAAATCGTCGTATAACGACTTTTTTGGTATGAGCCTAAGGAGAGAGGGGTGATTAAACATCAAAGTGTCTATCTATTTATATATTCCTCACTAATAAATAATTGGTTGAGATTGTTATAGAATCTTTGTTCAAAGACCACCTTTTTGTGATATGTTCATTTGCTCTTGCTCTTAAGCCCTTAAATCTAGTCGAATTTTCTTGGGGGGTTTGGGCGGGGGAGGGGGG
>MCJB01022264.1:57033-91033 GCA_002018475.1 Nicotiana obtusifolia | reverse complement strand
AGGGGGGAGGGGAGAGGACAATGCTTAAAGTTGTCGTGTACGAATCAAGAAAAGAGGATAAGATCTTTTTTTTTTTTTTTTTTTTTTTTTTTTGTATACATGCATATATATACAACCTAGTGAAATTTTATTTGGTATATATGGTTGTTGATGCAAATCGTCAAAGTACTTCAAGGAAATCTAAGTATGGAATTTTTAAAATATTTTACTCTAGATAATCTAGTTAAGGATTAGGGAATATTAGTGACCCTTTGATTCTTCCTATAATGAGAGGTGTAGCAATAATGAAAACATCCAAAATCATATGATACCAAAGCACAGATTCAAAATCAATTGATTCTTCAATGAGACACACACATTGTTTCTAACTCGAAATGTGGTCTTTGCTTCTAGTAGGGAATGATACTGAAACATCTGCATAGTATCTTTCAATTAATATATCATTAATCAACACAACAGTAAAAGAAAATCTTCTGAAAACAAAGAACCACGCATTCTGCTGTCCAGCTATAAATAAAAATCTTGCAATCAAGCCTGGGAACCTTCTTAATTTGTCTGTCTTATAGGCATGTAATAGTTTACTTCACAAGTAAGTTGTACAAGAATTATAAAATTGTAGAATTATTACTAGTAAAAGTTGAATATGTAGTTTGTAATTTAAAATTAAAGTGTTTGGTTTACAACCACAGTTGATTTGACAGTTTAATTTAACTAACATAATTGAAAAATAATCAACGTGCAACTTCAAATGCTATTACAAATACTGAATTGTCCTAAAGCAAGTGTAACTTGTCATAATCCCGGTAACAAAATTAGGAGTGTGATGGACTGAGTATGGAGATAAAAATAATTAATATGATCTACGAAAATAGTTGAAAACTTGAATAGAGAGTGAAATGGGTTAGTACGCCGGATTCATATAGCCAATTCTAATTGGTCTGGGATTGAGCCGTCAATGATTGACATTTGACAGAGCGAGAAATGTGTTTAGCTATGTATTTTGAAGTTTTAAGTTGCTATTCTGCCTTTTAAACTTGAGAAAGAAGCCACTGCAGATATAATTCGATTCTCCTACACAACCTTCTTTTTATATATGTTTGTAGTTGGTGTTAGATACACTACACATGGGACAATAAAAATCTGCGTTTGCGTTATGCTCTATTCTAAAGGCGTGCGACATGCAATCCATCAACCTATTCTAATCAAGGACAGATTGAGGGTCAAATACAAGTTCATTAAATATTTGTATATATATTTGAGTGTAATTAGCCTAATAATTATTTTACTATTAATTTTGAAGCTACCGTAGAAAGTTAAACTTCAACTTATGGATCCATCTTTCATTCTAATGATCAAAACTTTCTATACACTAGCTAGTTCAACACTAATTCATGAACAAACCTTTTTCGCTTTCAATTTTTTATATGACTAGTATCTATGAACGTATGTTGCACGTTAATAGTGGCACGTGATGATTAAAATATTTATTTATATGAAGGAACAATAAAACTTAATTAATGAGAGAAATTTTATGTATAATAGTACAACAATCATACATGAATTTAAAATAAAAGGTCATCATCAAAAATTACACAAATGACCAATTTTGTCATGTTAGTTAGATAATTATATATTATAGTTTAAAAGTATTTAATGTGATGGTGTCTTAACGAACACTTCTTTGTGGATAATATTTTTTAGTGTATGTTTCTTCCTAATGCGTTGGTTGCTCTGCCTTAACCAGAACCCTTGTTGTCGATCTTGATATCCCTCTTGAAAGTGCAACATACAGTTGTTCGTGCAAGAAAATATATTGCGGTAAATACAGTCCAATATTTAAGATTTTTGTCCTTATGCTTTATTTATTATATTTTTAGAACATAAACATACTATATATTATTTTCACACAAATTTAAAGGATATTCCTTAGTTTCGGAAGAAGATCCCTGAATATACTTAGAAGCACATAAACCAGTATCATCGTTTTTGCATGTATGCCGTTATTGTGAAAACTTCTATATATCATTTGTGTGCTATTACATAAGCTATTCGGCGTATCTAAGTTTTTTGGTAGCATCACGGGCATATTTCTCTACAAAATTAACGTATATACAATGGAAGATCAATTTTAACTTAGTCTATTATACATACAATGACTCTAACATATGTAAGAAATAAGAAACTTGACAACAAACATGTATGGTAGAAGGTCATTTTGGTATTAAAGTATTTAAGTATTTTTCTTGGTAGTAATTATTGGTATCATTTTCTGCTAAGTCAAAAACTGGAAAAAAAATTATTTTTACTATATAATTTTACAATCAACCTTTTATTTTATTGATCACCATATTCATTTCAGCTAGCTAAGATATCTTTTTAATTCTATCATGCGATTTGCACAGATTACGATTTAATCTAATGATAGAAATATTTCTCTTATTAAATGCATTACTATTACCATTGAGATTGATGACCAAGTATTCAAAAAGAACCAAATCATCTTTTATTGGATACTCTACCTCGTTTCCGGCACGAAGCAAGAAGATATTGAATATTGGATATGTTCTTACTTTATATTTCTTGTCAGTTGAATCTTTTTCATTTGAGGACAGAAGTAAAACTTTGGCAAGCTAGCTTTTACAGTCTATGCTTTTGTCGATTTTGGAACTAATGATAGTACTTGACATATATCACCTCCCAAATCATTAATTTTTCATCAAACGGTTCATTAATATCTAATATATCTCTAGAACTCTGGGCTATTATTTCGATTGTTTCATACTTAGCCATAAGTGCTTCATCCCATATTATCAATTTTGTTTTTTCTTTTAAATTTAGCACCATTGCGCTGCTTTGATATATCTGTGATGGTTATTTAAGTTGTTTGAAGAGGTATATCAAATCTAAAGTGGGTGGTCTCACAATAAAATCGTTGTTGGTACACCACTTGCTATATTTGCTAATAGTGTCATGCCTCTTGATATGCTATTTGCAAGTAATGCATGACATAGAAATATTATTTTGATTCTGCCGGAGGCATCTACAAAGAAGAATCTCGTCATAGCAGAGTTCGACTCTTTATAATATAGTCTTGAAAACTTGTTCTTGTTTAGGATTTAGCTTTGATTGTGCTTCCTTAGACACTTGTATAGCATTTTGATTCTTAATAATATACTAACATTTTTACTTTGTGTTCTAACGCTCTTTTTATGGAATAAATTTATGTACTCTAAGATTTTTTTTTTAACTTGAATAAGAATTTTACTCATATGATAAATTTAGAAAATAATTGAATTGGATTCTCTTGCTAAATAATTAAAAAAAATTAATTTTTTTTTAGTTTTAAAAATAATTTATTCTATGTTGATTCAGATCTTAATATTAGTTCATCTCTTGTTTTGATTTAATCTTAATTGTAATTCGATCCACCATAAATTTTATTTTCAAACAGTAATAAAGATTGATATGACATTTCACTTTTAGATCTTTATATTTGTAGAATCATTAGTGGTATTGACTCTTACGATCTATTTTTTTCTCTTTCTCATACACTTATATTCTTAAATATTTTCCGAATTGTTGTTTAATAATTGGGTATTTTTTAATATTACACAAAAAAATTGATAAAAAGATATTATTATTTGAGTAGTAAAAGAGTTCAAATATAATATAAAAATATATTATCGTGGAGGTATTTTTTTTCTCAATTTCAACCCTTTATGCATTTCATTTAATATTACTTTTATTTTTTCTTCGTATTGGACATTATGTAGTGGTAATGTATTGCCAATACCGAGGATTCTTATGAAATTGATTTTATTAAACTTTCCTACATATTATTAATAAGAATTTAATAGACAAAATATTAATTTTAAAATCTTAAATATTTAAAATAAGCATAGAAGATATTGTACTCCAAAAAATAGGTTTTGCAGTTATGTCTTTTTCCTATGAGTTCTTCCATTTAACATTTTAGGGTCATTTTGATATATTAATATTGTATTTATGCTTTTATAATAATATAGGCTCTCATTTTTATAAATTAATTTGGACAATATAATACATTCTCAAATTAAATTAGTAATATGACATTTACGTTTTCAAATTAAATTGGTAATAAGAATTTTTAAGAAGTATATCCTAAAAGTAATAGGATTAAATGACTAAAGATATTTACTTGTTCAATTTTATATGAATTAAACAGCCCGAAAGTAATTATACTAATAGGATTCCTAAAGGTAATCATATAGAATTCCTAACGTGTAGTATTATGTCCTAAAACTAATAGGATTATAAGGCTAATATTTAAAATTTAGGTTACGCCCTTTTATTATGAGTTATTATGCTTAATATTATAAGGTTATTTTAGTAAACACAAATTGTATTCATGCTTTTATAATAAATATAGATAGATATAAATAGATTGTGTGTATATAAATATTCTATTGTGAAAGGCAGCATATATGATCCAGTTAAAGATTGAATTAACTGCCAACAACTAAGAGTGGTTCAAGTGATTTGAGGCATATATGTGGGACCATGTAGCAGCCGTAATTGAAAAGTAAGAACAAGTTTAGACTTTACGAAGTTGTATATATATTTTACACCTATAAATACCATTCTCCCTTTCCTGTGTCTTCCCTATCTCCTATTTTCGCGAGCATTATTTCCATTTGTCAAATACTTCAAGGAATTTTTGTGGTGATTTGGGTGTTGACTAGTTTGTAATTTAAGTGGGGAAACCCGACATTAATTAGCGACTTGAGAGCTTTATATTTTGAAGATGGTCCATATTTTTTTTACAAATAACTTACTGATAAGTAGTTTGTATTTGTAACATATAAGAATTTTTTTTTTCGAAAAAATATTTCTTCATGAAATAATATGTCTTCAAGAAAATAATTTATAATTCGTTGTATTTTGAAGGGACTTTGGATGTATTTCTCAACACTATACAGCTTTAAATAGTTATTGTAACGACCCGACCAGTCGTTTTGAGCTTTAGCGTCGTTCAGCGGTTTGAGGCCTTGAGTAGCTTTACTTCAGGTATTATGACTTGTACATGTGGTCGGAATTGAATTTCGGGAAGTTCAAGATTAGATTGGAAAGAAAATTCTAATTTAGGAAGCTTTAAGTAGGAAGAGTGGCTAAAGTGTGACTTTTGAGTAAACGACCTCGGGATTAGGATATAAAGGTTCCAATAGGTTCGTATGATGAACTCGGACTTGGGCGTATGTTCGGGTCGAGTATCGGGTGGCTGGGAATATTTCGGCGCTTATTACGGAAGGTTCGCATTTTGAAGGTTTATGAATTTCCTAAGTTTGGGATTAAGTGGATTTTGATGTTATCGATGTCCGTTTTGGATCCCGAGCCTGGGAACAATTTCGTATGGTGATTGTAGTCTTAGGAGTGTGTCCGGATTGTGAGTTAGAGGTCCGTAGTGGAATTGGGCTTAAAATGGCGAAAGTTGAATTTTTGGGAAGTTTGACCGGGAGTCAAACTTTTTGATATCAGGGTCGGATATCGATTCCGGAAGTTCGAATATGTCGTAATGTCATTTAAGACTTGTCTGCAAAATTTGAAGTCGTTCCGGATTGATTTGATATATTTTGCCACAAGATATAGAATTTGGAAGTTGAAAATTTATAAGTTTGATTCAAGGTGCGATTCATGATCTTGATGTTGTTTGACGTGGTTTGAGGCTTTGACTAAGTTCGTATTGTATTTTGGGACGTGTTGGTAGGTTTTGGTTGAGGTCCCAGGGGCCTCGAGTGGATTTCGGATAGTTAACGGATTGGAATTTGGACTTGGAGGATGGCTGAAGCTTCAGATTTGCTGGTGTCTGGTTTTCTTCTATGCTTTCACGAAGATGTTCCCGCGTTCGCGTAGAGGAAGTTGAGGACTGCTGGAATTTACCCTTCGCGTTCGCGAAGGAGGTCCTGCGTTCGCGAAGGATTACTCGTGAGGCAAGTGATGTTGTTCTTCGCGTTCGCGAAGGTATGGCCCCGGTGTGATTCGCGTTCGCGAGAGAGACCTTGCATTTGTGCAAGAGGATTCTTGGGCAGTGACTTTTTGTGCTTTGCGAACGCGATAAAAATTTCGTGTTCGCGAAGAAGGAAAACACCTGAGTAGATTGTATTAAATCGGGAATTTTGCTCATTTCTCTTATTTTTACTTGGTGGGGCGACCATTGGAGTTCTTAAAGAGGAGATTTTTTTCATTCATTGTGAGGCAAGATATTCCCACCTATTGTGAGTTAAATACATAAGTTGTGTACGGATTTATACATAAAATTTATGAAAAATAGTGGGATTTTGAAAGGAAATCTAGAAATTGATATTTTAGATTTTGACCACGAATTTGGGAAAGGAATTGGAAATAAATCATATATTTGCATTCATATTGTTATGGGCAATATTTATTTCAAAAATTTTTGAAATCCGGGCACGTGGGCCCGAGGGTTGACTTTATTGACTTTTCGAGCAGAGTTGAAAATTATTATAAATCGATTAATTATGAGTATGAGAGTGTATTTTTATTGGTTTGCACCTTGTTTGACTAGTTTTGGAGCGATGGGCATCGATTTGAGGTGTTAGAATGGCGTTGCATTCGGTTATGAAACTTCTGAGTGAGGTCAGTCTTCTGTCTAACCTCGTGAGGGGAAAACTACCCCTAGGTGGTGTAATTGTTATGTGTTACTTATTGCGGAGGCTACGTACGCACAAGGTGACGAGATGTCCGTACGTAGCTATATTCATGTTATGTCCGGGTAGACTTAGGTTCACACCATGCTATAGCTGTACTACTTAAGTTGTCTCTTACCTATTTAATTCCTTTATTTCACGTTGCAACTTGAGGCGAGACTTGTGTAGAGTGATAGGCTCAATATGGTAGAGATTCGACGCGCTTCGTGATTAGCCATGAAATAATTGTACTCCCCTTACAAATTTCTCCGGCGTTGTGCGTTTTCATCAAAAGTTTTCCCATAAAATTTATAACTCACACGTCTATTCGTGAGGGGTCAAGGACCCGTTAAAGCTTCTTATTCCAATGAGATCGGGCTATTCGCCTTGGCAGTATAATAGATATATTTATGGTTCGTGTTGTTCGACCCTCGGCAGTGTGCGCATTATGATGGGATCGGGCAGTTCGCCTCGGCAGGATTATGTATCACAGTCTCATGGGAGAGGGCCGTTTGCCTTGGCAAAATAATAGATGTATCTATGGTTTGTGTTGTTCGACCCTCGGCAGTGCAAATATTATGACGGGATCGGGCCGTACGCCTCGGCATTTCTATAAGATACTCTTACGAAATCGTGCGTAATAATCGGTAAGAAGCCAGCATATCTGTGATCTTGTTCCTGATTGATTTGTGACGATCTATCTGGTAAGGTCCATTATAACTATATACTCCGATTGAGGAGGCAGTTACCAGCTGAGAGTTTGAGTCATTGCTGAGAGGAGGACTGTACCATGTATTTACACTTGTTATTTCGTTTATCTACTGTGACTCCCTGTTTACTTCTACTCTATCTATCATATTGGACCACTAGTAAGTGTTGATGTCGACCCCTCATTACTACTTCTCTAGGGTTAGACTAGATACTTACTAGGTACGCGTTGATTTACGTACTCATACTACACTTGCTGCACTTTTTGTGCAGGTACTTCTCTGTCTAATAGTCTTATGGGCGCAGAGGCGCGGCCATTGCGGGAACTTTACCGTGAGCTGCATCTCACGCTCCGATCCGCAGTCTGCAGAGTCTCCCTTAGAGTTATTTATATTTTCCAGTCTAACTTGTATTCCATACAGATGTTGTATTATATTATGTTTCTTTATTGATGCCTATGCACTTATGACACCGGGTTTTGGGAGTTTTTGCTGGTTGATTGTTATTGTAGATCACATAGTTATTATCATTTTTCCCCCTGCAAATTCTATTTTATATTGTTTAAGTGATGGAGATTATGATCTTGAGAGTAATAAATGAGTAAGTAAAATGATGAATTAACGTTGGCTTGCCTGACGGCGGCGTTAGGCGCCCTCACGACCAATAGTGGATTTTGGATCGTGACAGCTTGGTATCAGAGTGTTAGGTTCACTTAGGTCTCATGAGTCATGAGCAAGTCTAATAGAGTCTTACGGATCGGTACGGAGACGTCTGTACTTATCTTCGAGAGGCTACGGGCTGTTAGGAGCACTTCCCTTCTTGATTCCTCTTTATGCAGTTTGATTCCTTTGAGGCTTATGCCTTTATTTTCCTTCCTATCATTCTTATATGATGTTGAGCACTCATGTCGATTTGGCATCGTGGAGTTGTAGTGGTACTACAGACATGGAGCAGGATGTTTCTCCCTGTGCATTCGAGCAAGTTATTATCGTCTTCTTGCGGAAGGATGTTCTATTATTTCAGCTCGGTAGCTGTATTTCTGATGGTTTTGAGGCTATGCACAGGTTGTTATGATGTTCATGAGTTGTTATCTTACAGTATTGATGTAATGGTGGGGTGCTCGTTTATGTGCCGATGCAGTAAATGACTTGAAAGGAGGTTTTTCTCAGTGCATGATTCAGAGGTTCAGCATTTAATTCCAGCAGGGGAAAGGCAATCCGACTATAGCTGTTCAGGCTTGAGTTGATGGAGTACCGAGACTTGATATTTCTAGCGTGACGGAATTTTTATTGGTGATGTGGTGTCATCGTCCTTGTTTGAATGCATTAATGTTCGCCGGTGTTATTCTCTTCTTTTATTTTCCTTCGGGGCAGGGTGTTGTGAAATGGTGCTTGAGAAGCGGTCGTTAGAGGTGGCAGCGTATGGCAGTTTCATAATCGAATCGGTGTTTCTAATGTCGATGGCTCGAGAAAGATTATCTTCGAGGAGGCTTGGAGTTGGTAGCAATTTAATAGTTTAGGTGCTACTGCGATAGATCTTGAATTGAAGTAGCATTTGGGTATCAAAGGATGAGGAAGGGATTTTATTTGGGGATGGAGGCTACTGCATTGAGGATGATTGAATATGGCAAAGAGGAGTTACTTGAAATGAAAAAGGGTGTGAAAACTTGATTATCGTTTTTTTTATGCAACGTGACATCGAGTTTGGGAGGTATTGGTAGATTTTCAGTTGATATCAATGGGGAATGAACGTACTTCTACAGCTGGTGAATGAGCAGGGGCTCAGGAGGGTTTACTGATTTCATAGTAATTGTACCCAGTGCAGCGTCATTGAAAGATGTTGGCATGGAATTTCCTCAGATGGGTTATCTCCAGTGAGCAGGTTAGCGGTTGCGTGATGTTGATGAAGCTTCTACAAAGAATTTTACTTGCTATCCGATAAGAGCTCGAATATGTGATTGTGGCTAATGATTTAGAATGTTCATGAAAAGTTTAACAGAAAGTTTTGGAGAAATTTAGCAGGTTAGTTGTGCGAGATCATGGTAATTGGGAAAGGAGGAATCTTGGTGGGTTCCAGGGTTATGTAATTATAGCTTCAAGCTAAGTGGGGGAGCCCCATCGTCTACGATTGGATCGCGTGGTTGTTTGCTTGTGCGGTTTCTGGCTATTAGTGCACTGGCGTATTATTTATGACTAAGAAAAGGAAATATCACGGGTAATTCAGCAAGGAACTTAATGGACGTGTGCTATGTTTGACGTTATCGATTCATGTTCAGGTTTTGGGAAGACTTAGAGTTTATGTTTTTTGTGGGAGTTATGTACAAGGAAAAGAATTCAATCGGGCGCTTCTTTGATAGGGTGTTCCCGTACTAGCAGCACACTAGAGTTTGACTTATATTCGGGGCCAAGTCAGAGTGGGTGGCTCTCAACAGTGGTCCTAGTGGGTTCAAGGAATTGAGTGCAGAGCCTAAGGACTTGGGAGGTTCTATGTTATCATTGACTATGCAGTGCAGTATTGGAGAAAAGGAAGAAAACAGTTTATGATTCGCGAAAAGTCTTGCAGGATGGGTGCACTAGTTGGAGATGTTATTGTGTGCTTGAAGAGGGTATGAGATGGTTCATGGGTTTTGAGACTATGTGGTCTCATGATTCGGATCACTCGGGATGAGTGCGGATCGAGTTTGTTATGTTGTGAATGGAGCTATTATATTTCTAAGTCAAGTCAAGAGTAAATTGAAAGAAGTTGGGTCGGTTAGTATTGGTTGAATCGGCATGTGTGGCAATGATCAGTCCCTTCGGTGTGTGAAGTTATACACATAGATTGTGGACGTACGTGCGGGCTTGACAGCCACCATACCTTGATTGATTTGGAAGATATTTGTTTCGAATGGCCTTGTTGTGTAAATGGACTCCGGAAGAGTCATGATAGTTTAGATCACGGCTTGAGGTTTGTACTTTCTGCGGTTTGGGAATTTAGTTGTGTGTTGCGTTGGTTCTTCTGAAATGAGCTAAGTGAAAGGTTTCTAGCCAATGAAGTGTTTTATTCCACTAGTAGTTCAAGGGTTATGGTGAGTACGTGCATTATCGTGTAGGGGCATGATAGGTGCAGTAACTGGCATTTTCTTTAGTGTCACCTGAGAACGGTGTTCTGTGTAAGAGGCTTCGTGTATTGATTTGCGGACTCTTGGTTGGCCTTATGGAATTAGTACAGTTGGTGGTGTAGAGGTGCAGAATTTGCTGCCTGGTGGGAAAGGTCGTGGGAGCGTATCCCACGGAGAAATTTGTATAAGTGTGACATGCTAGTCACTTGATTGTTAAGGATGGAGACCAAGTATGGAAATTCTCGCACTGTCACGAATGTGAGAATTTATGCCTGAAGGGCGCTCTATTCATTTGATCATGGACTGTGGAAGTTTGTTCCAGATTGCACGGCTGCCCGTGTGTGTCATGAGTGGGGCCATCGTGGATCCTTGAGAGGTTATTGGCCCAATGTGGTATGATCAGAATCGGTTCAAAGTCCATTGGTGGGTCTGATGTTAACGTGTGCTCTACATCAAGTCGGATGTGTTCATTCAGCATAGCTCTGCTTATGGAGGAGTCTTTGGGCGTTAGATGTTATTCCTGTAGTCAGCTATCCTATGTATCACTATATTATGTCATGGGAGTTGTGAGATGGCTTGATTATTCGCACATGTGTTGATCCCGTTTAGCTTGTGGTGTAAAATGAGCTAGATGGCTCTCGAGATACAGGTCATTTATTGCACCTCAGTTGTGTTTGGGTTCTGTGTGGCGCTACCCGTCTCCCCAGGGTTATATTTGTGGTCCATATTCGGGTATTTTGTAGGTATGGACATTATGTCTTGATGGGTATTTTCTTATTTATTGTTATGTACAGATCGGGTAGCACACTGCCCGGGTATGCTATTTGGATTGGGTTGCATGCCGCAACAATATCATGTTTGGATCGGGTTGCACGCTACAATGGTATCATGTGTGGATCGAGTTGCACGCTGCAATATTGAGATGTTAAGTACGGTTCCTTATATTTATTTTGTGTGTCCTGTTTCTTAGCTCTAAAAAAGGCTCATAGTATCTGATGGTCATTTTATTCGTTACGCGGGCTGAAAATAGAATTTTTTGAAGCCAAAACAAAATAGGTTGTTAGTTATATATTCTCCACGTTTAAACTCAATCTATTTTTTTGCCTCTTTAAGATATTCAATTCGTGCGTTTAAACAAGGAGTTAGGCTGGCATTGAATATTACATTATATATGGCTTATGAAAATCTTTTTTTTTTCCAATGACATTTAAGAAGTTCTATTTTAGTTGGTAACAAACTCCTATATATTAGGCACTATAACTTGATTCATGTTATTTTATGGTTTTAACTTCTATATTTTAGGCACTAAATATTACGTACAATTTTATCTCACATTCATTTTTTTTTTTTGAAGAAATAATTTAATTGTGAAGAGTTTAAAAGTCAATCAATATTTTGAGGATATTTTTCTTGTTCAATATTCAGCGTTCCAATATTTGTGCTTTTATAATAACTAGTCTTTATGTACGTGCTTCGTACGTAAATCTTCAGGCAATTATTTACATAGAGGAGCCAAAAATTAAACTTGAGGAATATTATATACAAGAAATAAGTTTATTTGAAGATATGATTTTCTTTAATAAGTTTGAAGTATCTTCAGTCTATTATTTATTTTTTAAAATAAAATTTTATTTTCAACTATGTTTTTCAAATTTTAAACAATTTTTTGAAACCAAAAGAAGCAATTTTTGAAGATATGGTCATAAGTCATTTAAACAATATACCTCAATTTATACAATAAATTGAGTAATTACATGTACGTATTATAACCTCTAGAGTTTTCGTACAACAATCTAACTATAATAAGATCAAGATAAACTCAATCGTAATAAATAACATCACATTATCAACAAAACTCAAAGACATTAGAAGATAAAAGAAAAAATAATAATACTCTATGTATAAAGCCTATCAATATTTTTGCATCGATTCAAAAGAATAAAAAATTAAACATAAAACTTACACTTCATAGACAAATTAGAAAGCAATACTTTTGTCATATTAATATGTCTATGTGTTGTCTTTTGACAAATAATTATCTCTTCTAGAACTCTGCACGTAGCTTACACAAAGCAACATACATTCGTAGGAACACACACACACACACACACACATATATATATGTATATATATATGTATGTATATATATATATATATGTATATATATATATATATATATGTATGTATGTATGTATGTAAGTTTAAGTTATATACAATCAATTAAAAAAATGAATGAGTAATTCATAATAAAAACCAACCCAACATTCATTCAATAGAGAAGGAAGTACTTGGAAGTAAACATTATCACATGTGCTTATTTAAACAAAAACATTATCACATGTGCTTATTTAAACAACTCTATGTCCCTAGCATGGAACCTATATTGGTTTCTTCCTCAAATTTAGGTCCTTCTTTTCTTTCTTTCTTTTTTCTGAATATTTTGTTTACTTTTAAATACAATAAATCTGTTTTCCTTACCATTTAAGTTATATTCGATATCAATCTCTATGTCTTGCTTACATTCTCTTGCTTGAAGAGACTCGAGCACTATGATTCACCCATGAACGTGATTTTTTTACCATTTTACTCATCTAGACCTATGAATCATGCAGTCGCCAACCTTTTCCATGCTAACTCCATAAATAATAGGAATACTTTGATTTTCTTTAACTATGATAGTAAATAAGACTTCTACTCATAAAAATAAAGGTAAGAGTTGTTAAAATTGCTTTCGTACTTGTAAAGTTGGTATGCTTATAGAATTTTCAATTATAGGAAGGACATGATATCCCAAATAACTGAATTATTGAAATTCGATTAAGATTAAAAGTTCATATAATTAAATTTATATTAGGTGAAGTTTACATATTATAATTTTATCCCACATGAAATTATTTCGCGAAGAAATAATTTATCTTTTGAAGAATATAAAAGTCAATCGTATTTGGAGGATATTTTTGCTGATCATGTTTTTTATATATTGTGCTTTTATAATAATAAGAAAAATTGTAATTTAAAATGCTAAATTTTTAACCCAATTATGTAGAACATAAATAAAGTATACAAAAAGTTACCACGCAATTATTACGAATCAAATAATGCATGATTACAGAAATTTACACAACTACCTGCCAATAATTCAAAATTGAAATTATATTAAATAAAATAAAAGTTATTATGTTATATAAACTTTAATAGTCAAAGAAAGAGAAGCGGAGAAATTAGAGTGGAAACTGCTGCAACTTGAATTGGGGACGGTTTCAAATTCACAAGGAATTACCCCAAATTCAAGTAAGCAGAAGTTTAATAGAATTTAGAGTTCGAAATATTTGGTGAAATTAATTTTACACTTCCATCTAATATGGATTATCTCTTCGAATGAATTTAGCCTTGTACGGGTATAATAGTCGATCAATATTTTGAGGATATTTTTATCGTTTAACAATTAACGTAAAATATTCGTGCTTTTATAATAATATAAATAAATATAGATATAAATATATGTGTGTGAATATATATATATATATATATATATATATATATATAAAGATATCATAATGTTAATAAAACAAACAGGGCCACAGCTTTTGGAGGATGAACAATCTGAGGATAAAATTTACACACACAAAAAAAAAAAAAAAGATTTTCGTATGGTAACAACTAACGATCAGATATATTTGGCAAAATTCATCAGAGATGTTAGCAATGTGGCTTGAATTTTGGATATCATTTTATGGAATATGTTATGATATGACCCGAAAATCTCGCTGTATAACCTAAATTGATATTGTGCTTACTGTCACGATCCAAAATCCACTATAGATCGTGATGTCGTCTAACGCCGCTGTTAGACAAGTCAATGGTGATTGATCAATTTAATTACTCATTTTATTACTTTCGAAATCATAAGTTTTAAAAAGAAAGAAAAATTTACACTTTTAAATCCACGGGAATGTATAAAATTTGTAGTTTGTAAGAGAAATGAAAGGCAGTGATAATATACAGAACCGTAAGCACCAACTAGTATATTCCAAAACCCGGTTTCACAAGTGCATGAGCAATTACTAAGGAGTACAATAATAATACAACATCTGTCTAGAATGTAAATGAGACAAGATAAAATAAATAGTACGATGGAGACTTTGTGGACTGCGATGTGTAGTCTGGAATGCAGCTCACGTAAAGTCTCTTTAACAGCTACGCCTACGCGCCAAGATGATCACCAAATGAACCTGTCAGATCCTGCACATTTAGTATAGAAGTGCAACATGAGTAAGTAAATCAACGCGTACCCAGTAAGTATCTAGCCTAACCCCGAAGAAGTAGTGATGAGGGATCGACATCAACACTTACTAGAGGTCCAACAATATAATAAAACAATAAGCAGATATGAAGCACACAGCCATAATGGGGTAAATCTGTAAGTTACCTAATCTTTCAAATATTTATTTTTAAGTATGAATTTCTCGGTCTTGTATTCTACCTCATCTACTCAAATGTATCAAGTACCAGTAACAAACGGATAAGAAGTACCATGTCAAATGCCGGGCATCAGTGGTAAGATAATCTCGTGAATATTCGGATTACCAGCGATATAACACACGATTATGCCGAGGTCGTTCGGCGCGATCCAGAATAATGTGTACATTGTCGAAGATCGAGCAGCGCGAACCATAGATGCATTTACTATACTGCCGAGGCGTTCGGCCCGCTCAACAAGAAAGGAAGGTAGTTATCAAATTATGAGACACATGCTTACAATACAGTACATGATCACAAAGTGAATATAATCTTTACTGTTTCTCAAATCACTAGCCAACAACTCAAGGTGATAAGGATCGGCCTAGTATATATATATTTATTTCTAAATCAATTTCAATTATAAGTTCAAATAATTAAGCCAGCAGAATGAGTTCAAATAATTCAATTATCACAAGATAAGGTCCTAAGTCTACCCGAACATAAACATGCTTTAGCTACGTAGAGATTCTCGTCACCTCGTGCGTACATAGTACCCACAACTAGTATCACATAGCAATTACATCACATAAGGGGGTAGTTTTCCCCTCACAAGGTTAGACATGAGACTTACCTCGCTCCGAAGTTCCATAACCGGCTCCAACGCCTCTCTAACTCTTCAATTCAAGTCAAATGATCCGAAACTAGTCAAATAATGTGTAATTCAATCAAAATATACTCTAATTATTACAATTTCTAATTCTGCTCGAAAAGTCAGTAAAGTCAACCTCGGGCCCACGTGCCCGGATTCTAAAATTTTTTGAAGATAAACTTTACCCATAACACCACGAACTCAAATATATAATTTATTCCTAATTCCATATCCAATTTCGTGGTAAAAATTTAAAAATATTAATTTTTAGGTTTCTCTCAAAATCTCACAATTTTTACTAATTTTCATGTTAAATTCACATATAATACATGTATTTCACTAACATTATGTGGGAATTACTTACCTAGCAATGGCTGATGAAAATCTCCGCTTGAAGCTCTCCAAAAATCACCCAAGCCAAGAGAGAATGAAAGAAAATGGGCCAAATCCCGTATAAAAATCAAGTCTGCCTAGCGCTACCTTGCATCTGCAGTCCCATGGTCGCTTCTGCGACAGCCGCTTTTGCGGCTTCAATCTCGCACCTGCGAGAATACAAACCAGGTCGTCGGCCGCATCTGTTGTGTGTGTTGTGCATCTGCGCCTCCGTTTCTGCACTGCCCCCTCCGTAGGTGCAGTTCTGCTTCTGCGGCGAAACAATCGCATCTGCGGTCCAGGCTCTGCCCAACCAAAATCCGTTCCTGCGCTTGCCTGGCCGCTTCTGCGTTGTTGCATCTGCGGCCTTTTTTCTATAGGTGCGATTGCATTAGTACTCAGGCCCTTCAGCAATACAACAAAGCTCCAAAGTGATCCGCGACTCGTCCGAAACACATCCGAGGTCCTTTGGACCCCGTCCAAACTTACCAACAAGTCCCATAACATAATACGGACTTGCTCGAGGTCTCAAATCACATCAAACATCATCAAAACTATGAATCGACGATCGAAACATTTTTTTAAACTTTCAAACTTTGACGAACGCGTCTGATTCATACATAAACATTCCGGAATGACGCTAAACTTTACGTACATGTCACAAATCACGACACGAACCTATTCCACAGCTCGGAATCCCAAACGGACATCGATAATGCTAAAGGCCATCTCAAACCAAACATAGGAAATTCTAAAACCTTCAAAATGCCAACTTTCCACAATAAGCACTTAAATGCTCCCGCGTGACCCAATACTCAACCTAAATATATGCCGAAGTCCGAAATCATCATACGAACCTATTGGAACCTTCAAATCCCGATTCAGATGTCGTTTACTCAAAAGTCAAACCTTAGTCAATTCTTCCAACTTAAAGATCCGAAATTAGAATTTTCCATCCGAATCAACTCTGAACTTCTCGAAATTTGATTCCGGCCACACGTACAAGTTGTAACACATGAAGTGAAGCTACTCAAGGCCTCAAATTGCCGAACGACGCGCTAGAGCTCAAAACGACTAGTCGGATCATTACATTCTACCCCACTTAAACATACGTTCGTCCTCGAACGTGCCAAAAATTGTTCGTGAGTTGTCCAAAATCACTGTTTAACACCTTGTGCACCTACCCATGCCACCACAACCCAGTTGAGCACATTAGCTCGAGCCAGAATGAAGATCCTCCTTTATATTTAGTCAAAAGGCCTTCGAACCAAATTCCAACCTTTTGAATTTCTCTACAAGACCTGATTTTAACATTCGAACACCATATCAATAACTACACACTGTACCAAAATATGATCATGCACCTATGCTGAAATAACACCATGAACCACATAAGTCGGTTGCCCATAATAACCTTCTTCGACCACAGTAGCTGGAATTTTACGAATCTAATGCCCGGAATACACCTCATAACGCATATGAGCCCTGTTCTAACTCTCGCAATACTGCCACGATGGAAGAGACATGTACAAACTAATGACCACCTGCCAAATCAACAAATCATGTAGTCTCTCCTCCTGACAAGAACCATTACCTCATTTTGAACTGAATAATGATATTTGCTCTTTAATATACCCTATATGATTCCGATCGCACTGATCCTAGGTCCAATAACCTCGTCTCATCCAGTACAAGCTGCTCGGGCAATAAGCCATCTCAAACACTACTCAGAATTTCATATGACGCCATCAATACACTAACAAGCTAAAACTTGAATGTGACACATAAGGAAGAACGACCACTGAAAAAGAACTAACCAACCTGCGTAACGAATAAAACGGTCGAACAGACACTATGAACCTTTCTTAGAGAATGAGGAACAAAATACACAAGAATAAATATAGGGAACCGTACTCGACATCTCACTGTAGCGGCGTGCAACCCTATCCACATATGATACCTTCACGGCGTGCAACCCGATCCAAACAACATAATACCATTGCAGCGTGCAACCCGATCCAAACAATATACCTGTGGCGGCGTGCCACCCGATCCACATATAACAGTAAATAAGGGAATACCATCAAGCCATAATACTCATACCTACAAAATACCCGAATATTGACCATAAGCATGCCAAATGCAAAAATACAACCCTGGGGAGACGGATAACACCATACGCTACAAAATCCAAGCACGACTAAGGTGCAATAAATGACCTGCATCTCAAGAGCCATCCTGCTCACATAATAACGAGATCACAGCACATGTGCGGACAAACAAGCTGTCCCACAACATACATGGCACAATAGAATTTTACATGGAATAACTAAAGACAGGAACAACATCCAATGCCCGAAGGCTCCTCCGTAAGCAATGTTATGCCGAATAAACACATTCGACCTGATGTAGGGCACACATTCACATTTGACCCACCAACGGACCTCAAGCCTATTCTGATCAAACCATACTGTGCTAATAACCTTTCAAGGGTCCACAATAACCCTATCCGTGACACATAAGAACATCCGCCAAATCCGGAACAAACTCACACAGTCCACAACGCAAGAAATAGAACGCCTCTCAGGTATAAACTCTCACATTAGCAAAAGTACTAGAATCTTCATACTTGGTTCTAATCCTTAGCAAACAGGTGACTAACATGTCACACTTATACAAATTTCCCCGGGGGATACGCTCCCATACTAATTTTGTAAAGCAAATCAAGAATCCGCAAATCAGTACACAAAGCCTCTTACACAAGACACCTTTCTAAGGTGACATTAAAGAAAATGCCAGCTTATTCTGAACATTTGAATTCTTCCCTGCTCATCCGAGCTCGTGACATTCTTATCAACACCGAATCGCAACTTTGATCTTCAACTTCCAGTTCCCATGCTGCTCACTGCACCTATCAAGCCGCTACACGAGGGTACAAGAATTCATGATAACCCCTGAACTACTATTAGAATAAACATTTCATTGGCTAGAAACCTTTCACTTAACTCATTTCAGAAGAACCATTGCAACACGCAATTGAATTCCCAAACCACAGAAAATACAAACCACAAGTCGTGATCTAAACTGATATAACTCCTCAATAATCCATTTACAAAGCAAGGCCATTTGAATCAAATACCTCCCAAAAATCACCTATATAACATTAACACGGCAAAGAAACTGATCATTGCCTCAAACACGTTGATTCAAACCATTACCAACCGACCCAACTTCCTCCGATTCACTCTTGACCTACCTTAGAAATAATAATAATAATAATAATAATAATAATAATAATAATAATAATAATAATAATAATAATAATAATAATAATAATAATAGATCCATTTAAAAACATAACGAACTCAATCCACACTCATCTCGAGTGACCCGAATCACAAGACGACATCATCTCAATACCCATGAACCATCTCATACCCTCCTCAAGTGCACAATAGCATCTCCAAACAGTACACCCATTCTGTAAGACCTTCCGCAAATCCGGAGCTATTTCTCCATTTCCTCTCATACTGCATAGCAGACCCGATGATAACATAGAACACTCCAAGCCCCTTTCATAACCCACTGCAAAAACTTGATCCTTAACCATACAACAGACGCGAAATCCTTAGGCACTGCACTTTAATTCTTGAACCCACTAGGATCGTGGTTGAGAGTCACTCACTATGACCTGGTCCCGAATATAACCAAACTCCAACGCTCTGCTAGCACATGAACACCCTCTCAAAGAAGCAATAGGATAAATTATTTTTCCTTGTACATCACATCCACAAGAAGCATAAACTCTAAGTCTTCCCAAAACCTGCACATGAATCGATAAGGTGAAATATAGCACACATTTATTAATTTCTTTGCTCGAATTACTCCTGATGTTTTCTTTCCTTAGTCATAATTGATCCACCACTGCACCGATGATCAAAAACCGCACAAGCAGACAACCACACGATCCAATCGTAGACGGTGGCCTCCCCCACTTAGCTTTAAGCTATAATTACATAAATCTAGAACCCGCAAAGATTCCTCCTTCTCAATTACCATGATCTCGCACCTTTAACCTGTCAAATTTCTTGAAATCTTTTGCTAAATGTTTCATGAACATTCCAAATCATCAGCCACAATCACATATCCGCTAAAGGTCATGATGGCGCCTAACACCGCTGTCAGGCAAACCAACAATGATTTATCAACTTACTTACTCATTTTAGTAATTTGAAATCATAACTTTCATTAATTAAATAGTATGAAATATAATTTACAGAGTGAATGATAATATTTACACGAACTACAATGACAAACAACCTGTAGGAACCCTCAAAACCCGGTGTCACAAGTGCATGAGCATCAACAAGGAAATATAATAAATTACAACATCTGTCTGAAATACAAATTAGACAGGAAAATGTAAATAACTCTAATGGAGACTCTGCAGGATGCGGATCGTAGCATGGAATGCAGCTCACGGTAAAGTCCCCGCAATAGCCGCGCCTTTGCGCCCAAAAGACCATCAAACATATATGTACATGCACAATAAGTGCAGCAAGTGTAGCATGAGTACGTAAATAAATATGTACCCAGTAAGTATCTAGCCTAACCCAAGAGAAGTAGTGACATGGGGTCGACATCGACACTTACTAGTTGTCCAATAAATCATGAATAGTAAGAATTAAACAGATGTGAGTCAAAGTAAATAAGCGAAATAACAAATATAAGTACGTGGTACAATTCTCCTCTCAGAAATAACTCAAGCTCTAAGCTAGTAGTTATCTCCTCAATTGGAGTATATATATATATATATATATATATAATGGACCTTACCAGATAGGTCGTCACAGTTCAAATTAAGAAAAGCTCACCGATACACTGGCTTCTTGCCAACTATTACGCACGATTTCATAAGAGTATTTTATAGAAATGCCGAGAAGTACGGCCCGATCGATCATAATATTGCCGAACCATAGATACATCTATTGTATTGCCGAGGCGAACGGCCCGCTCCCATGAGAGTATGATACATAATCCCGCCGACGCGAATGGCCCGATCCATCATAATGTGCGCACTGCCGAGGATCGAACGGCACGCCGAGGCAAACGACCCAATCCCATTAGAATAAGAAGCTGTGACGGGTCCTTGACCCCACTCACGAATAGATGCGTGAGTTGTAAATTTTAAGGGAAACCTTTTGATGAGAACACATAATGCGGAAGAAATTCGTAAGAGGAGTACAATTATTTCGCGGCTAATCATGAAGCCCGTCGAATCTCTATCACAGCAAGCCTATCACTCTACTCAAGTCTAGTCTCAAGTCATAATGTAAAATAAAGGAATTTAATAGGCAAGGGACAACTCAAGTAGTACAGCTATAGCATGGTGTGAATGTGAGTCTACCCCGACAATAACATGAATTTAGCTACGTATGGACTCTCATCACCTCGTGCGTATGTAGCCTCCGCAACAAGTAGCACATATCAAATACATCACCTAGAGGTAGTTACCCTCATAGAGTTAGATTGGAGACTTACCTCGCTCCGAAGTTCCATAACCGGCTCCAACGCCACTCAAACACCTCAACCTGATGCCCGTCTTTTCAAAACTAGTCAAACAACATGCAGACCAATCGAAATATACCCCAATACGTATAACTTAACAGTTTATAATGATTCCCAGCTTTGCTCAAAAGCCAACAAAGTCAACCCTCGGGCCCACGCGCCCGGATTCTGAAACTTTTTGAAGATAAACGTTACCCATAACATTACTAACTCAAATATATATATTATTCTTAATTCCATTTCCAAAATCGTGGTCAAAATTCAAGATTATCAATTCTAGGTTTTCTACCAAAATCTCACTTTTTTCTTAAATATTCCTCCTCAAATCCACATATAAACCTTACATTTAACTCACAACAAGTGGAAAATTACTTACCTTGTATTACATGATGAAAACTCCTCAAAATCGCCCAACCACCGAGCTCCAAAAATCCCAAATAACAAAAATAACGAAATGACCAAGTTCGATCCATTATGTTCTGCCCAGTTTTTGCTTCTGCGGACGGAATTGCCGCATCAGCGGCCTCGCTTTTGCAAGTCAAAACTCGCTTCTGTTAACATCCCTCACCTGGGCCATATCTGCTTCTGCGTGCTGGAATGCGCCTCTGCGCATGCGCTTCTGCACACAAACTGCCGCTTCTACGGCCTTCTCCATCAGCCCAGCTTCTGCTTCTACGTGTTTTCCTCTGCATCTACAATCACGCAGGTGCGGAAAAATGCTTCGCACCTGCGACCTCTACCCAGTCCCAATCCAGCCGCTTCTGTGATCGGTCCCTCGCTTCTGCGATCAAGCTTCCGCAGAAGCGATCGCACCAGTAACAGAGAAATTCCAGCATTTCCTTAGTCCAAAAACCAATCCGTTAATCATCCGGAATCCACCGGAGACTCTCTGGACCTTAATCAAATATGCCAACACATCACAAAATGCAATATGAACTTAGTCGAGGCCTCAAATCACGCCAAAAAACGTTGAAATTGCGAATCGATGATTGAAACCTTTCTTTAAACTTTCAAGCTTCTAAACCTCGACGAACGCGTCCGGACTATACCAAAACATTCCGGAATGACGCCAAAATTTGTGCGCAAGTCATAAATCATAATACGAACCTATTCCAAGGCTCGGAATTCCAAACGGACATCGACAACGCCAAAGTCCACCTCAAACCAAACGTAGGAAATTCTAAAGCATTCCAAATGCCAACTTTCCACAATAAGCGTTGAATTGCTCCCGGACCACCCGATACTCAACCCGAATATACACCTAAGTCCGAAATCATCATATGAACCTATTGGAACCTTCAAATCCCAATTCTGAGGTCATTTAATTAAAAGTCAAATCATAGTTTTTCCAACTTAAAGCTTCCGAATTTATAATTTTCTTTCCAGATCAACTCCGAACTTCCCGAAATTCAATTTCGACCACACGTACAAGTCATAATACCTGAAGTGAAACTACTCAAGGCCTTAAACAGCTGAACGACGCGCTAGAGCTCAAAGCGACCAGTTAGGTCGTTACATTCTCCCTCACTTAAACATACATTCATCCTCGAACGTGCTAAGAACTACTCCGAAGTTGTCCAAAATCACTGTTTAACACCTCGCGCACCTACCCGTGCCACCACAACCCAGTTGAGCACATTAGCTCGAGCCAGACTAAAGATCCTCCCTTTTTATTTAGTAAATAAGCCTTAGAACCAAATTCCAACCTCCGAATTTCTCTACAAGACCTGATTCTAACATAAGAACACCGTACCAATCACCACACACTGTACCAAAACATGATCATGTACCAATGCCGAAATCACACCATGCACCACATAAGTCAGTTGCCCATAATAACATCTCTCGACCACAATAGCTATAATTTCACGAATTCGATGCCCACAACACATCTCATGACACATATAAGTCATGTTCCAACTCTCACAATACTACCATGACGAAAGAGACATGTAGAAACTCATAACCACCTGTTGAATCAATAATTCATGGAGTCTCTCCTCCTGACAAGAACATTACCTCTTTCCAAACTGAATAACGTTATTTTCTCTTTATTGTGCCTTACATAAATCTGATTGCACTAATTTCAGGTCCAATAATCTCATCTCACACAGTACAAACTGCTCAGGCAATAAGCCATCTCAGACACTGCCAAAAATCTCATATGATGCCCATAATGTGCCAACAAGTTACAAACTCGAATGCGATACATAAGGAAAAAAATGAAGTCTGAAAAAGGACTACCCAGCCCATGTAACGAATAAAACGGCCGAATAGATTCTATGAACCTACCTCAGGGATGAAAAACAAGACACACAAAATAAGTGTAAGGAACTATGCTCAACATCTCATTATTGCGGCATGCAACCTGATCCGACATGACATTGTTGCGGCGTGCAACCCGATCCAAACATGAAAATGTTGCGGTGTGCAACCCGATCCAAACAATATACCCATGGCGGCGTGCCACCCGGTCCGCACATAACAATCAATAAGAAAACACACACATCAAGCCGTAACACTTATACTTACAAAATGCCCGAATATCGACCACAAGCACGCCAAGTGCATAATACAAATCCTGGGGAGACGGATAGTGCCATACGCTACAAAACCCAAGCACAAGGTGCAATAAATGACCTGCATCTCGAGAGCCATCCTGCTCATATAAAACCACAAGCTACACGGGACCCCAACACATGTGCGAATAATCAAGTCGTATCATAAACCACATGGCACAATAGAGATTTACATGGAATAGCTGACGACAAGAATAACATCCAATGCCTGACGCCTCCTCCATAAGAAATGTTATGACGATCGAACACATCCGACCTAACATAGAGCATACACTCACATTAGACCCACCAATGGGCCTCACACCGATTCTGATCATACCATACTGGGCCAACAACTATTCAAGGATCCACAATGGCCCTATTCATGACAGACACGAACAGTCGTCCAATTCGGAACAAACTCTCATAGTCCACAACCAAAGGAATAGAGCGCTTTTCAGGCATAAACTCTCACATTAAAGATAGTACCATAATCTGCATACTTAGTTTCAATCTTTAACAATCAAGTGACTAACATGCCATGCTTGTACAATCTTCTCGTGGGGCACTCTCCCACGACCTTCCGCACCAGTAGCAAAATCTGCACCTCCATGCCACCAATCGTACTAATTGTAATGAGGCAAATCACAATACGTAAATCAATACACAATGCCTCTTCCACAGAACACGATTCTCAAGCAACACTAAGATAACGCCAGCTTACTCTAAACATCTGAATTCTTCCCTGCTCATCCGAGCTCGTGACATTCTTATCAACACCAAACCGCAGCTTGATCCTCACCTTCCAATTCTCATGCTGCTCACCGTACCCATCATGTCGCTACACGAGAGTACAAGAATTCATCATAACCCCTGAACTACTAGTGGAAAGAACACTTCAATTGCTAGAAACCTTTCACTTTACTCATTTCAGAAGAACCAACGCAACACGCAACTGAATTCCCCAAACTGCAGGAAATACAAACCTCAAGTCATGATCTAGACCGTCATGACTCTTTCGAAATTCATTTACATAACAAGGCCATTTGAATATACCTCCCATATCAATCAAGTTATGGTGGTTGTCAAGCCCTCACGTACGTCCACAAACCACATGTATAACTTCACACACCGAAGGAACTGATCATTGCCACAATCATTCTGATTCAACCATTACTAACTGACCAACTTCTTTCAATTTACTCTTGACTTGACTTAGAAATATAGTAGCTCCATTCACAATATAACGAACTCAATCCGCACTCATCCCGAGTGAGCCGAATCGCGAGAGCACATCGTCTCAATACCCATGAATCATCTCATACCTCCTTACTCGCACAATATCATCTCCAACTGGTGCACCCATTCTGCAAGACCTTCCGCGAATCCGAAGTTATTTCTTCCTTTCCTCCAATACTGCACCGTATACCCGATGATAACATAGAACATTCCATGTCCCTTTTCGTAATCCACTGTGAAAACTCGATCCTTAACCACACAACGAACCTAAAATCTTTAGGCACTGCACTTTAATTCTTGAACCCACTAGGACCGTTGTTAAGAATCACCAACTTTGACTTGATTTCGAATATAACCAAACTTCAATGATCTTCTAGCACATGAACACCCCCTCAAAGAAGCAATAAGTTGAATTCTTTTCCTTGTACATTACATCCACAAGAAGCATAAAATCTGAGTCTTCCCAAATCCTGCACCTCAATCGATAAGGCGAAGTATAGCACACATTCATGGAGTTCCTTGTTCGAATTACTCCTGATATTTCTTTTTTTTTCCTAGTCATAATTAATCTGCCAATGCATCGATAATCAGAAACTGCACAAGCAGACAACTACGCGATCCAATTGTATACGGTGGGGCTCCCCCACTTAGCTTTAAGCTACCATTACATAAACCCAGAACCCACGAGGATTCCTCCTTTTGAATTACCATGATCTCGCACCGTCAACCCGCCAAATTTCTTGTAGTTTCTTATTAAACTTTTCATGAACATTCCGAATTATCAGTCATAATCGTACACTCGACCTTTTGTTGCGTAGTAAGTTGGACTCTTTGTAGAAACTTCATCAAAATCACACAACTGCTAATTTTGGTCACAGGAGATCACTCACCTGTGGAATTCCTTACCGACATCTTCCAACAACGCTGCACTGGGTACAACTACCACGTAATCAGTAAATTCGCCTGAGCCCATGGTCATCCACTAGCTATATAAATATGTTCCTTCCCCATTGACATCAACTGAAAGTTCAATAATACCTTCCAAACTCAAGTAATATTGCATCTGGAATGATGATCAAATGTTCACACCCCTCTTCATTTCAAGCAAACTCCTTTCTGCCATATTCAATCTTTCTTCGTACAGTAACCATTATTCCAAATAAAATCCGTAGACCAGATCACCTTCCATAACGATTTCCAAATCGTTCTACACTTTCTCAAGGCACGCGGCAATCCTACCACAGAATCCATATGCTAATCTTCCACTCTTACTTCGGTTAAACCATCTTCTTTAAGTAACTTCTCAACCTCTGCTTTTCATACTTGACCTCCTAATACATCAACCACCACGAAACACTTTCCTCCATGTCCTCCCTCATATTTTGCTTCCCAACTGTTGCCTCAGATCAATCCATATCTGTAGCACGTGAACTAATGAATTGCTTATCAACATTAGAATAACCAATTCGATCGGAACCACTATGCACCGCTATCTCTGAAAACCGCGTCTTAGGCGCCACTTACCAACATCCTGCCCTGAAGACAAATCGAAGGAGACCATAACACCGGCGAACCTTAATGCGTTCCCAACAAAGACGACGATACCACATCACAAATGAGAATTCCGCCATGCTCGAATATACCAAGTCCCCTCACTTCATCAACCAACTTGGACATTTATAGTCTGATTGCCTTTCCTCCGCTAGAATTAAATGCTAAACCCCTAAATCATGCACTGAGAAATCCTCTCTTCAAGTTATTCACTGCCTCAACACATAAACGAGCACCCCACTATTACATCAATACTATGCAATAACGACACATGAACATCATAGCAATCTGTGCATAGCCTGAAAACCATCAAAAATATAGCTATTGAGCTGAAATGACAGAACATCCTTCCGCAAGACGACGATAATAGCCCGCCCAAACACGTACGGAAAAGCATCCTGCACCACGTCTGCAGTACTACCACAACTACTCGATGCCCAATTGATACCAAGTGTTTCACGTTGCATAAGATTGAGTAGGAAGGAAATAAAGGCACAAGCCTCAATGGAATCAAATCGAACGAAGAGGAATCAAGAAGGGAAGTGCTCCTAACAGCCCTGTAGCCTCTTGAAGATAAGTACATACGTCTCCGTACCGATCCGCAAGACTCTACTAGACTTGCTCATGACTCGTGAGACCTAAGAGAACCTAACGCTTTGATACTAGCTGTCATGACCCAAAATCCACTAAAGGTCGTGATAGTGCCTAACACCGCCGTCAGGCAAGCCAACGTAATCTATCAACTAACTTACTAATTCTAGTAATTTGAAATCATAACTTTCATTAATTAAATAGTATGAAATAGAATATACAGGGTGAATAATAATATTTACACGAACTACAATGATGAAAAACCTGTAGAAACCCCCAAAACTCGGTGCCACAAGTGCATGAGCATCAATTAGGAAATATAATAAATTACAACATCTGTATGAAATATAAATTAGACAGGAAAATGTAAATAACTCTGATGGAGACTCTGCAGGCAGCGGATCGTAACATGGAATGTAGCTTACGGTAAAGTCCACGCAATAGCTGCACCTTTGTGCCCAAAAGACCACCAGACATATAAGTATCGGCACAATAAATGCAGCAAGTGTAGCATGAGTACGTAAATCAACGCGTACCCAGTAAGTATCTAGTCTAACCCCAGAGAAGTAGTGATGAGGGGTCGGCATCGACACTTACTAGTGGTCCAATAAATCATGAACAATAAGAAGTAAACATATGTGAGTCAGAGTAAATAAGTGAAATAACAAGTATAAGTACGTGGTACAATTCTCCTCTCAACAATAACTCAAGCTCTCAACTAGTAGTTTCCTCCTCAATCGGAGCATATATATAATGAACCTTACCAGATAGTTCGTCAAGTTCAAATTAAGAAAAGCTCATCGATATACTGGCTTCTTGCCAACTATTACGCACGATTTCATAAGAGTATTTTATAGAAATGTCGAGGCGAACGGCCCGATCCATCATAATGTGCCCACTGCTGAGGGTTAAATGGCACGAACCATAGATGTATCTATTATACTGCCAAGGCAAACGATCCAATCCCATTAGAATAAGAAGCTTTGACGGGTCCTTGACCCCACTCACGAATAGATGTGTGAGTTGTAAATTTTAAGGGAAACCTTTTGATAAGAACACATAATGCGGAAGAAATTCGTAAGAGGAGTACAATTATTTCGCGGCTAATCATGAAGCTCGTCGAAGCTCTATCACAACAAGCCTATCACTCTACGCAAGTCTAGTTTCTAGTCGTAATGTAAAATAAAGGAATTTAATAGTCAAGGGACAACTCAAATAGTACAGCTATAGCATGGTGTAAACGTGGGTCTACCCGGACAATAACATGAATTTAGCTACGTACGGACTCTCATCACCTCGTGCGTACGCAGCCCCCGCAACAAGTAGCACATATCAAATATATCACCTAGGGGTAGTTTCCCTTTCACAGAGTTAGACAGGAGACGTACCTTGCTCCGAAGTTTCATAACCGGCTCCAACACCACTCAAACACCTCAACCCGATGCCCACCTCTTCAAAACTAGTCAAACAACGTGCAAACCAATTAAAATATACTCCAATACGTATAATTTAACAATTTATACTGATTCCCAGCTTCGCTCAAAAGCCAACAAAGTCAACCCTCGAGCCCACGCGCCCGTATTCTGAAAATTTTTGAAGATAAACCTTACCCATAACATTACTAACTCAAATATATAATTTATTCTTAATTCCATTTTCAAAATCGTGGTCAAAATCCAAAATTATCAATTCTAGGTTTTCTAGCAAAATCCCACAATTTTCCTAAATATTCCTCTTTAAATCCACATATAAACCTTACATTTAGCTCACAACAAGTGGGAAATTACTTAACTTGTGTTACACGATGAAAACTCCTCAAAATCGCCCAAGAATCGAGCTCCAAAAATTCCAAATGAAAAATGACGAAATGACCAAGTTTGTTCCCTTTTTTTCTGCGTAGTTTTCGCTTCTGCGGACAGAATTGCCGCATCAGCGGCCTCGCTTTTGCGAGTCAAAACTCGTTTTTGCGAACATCCCTCACCTGGGCCATTTCCGCTTCTACGTGCTGGAATGCGCCTCTGCGCACAAACTGCCGCTTCTGCGCCCTTCTTCATCAGCCCAGCTTCCGCTTCTGCGTGTTTTCCTCTGCATCTACGATCACGCAGGTGCAGAAAAATGCTTCGCACCTCCGACCTCTACCCAGTCTGAATCCAGCCGCTTTTACGATCAGTCCCTCGCTTCTGCGTGGTCACTTCTGCGATCAAGCTTCTGCAGAAGTGATCGCTCCAGCAACAGAGAAATTCCAGCATTTCCTTAGTCCAAAATTTCTCGAGCCATCAACATTAAAAACACCGATTCGATTCTAAAACCGCTACACACCGCCATCCCTGACAACCGCTTCTCAGGCACCATTTTGCAGCACGCTGCCCCAAAGGCAAATCAAAGAAGACCATAACACGATGACCTTAATGCGTTCAAACAAGGACGACGAAACCACATCACAAATGAGAATTCCACCACACTCAAAAATATCAAGTCTCGCTACTGCATCGACCAAAGCCTAGACATCCATAGTCTGGGTGCCTTTCATCCGCTAGATTTAAATGTCGAACCTCTAAATCATGCACTGAGAAATCCTCTTCAAGTCGTTCACTGCCTTGATACATAAACAAGCATCCTACCATTACACCAACACTGTGCGATAACAATGCATGAACATCATAGAAATCTGTGTGAAGCCTCAAAACCATAGGAAATACAGATACTGAGCTGAAACGACAGAACATCCTCCCACAAGGCGACGATAATATCCCACTCGAACACGTAGGGAAAACATCTTGCACCACATTTGCGGTACCATTTACAACTCCTCAATTCCAAACTGATACCAAGCGTCCCACGTCGCATAAGATTGAGTAGGAAAGAAATAAAGGCATAAGCCTTAAAGGAACCAAACCGCACGATGAGGAATCAAGAAGGGAAGTGCTCCTAAAAGCCCTGTAGCCTGTCAAAGATAAGTACAGACGTCTCTGTACCGATCCACAAGACTTTACTAGACTTTCTCATGACTCGCAAGACCCAAGTGAACCTAGAGCTATGATACCAAGCTGTCACGACCCAAAATCTACTATAGGTCGTGATGGCGTCTAATGCCGTTGTTAGGCAAGCCAACGGTGATTAATCAATTTAATTTCTCATTTTATTACTTTCGAAATCATAAGTTTAAAAAAGAAAGAAAATTTACACTTTTAAGTCCACGGGAATGTAGAAAATTTATAGTTTGTAAGAGAAATGAAAGACGATGATTATATACATAACCGTAAGCACCAACTAGTATATCCCAAAACCCAATGTCACAAGTGCATGAGCATTTCCTAAGGAGTAATATAATAATACAACATCTTTCTTGAACGTAAATGAGACAGGATAAAATAAATAGTGCGATGGAGACTCTATGGACTGCGATGCGTAGTCTAGAATGCAGCTTACGTAAAGTCTCCTCAACAGTTGCGCCTATGCGCCAAGATGATCAGCAAATGAACCTGTCAGATCGTACACATTTAGTGTAGAAGTGCCAGCATGAGTACGTAAATCAACGCGTACCCAGTAAGTATCTAGCCTAACCCTGGAGAAGTAGTGACAAGAGGTCGATATCGACACTTACTAGAGGTCAAGCAATATAATAAAACATTAAGCAGCTATGAAGCACACAACCATAATGGGGTAAATCTGTAAGTTACCTAATCTTCCAAATTTTTCTTTTAAAGTATGAATTTCTCGGTCTTGTATTCTACCTTATCAACTCAGGTGTATCAAGTATTAGTAACAAACGGATAAGAAGTAACATGTAAAATGCCAGGCATCAGTGGAAAGATAATCTCATGAATGTTCGGACTACCAGCGATATAACGCACGATTATGCCGAGGTCGTTCGACCAGATCCAGAATAATGTGTACACTGCCGAGGATCGAGTGGCACGAACCATAGATGCATCTATTATATTGCTAAGGTGTTCAGCCCGCTCCACAAGAAAGGAAGAAAGTTATTGAATTATGAGACACGTGCTTACAATACAATACACAAAGTGAATATAATCTTTAACGTTTCTCAAATAACTAGCCAACAACTCAAGGTGATAAGGCTCGGCCTAGTATACATATACTTATTTCTAAATCAATTTCAATTATAAGTTCAAATCATTAAGCCAGCAGAATGAGTTCAAATAATTCAATTATTACATGATAAGGTCCAAAGTCTATGCAGATATAAATATGCTTTAGCTACGTACGGACTCTTGTCAACTCGTGCGTGCGTAGCACCCACAACTAGTATCACATAGCAATTACATCATCTAGGGGGTAGTTTTCCCCTCACAATGTTAGACAGGAGACTTACCTCGCTCCGAAGTTCCATAACCAGCTCCAACACCTCTCTAACTCTCCAATTTAAGCCAAACAATCCAAAACTTGTCAAACAATGTGCAATTCAATCAAAATATACTCTTATGCTTACAGTTTAACAATTTATAATAATTCTCAACTCTACTCGAAAAGTCAATAAAGTCAATCGTCAGGCCCATGTGTCCTGATTCCGAAATTTTTTGAAGATAAACTTTACCCATAACACCCCAAACTCAAATATATAATTTATTCCTAATTTCATGTCCACTTTCGTGGTAAAAATCCAAAAATACCAATTTCTAGGTTTCTCCAAAAATCTCACAATTTCTACTAATTTTCATGTTTAAATCCACATATAATCCATGTATTTCACTAACATTATGTGTGAATTACTTGCCTTGCAATGTTTGATGAAAATCTCCCCTTGAAGCTCTCCAAAAATCGCCCAAGCCAAGAGAGAATGAAAGAAAATGGGCCAAATCTCGTATAAAAGTCAAGTCTGCCTAGAGCTGCCTCGCATTTGCGATTCCCTGGTCGCTTCTGCGACAGCCGCTTCTGCGGCTTCAATCTCGCACCTGCGTGAACCCAGGCCAGGTCCCCGGCCGTATCTGTGGTGCTTGTTGCGCATATGTGGCCCCGCTTCTACGCTGCCCCCTCCATAGATGCGGTTCTGCTTCTGCGGCAAAACAACCGCAACTACGGTCCCAGCATTGCGCACCAAAATCCGCTCTTGCGCTTGCCTGGCCGCTTCTGCGGCATCGCATCTAAGGCCTTCTTTCGAAGGTGCGATTGCACAAGTACTCAGGCTCTTTAGCAATACAACAAAGCTCCAAAGTGATCTGCGACTCGTCCGAAGCACACCCGAGGCCCCCGGGACCCGTCCAAACTTACCAACAAGTCCCATAACATAACACGGACCTGCTCTAGGCGTCAAATCACATCAAACATCATTAAAACTATGAATTGACGATCAAAACCTTTCTTTAAATCTTCGAACTTCGATGAATGCGTCTGATTCATACTTAAACATTCCGGAATGACGTCAAAATTTACGTACAAGTCACAAATTACGACACAAACCTATTCCGGGGCTCGGAATCCCAAACGAACATCAATACACCGAAATCCACCTCAAATCAAACTTAGGAAATTGTAAAACCTTCAAAATGCCAACTTTCCACAATAAGCGCCGAAATGCTCCCGGGTGACCCGATACTCAATCCGAACATACGCCCAAGTTTGAAATCATCATACGAACATAGCGGAACCTTCAAATCCCGATTCCGATGTCGTCACTCAAAAGTGTCAATTCTTCCAAGTTAAAGCTTCCAAAATTAGAATTTTCCATCCGAATCAATTCTAAACTTCCGAAATTCGATTTCGACCACACGTACAAGTCGTAATACATGAAATGAAGCTACTCAAGGCCTCAAACCACCGAACGAGGCGCTAGAGCTCAAAACAACCGGTCGGGTCGTTACACTTACTTTCTTTTCTTTTTTAAATATACTAGTATTAGAACCCGCGATGCGCGAATAATTTGACAGAATATTAATCTTATAAAATTATGATCTAATATATCATATTATTTTAATAAATATTAGTTGTATTTTATTATTTAATATAGTGTGCAGAAATATAATAAAATTTATACAAAATCAAAGGATACGCAATTACACATCACATAGTAATCAAATAAATTATTTGTTCCTTATTTATTCTTATTATTAAAGTAGCAAGTACTAAGTACTATTTATTTACTAATGTGATTTTTTATTAACTAGTCAATTGGCTTAATATTTTGATGCTAATTCTCTATTAATATAACATAAATGTATATTTTCTTACTCTGGAAACATGTTTTTTAAACTTATGTTATACTGTTCAAATTCATCAATTGTATAAATTAATTAATAATTTTTGAGTTTTATTTATTTATCTTTTTTAATTAATTTAAAATATAAATATCATAAAATTATCTTTATCCCCTCTCTTTTCGTACATTCTTTTCTACTTAATATTTGATTAGTTTCTCATTTTGTAGTGTAATGAAAATTTAAATAATATATTTTGTTTAAATAAATTATAATTTTGAATTCATCAAAAGTATAAAGAAATAAGCCTTTTACTATCTCCGAGAAAATAGGGGTCCCGAACGATCTCAGATGTCCATTCAAAA
>MCJB01022264.1:45398-56951 GCA_002018475.1 Nicotiana obtusifolia | reverse complement strand
GGGGGGGGGTACTACAGCTTGCGTGGAAGGCTAGGGTGGTTTTTAGAAAGCGCGAACCACGTAAGACTACTTCACCAAGTGGGTTGAAGCAATACCAATAGCCTTAAGATTGGAAAGTCGCTTTTAAGCCCAAGTGCAACCAAACTAGCAGGAAATGTTGTCACAATAAAGTGTGATAACCTTAAATTCTCTCTGTACTTTGTTTCAAATAAGCGCCTTGAAGCTAGCTAATCCAGCCAGCAAGCCATAAAAGAAAGGGGAAAATTAGTAAAGGTGCCCCCCTTCCACAACTATTTAGATTTCCTATCGGGTTCTCCAATCTAATTCAAGGTCCAGTCATTATACAATCCATTAATAATGGAAAATTTTGATTTGTAGTAGAAGGTAATTGCGAAGTCTTGATAGCCCCTCTAGTATTCGAATATTTCCTTGAAGCCTAAATATGCAATGCAAGGATATTTACAATTTTTTAGAAAAACCCCCAGACCGGATGTTTAGAATCAAACAAGTATCAACAATCTGCTTTCTCTGCTTCTGCAAAAATCTACCAATGTTTTAATAATTATTAATTTGTGTTATATATATAAAATATTTTTATCTTATATATAATATCCTAATAATATCTTTATATTTTTTTTGCTTTTTATTATGAAATTATGATTTTTATTTATTAATAAAATTTCCTACATGAGAAATTTAATTAGTACATATGTTTTTACGCTATCGCTTGAAATTCTTCTCTTTTTTTTACTATTCTTCCTTTATAACTATTTGTTTATTATGATTTTAGTTATGTATATATGTATGGCTTTTCTTATCATAATTCTAGTTATAAGTGCTATTTTTTTATATATATTTTCTCACAAATTTAAATTTTATTTTATTTTTGTACCTTGCTTATCTAATTGTATTATCTATTACTTAATATTATTAAATTTTCATATAAATTATTAATAAATTATCAGTTTAACATAATAAAATGAATATAATTTTATATACTCTTTAAAAATAACTTGACTTTATCTTGTATGACGTTCTCATAATTATTTTGATATTTAAATTTATTAATAATATTTTGTGTATTATTTATTTACTTAATTTTATCAAACAAATTTAAAGTGAGGATATAATCATATTATATATATTTTCCTCTTTATACATTAATGTTTGTTCTACCATATTTTTATCTGTTTCATTATGTTTATTTATAATACGAATATTATTGTATTATTTCTAAATGGATGGTGTTGAATTAGTTCAATGATTAATTAGAGATCTTTTAATACATCTCTTAAATCTTAGACTTTTATTCTATTGCTTAAAATTATTTTATTATTTAAAATTATCAATAATATTTTTGAGTATTATTTTGATAGCTTATTCTATTTTTTAAGTTAATTTACAGTATGATTAGTCTCACACTATCTCTATTTTTCTCTACTATCTCTATTTTCCTCTCTTTTTATATTATTTTTTATTTTATTATATTATTCAACTATTTAATATACTTATCTTTAAGTATAAGCACATATTAGAAGAAGAAAAAAACTCTCTATAATCTGTGCTTATAGTTAGTGAATTATTCCTTACTTAATATTGTTCCACTGTCATGTGATCTTTTGTTAACTTGCCAATTAACTTAATATATGGCTTATTACACTTTTGATAATCATATATAAATATAAATTTAGTATTCCTAAAATGTAATGTATTTTTATAACTTTATCATCTTGCTCAGAACTTTTTGGTCATTTAAATCTATCAATAATATTTTTGAGTATTATTTAATTATTTAATATACTTATCCTTAAATTAATTCAAAGTATAAATTTTCTCACACTAACCTATTTTCCTCTTTATATATTTTTACCACTACAATAAAATTTTAATTATTTTTTTATTAATACTTTACCAATAATCAAAATTTGCAGTATCACATTTTATTTTAAATCATAAATTTGAATTAGGCTGAAATAATAATACATAATTATTTTAATTATTTTATTTTAAATATATTCTATTTTCTTATAATTATTTATATATCACATGAAATTATTTTTATATCACGTGCAATTAACTTACTAAATTACATTTAATTACATTTATTTTGTATTCTTAAATTTTAATTTGTTATCCCATTTTTATTTCTTTTATCTAGTAAAACTTTAATTTTGTAGTTCTATCCATATTTTGAGCATTTTTACCATAATTTAATCTAATCTCAAGTTCAAATCATCTTTCACTTCTATTTCTAATATTAAATATTTTAAATTTTTAATTATTGCTATTACGTTACCTAATATATAGTATTTCATACTTTCATGTAGCCTTCATTAACTTTCCTCTTTATTTAATATCAGTATCCATTGATATCCTTTAATATAATATAGATCAATGTGTTATTTTTTAATCTTGATATAAATATTAAACTAATATTCAAAATTATTAAATTATTTAAATTTATTAATAATATTTTTAAGTATTATATAGTAACATTTTCAATATTTTGATTTAGTTATTTATTATTAAATAATTAAGAAATAAGTTATATGTGGCTTTTATGGTTATACCATATGGCTAAATTAGTTATTCGTTAATAGTTGATTAGTTAGTATATTACATATCGTACTAGAATTCTTTTGTCATGCCTTGAAGGTTGGCGTATTTGTTGTGAATCTTGTTTATGTTCATAATTTCCTATTTTTTATAGTTTGTGATTATTAATATATTGACTAGAAAGTGCATAGATAGTCAATTTTTTCTCAAACACGAATAAAATGTATAACTAGACTAGTTTGCATATTAGACCACTAAAAATAGTTTTTTGAAGTTCGAACTTTTTACGAGTGAAATTCTAGCATAATGTATTGGAGTTCAAAATACTTTATATTATGCTGGAATTCGCATATAGGGTATCTTTGAAGTTTGAACTCCAATACAATATGCAGGAGTTTCATAATATGCTGAATTTTTTTCATGTTTCAGCTAAGGGTATTTTTGTCTAGATTACATCTCTGTATTAAATAATGGCTATTTTTCAATTACCCTGCAAACGCGGCTATATTTCAATTACCCGTCCAAAAACTTGCAAACCCATGCTATTTTTCCGTGCAGATTGGATTCGTATTTGAACATAGGGTTTATTTCTTGATGGGCTTGGGCTGCGAATCAGAATTTGCCTCTTATTATTATAGTGTGTGCTTCTCGGGAGTAAGCTACATTATAGGCACATTAAGAGCAGAGATAATTGAGATTCAGTTAATCGAAATTAAGAAGCTAAAACGGCACCTCTACCATTAGTAGGTTTAGCCAGGGGCCAAATCCCCGGCATCCATTGAAGACTTTGCACAGTAAAAAATAAAGTTGCGCCATTGTTATCACCTATAGTTTTCGGCATTAATGATAAGCGCTTGATTCTAACATTATACCAATGATCACCCCCTTGATATCACATTTCTTACGAGTTGAGAAGCTAATAGGTACTTCCTCAATAAACCAATCTGGAAGGTCATCCCCTGGAACACAGAGCTACTTAATATGCCTTAGACAATCCTGCATTCAGAGTCCTAGTCAACTTGATATAAAAATGTAGACATAATCTTGATGTTTAAGAGGGGAGAAGGAGAAAGAACCTTAGAAATCCACCTTTTTATAGAAGCAAAGCACGCGATGATATACAATCTTTTCAAAGATTTCAAGCTTTCAATGCCAGGAATATCTATTGCCTTCATGCAATTACTGAAGTGGAGTTCTACCAAATATTCCTAATCTGATATGCTAGCAGTTTGCAGCATTTAACCATTCCAAACTTGAGGGAAGTTGAGGGAGAAACTTGAGCTTTCTGCAGTTTGGGAGAAGCAAACGCTTGAGAATACAAAGTCCTTCGTGCTAGAAGGAAGGCTGCAAATCACCTAAAGAGAAGGTATTTTAAAGCACAGAAAATCTCCTTAACGAAACTAAAACAGCTATGCCTTCTTTCCTCTTCTCCATCTTCTTGAGCTGAGTTCGTGCTGAAGACATTGCTCTCTGTATTAGAAGCCCCAATAAACCTTGCTAATCTTTCTGATACAGATTGTTGGCTTTCATCCAATGATTCTTCATTACCTTCATAATCATCATCACTTTCATAAACTAAATGTATTCCACACTTCTTCAGTTCAATCCCTGTAATGGGAAAGTTGCCCAAGCCCACCTGTATTATATCACCATCCTCGAGTATAGATACTAATGGATGATAATCTTGATACCTGCACAAGTAAACTTGATCCTCGGGCGTAGTTGGGACTCCTACCAAGTACATACCAGTAGTATATACTGCTCGATTTGCTCTAACGATTTTTGCATGGATGTTAGCTATTACAGGCAATTCATCCCTTAAATCATCTGGTTTAGCACAGTTCACTGACACAACTATGGCAATGACCACTGCTTTAATTTCGTTGTTTATGTGTTTTGAGAAATGCACCTCACCTGGAGTTAACCAACTTGGGATTTCACTGCCTGGAATGCTAAAATTATACAAGTTTTTCACAGCAACCTGAGAGTGAAAAGCTTTTCATTAGCCTAACAGGTAAGTACTGCTTTGGCAAGAAATTGAATGAACAAAGAGTGTGTTTGGTATGACATTTTTTTTTTTTTGTGGGGGAAACTTTTTCCGAAAGTATGTCATTTATTGGGTGTTTTATTTCCGAAAAATATCTTCATGGGAAAAAAATTTCTACCCAAAGAGAAGAAATAACTTCCGTTAGTAACTTTCCTTCTCAATTATCTTACTCTTAACTCCATATCTTTGTTTCAACCTACACTTAGACATTATTATCAATCTGCAATACTCAAGAATTGCGTCAAAATACTCTATGATTTGCAAATATTATTATTAGTCTTTGATATATTTTGTTTTTGAATTCTCCATTTACCAACCAAACACCCGGAAACATTTTTCCACAAAAATTATTTTTTGTAGAGAGTAACTTCCGTCATACCACACACACTTAAATAGGAGAAAACAGTACCTTATCAAGTTTGCTTCTAACAATAAAGGCACAGGAGACATTGCATCCAGCCATATGTAGCATTCTTAAGGATTTCAAGCATTCGATACCTTGGATATCTACCAAACTCATGCAATTTGCAAGGTTTAGCTCGCACAAGAACTCTAATTTTGAGATATTGTGTATGCTCTCGAGTGCTCCACAGTTTGCAGCATTTATCTTGAGCAAACTTGAGGGAAGAGGAGGAATAGCTTTCAACTGTTTGCAGCGGGGAACAAGGAGCTCTTTCAAGAAAGGTAGTCCTTTCAGACTAGACGGGAGATAGGAAAAATCATTGAAACCAAGATTGATGATCTCCAAAGATGATAGTTTCTCAAAATCATCCGGTATTTTCCCAATTATTCCCCACGCGCGGGCATCAAGTTCTTCTAACATGGATAGCTCTGAGAAAGATGAAGGAAGCACAACAGGTGCTATTTTCCTTTCTGTGTAGGTAGCTGGTTCTGTGGTTTCAGTACTTTGTGATACCTGCAAAGGCAGATCCAAAGTTTAATCTTTATGAGTTTAAGGTTATAAATTCTTTGAAAATATGGTTTCAAAATATAACATTTATACTAGTTTTCATAGTTTCCACACACACATACATATATCCATGATTTAATATAACTATGAATTCATTAGCGCGTACCTGGCATAAAGGCTTCTTTCCCATCTTCAGAATTATTAAGCACGATAGCATCCCGAATGTTTCAGGTAATTTTGTTACTGAAGTTTCCTCCATTAGCAGGTGTACTAAGTTCCTTAGTTCCCCAATTGAAGCTGGCAATTTGCAAAGTCGCTTACATCTGGTCAATCTCAATATGACAAGATTCTGCAAATTCCCAACTGATTCTGGCAGCTCCGTAATAGCATCATTTCTGGTAAGAATCATTGTTCTAAGAGCTAACAATTCTCCAATGGAGTGGGGAAGCGAGCCAAGGCGCTCACAGTTCCTTATCTCAAGATTCTTCAGTGATTTAAGTCCACCAAAAAGATGATCTGGAAGACTAATAATTGGAACCTTGTCTATTTGAAGCTCAACCAAAGAAGACAATCCTTTAATTGAAACAGGCAATGCATTTAAATGCTGACTGTTTCCGAGCGATAAGGACCTAAGATAATACAGAGAACCAATAGATTCTGGCATCATTTTAATTGCACTGCCATAAAGCCAAAGATTTGCTAAAGATTTGAGGTTGCCAAAAGAATTGGGAATAGCAGCAAGTGACTCGCACCTAATTAAGTTTAATGTATGAAGGTTCTGCAAATGTTCAATAGAATCAGGTATTTCTTCCAAAGCAGAACCATTAAGAGAGAGTTCCTTCAAAGCACGTAGCTTTCCTATGAACCGGGGAAGTTGTTTCAATGAGTGGCACTGGCTTAAGCTTAACTTCTCAAGTTTTGTTAAGCGAAATATACTTTCAGGCAACTTCTCTATAGCAGTCCCATCTAATAGAAGTTCTTGTAAGGACTTCATCTTGCCTATATCTTCAGGTAACTGTTTCAATCTCGAGCAGCCCGAGAGTATCAGCTTTTCCAGATTTTTCAGCCCGGAGACTTCACCTGGAAATTCAACAAGGTTGCGGCAATCTCTTAAATTTAAATGACGTAAAGTTTTCAGATTCCCAATTGTTCTGTGAATCCTTTGCAATGCACTGCAACGTTCAGCTATCAACTTTTCTAATGCTTTATGCGTGGATAAATCAGGAATAGCTGTTATTTTATGACAACCAGAGAGATTCATAACTATCAACTTGTTTTCCACCTGCAAAGAAACATGCATAAATAATCTATATTTGAGATTAAAAGAAATGAGAGCATATCAGGACTTTCATCAACTACAGGATGCAATTCAGGTAATCGATTTGTATATAACTAAAGTTCTGTCATAATGAATTCCCTTTAGGAGCTCTCTAATAAGCAATGCTGTAATAATAAATGATCATAGATGATAAGAGATATTTTAGTGTCTTTTTTTTTGTTTTGTTGGTAAGGTCATATTTTTAGATTCTTTATTGCCAGAGTATCACCCTTAAATCATCAAGTACTTGACATTAATTTATTATATATGTCAACAATGTAAAAGCTTGATGGTTGAAAAATGTAAACAGTATTTCATCAGCATGACACGTAAAGCATACCTTTTTGCGAGTCCAAATCCATTCCCGGCTTCCAAACCTCTCTATTTGGCTCTCTGAGAGATCAAGCATGGTAAGTTCACTTGGATAATAATCAGAATAAAAGCTTGAAAGTGTGCACCTTTTCCATTGGAGCCATTTTAGTGAAGAAGGTAACTTCCCCAAATTTCCCTCTAGTTTCACATTATCGAATTGGAGTAGCCGCAGATTAATTATTGGATCAAATACTTCAGTGTTCAAGACCAACTCATTGGTTTCTTTTGCATCATTTTGAAATTGTTCTTTGCACAACTCTTTAATGTAAGCTAATGCAGAAATAAAAGTGGGAACTTGTTGAAAATGCTCTCTAGTAATTGCTTTCGCGCTTTTAATCTTTGATGATGGCTTCTGATACTGATCCAGGATGATCCCTCGGATGTTCTGTGTCCCCTGTTGTTTTCATGACAAATTCTTTTTGTTTAGTATAAAATGTAAGTTTAGCAGAAAACACAAAAACAAGAAAAAAGCTGGGAGTCCTTGTAGCGTATTAAGAAAGAAAATTAATAATACAAGATGTCTGGAAGTGTTTATGACTTAACATTAGTGCTGCGAGTGCAAACTAAATGCTTTTAATCCTGATTTACAGATTTTCTCATTTTTAGCTAGTGATTTGTCTTACAACTTGAAATAGCTGAAGGGTCTTCTTTTATTAATCTCTTTCCTCCAAAATCTGCTACATGTTATGAGACCATGGTCTAGAAGTAGACAGGACGCTAAATCTAGTATACTATATAATAAAACCATTCAACTTCGTTACACTATCCGGTCACCTAAAGTAACTATAACTACCTGTTCGTAAAGAGTTGGATTAGTAACGTGAAAAACAAGGCAGGTTACCTCTTACAACATGTCAAAATGTACTGATAATATAAAAGAACGTTTTCACGTATAAGTTAAATCGTAAAGAAGACATACCTTCCTTCCTTGTAACACACTCAAAACATCAGCAACATCCCAAAGTCTGCTGCGGTTTCCGGGATCTGATATGCCTTGTTGTATAACAATTTGTCTTCCCATATCTTTTATCTGGTCATGCATCCACAAATCCCCACCATCAATTACCTTAATCAGTGATCTAGCAGTTAAAGTGTTGAATGCAATGCTGGCTCTAAAACCACATCCTTTCATCACATCAATTACATCTTCAGCTTTCTTTTCTAATTGACCAAGAAATAAACATGCAACATCCAGGAATATACACTTCTCTTCATCATCAAGACCATCATAACTTATTTTCAAGATTTCCTGAAGATGGGGAGAGCGAATTTGTTTTAGCTTTTCTAGAGCATCTAGCCATTCTTCCTCGCTTCTTTTATCAAACAAGAAAGAACCAAAAACTTCAAGAGCCAAGGGTAGCCCTCCAGTGATTGAGACAATTTGCTTGGACATATTCACAAAAGCTGGAAATGGCTCCTGTCTTCTAAATGCATGGTAACTGAATAGTTTTAGTGAGTCAGGACCACCCAATTCTCTCACCTCAAATGTCTCGTTAACGATGTCTTCTAGCAAAATTCCTCTGTTTCTAGTACTAATAACAACCCTGCTCCCTTCAAAGAACCAGTTTTTCCCTCCAATTAGTGCCTTCAATATGTTTACATCGTCATTTACATAATCTACATCATCTAAGACAAGCAGGACACGCTTTTCTTGAAGAAATCCTCCGAATTTTGCTCTTCCTTCATGTGCATTACCAGGGGAGAAGGAGAAGACCTTGCTCGGGAAAAGACCTTGTATTATTTTCTTCTGAACGGACACGATGCCTTGTTGAGCAGCTATTTCCTTAACATTCAAGATAAAAGCCCTGTGTGTAAAATGAGAAGCAAGTTTATTATAAAGAGCCTTAGAAAGAGTTGTTTTACCAACTCCTCCTATTCCATGCAACCCAATGATCTTGACACCACTGCGCTTCACATCTAACTGTCTTATGAGTTCTTCCAGACGGTAGTCAATTCCAACAAGAAATGGAGCTACAAATATTGGGGAATTGCTCAATTCTTGTAAAACTCTTTTCACCAAAGTCTGTATCAACTGTGACTCTTCACTGCAGATATCAAGCAAACATCAATATTGTTAATTTGGAAGGTCTTCCTTTTCCTAGTAAACTTTTATGAGTTTAACTTCTATATATTTTATACAATCAGATCACTGAAAAATAGTAACATATAATTACATGTATTATTGGGGATTAGGATATGGAAATCGAGGATTAGGATAGAAGCTCAGTAGATAGTCGAATAGGGATGTCTCACTTTCTTGTGGGAGAGGCATGGTGACAGTTTGGAGCACCTTATCTACTCCTCCTTTATTATTCTCCTATTATCCTATTCTGCAATTTTTTTTTATTACTTGTTGTTTCCTTTGCGTTGGAACATGGCCTCTTCACTATTAGTTCTTTTTCCTCAAACTTGCTTTGCTTTTTTTTTTAAGCCGGTCTATCTGACAGCTTCTCTACATCAAATAAGGTAAGGTCTGCCGTACACATTACCCTCTCTAAATCCCATTTGTGAGATTACACTGGGTATTTTGTTATTGTTATATTGGATTCACAAATGGCAATCTGGAAAATAATAGAGATTACCTAATACAACATATTAAATACGCTAATTGTGTAAGAATTCTCGTACTTAAGTTCTTTCCTAAAACCTTATACAAGATAGTTCAGATGTAAACGAAAATGATACGAGTAAATGTGAATATAGTTCAGATGGTTGTTCTTTTTTCTTTTTCCCAGGTGTAACCTTTTCCTTGCTCAAGACAGTTTTATTCACGAAAAAAAAGGGATGATTTCAACAAATATGTACAAGATGTGTGTGGAGTGGCGAAATCAGAAATTTTTTAAGGGTATTCAAATTTGAAAGAAGTAAAAATATTTTCCCACAAATGATGTTCGATATATATATTATTTAAAATCTAATATTTTACTTATATACACAGCGTAATTTTTTGTAATATTTCGACGAATGGCAACCACCTTTAACAAAAGGTAGCTTCGCCCCGGTGTGTGTATGGGCGTATGACTCAAACGTGGATTTCGGAAAAAAGTAAAATCTTTTTGAAAATAAGTGAAATTTTTTGTAACCCTAGTCATTTCCCAATTATTTTTTTATAATTGTAGTGTGCAGGCCAGTTTGTGCGCACATCGACTAATTTCACGGGATAGCTGTCACCTCCCACCAACAACATGTACCAGATAACTCTGTCTATAGCTTGGACATATGAGAAAAAATCACCTAATATTTTTGTCTCAGCTGCAATTTGGAACTCATTTCCCAAATTGACTTCAAGAGAGACTAGTGTTCTTCCTCATATAATTTACTTTTCAATTATTTAATCTTTTGCTTTATGGGACGTAATTACTAGCATATCTCTGTTTAAGGAAAATAATAGTGAGCAGTTAATTAAAAGAACACGTTTATAATTATAGAAAGAAATTTGAAATTCATAATCATCACGATTAAGCTGTTAGCTTTTTCTTTGTACGCAAGAACAAAAGAAAAGACTATTACTTAGGTATTCTTGATTTTCTTTGGCATGATACAACGGTGTCCTTGAACCATTTAGGACTGCTGATAAAGTCTAACACTACTGAACAATGAAGTTGAATTAACCACCTTATTTGATTGAAAATAGACACTAAATAAAAACCAATTAAAAGCACAAGTAAGCAATTGAAGGTGATACTAACTGATAAGCTCTAATATACACGGGCAACTCAAAAGCTGCTCATTAATCTGCGCCTGTTTATATAGAAATAAAATAATCAAACCCCAACTAGGACCACCACAACTTTAAAATTAAGCAAACGTATTTTATTGAGTTACGATTCTGGTTACACAATATAATATTTGTAAAGTAGGCAAGTTTAAATATTGTTGCGTGCATGGGACACTGCAGTTCCAACTTCCTAGTCAGTCGAATCTATAGTCGAATTTATGACGTAGTTATACACACATTGCTAGAGATTGTGATGCAGGGAGTATTTACTTTAAGAATTATTTTGTCATGTGTTACTCTTGTCCATGTATTACTAATATACATATTTCTGCAGAACTTCCACGAGCTCGAGTAAGCAATACATAGGGTGTGTTTTCATTTTTCACTGGTTGGTTACGTAAATAATTTGGAAAATATTTTTCTAGATATCATAGTTTTGTGAAATTGAAGAAAAATAATTTTTTTATAAAAAATTAGGAAAATATTTTTCAGAAAATCCACCTACGCTCGCATCTAACCTCAACGCCCTCCCCCTTCTCTCCCACCCCCTCTCTCCAAAAAAGCTTTTTCCAGATTTCAGTTTTTTTTTTCTTTTCCATCACCATCCACCCTGCTACCCCCCCCCCCCCCCC
>MCJB01022264.1:0-42277 GCA_002018475.1 Nicotiana obtusifolia | reverse complement strand
GGGGGGGAAATGAGAAATAACCAGATTTACAATTGGTAATTAAAAAATAGTCATAGTTTTAAAAGTAATTAAAATTTAGCCATTTTTTTTTATGTAAAGATATAATCTGAACAAAAATATCCTTAAAAATCCGGAAAAAGTTGCAGCATAATATGCTGGAGTTCAGATTTTATACATATGAGATTCTAATATAATATGCTGAAATTTCATAATGTGTTGGAGTTCTAACATAATATGCGGATAGTTTAAATGGAGAAGCTCCATAATCCAGCATATTATGCTTGAAGTTTTCGTGCTGGAGTTCCATCATAATATGCTGGAAGTTTATACGCAGGAGCTCCATAATCCAGCATATCATGCTGGAACTTTTCGTGTTTTAGCAAAACAATGACTATTTTTCAATGACTTTACAAACGCTGGCTATTTTTCGATTACCAGTCTGAAAACTGACTAGGCCATATTATTTTCACATAATTTTAAAGCATAACCAAATGTTGAAGGATACATTTAAAAAAAAATTTAACCTTGTTGAAGAATTTGAACATGTAGTATCTATTCATTTTACACTAGAGTTTCATTAATGATAAAACAATTTAGTAACTCGAAGGATGTAAAATAAATCAAAATTGGATAATTTCGGCTACGTATTTAGACAAATTTAGACCCTTCCCTCTTAAAAAAAAATTGAGTTAGACCATGTCAGCGTTTCGGGTCTCCTCGTACATGAACTGAAATGTATAAGCAATGAGAAAACGCGGTACAACAGCTTGGGTCAACCTCAAAGAGCAATCATCAATTGGAAAAGAATTGAGATTTCTTATTTTTTTAGAAATTGTTTATCCATAAAACGTTACAGTTAAATTTATACGTGGTTTTTAGATAAATGAATTAATTCGATCATGAAATAATAAAGAAATGAATAAATATGCAATACTTAGCCTTGAGATGAAAATAAAATAACAGAAACAACAGTTCCGGGAGCAGGGCTTCCGGGCACAACAATGATGAAATCAAAAGGCCAGAGGATAAAGTTGTATAAAGCTTTCAATAGGTTGTAGCGTAAGTTTGCCAGAAAAATCGTGCCCTTTACAATGATAATAGATCTTACTATTTATAGTTGTACCTAAGGAACAAGGTCCTAAGATCATGCCCTTCTTTAATGTCAATTATGAAGGCCATTGAAAAATTTATAACGGGGCATGAATGACAAATTCTTTGTAACGGCAGTGTCCTAAATGTTGTTGAATATTCTCCAATAAATGCTGCCGGGTGGCAGACATTTATTGCATCTTTATGACCATCACTCTTTCCGGTAACAAATGGAATAGTTGTCTTTGATTTTAGCTATCCTCTACCTTCGGCTCCACGTGTCACTCTCTTATGCAATCACTTAACATATCATATTTTACCCTATACAGATAGTCCCACTGCTTTCCAGTGACATAACTTTGTATCACCGGGAAGTTTGTAGAAATATTCTTTTTGGGGGGAATTTCTCTGACCCCCTCAGAAAAGCATTTGAGGGTTGATTAGACACATGTTTCTCCGCATTTAATGCCCCGAACACGCATCATCCCACGATTCAGCATAACTTTTGCTCGCTATCGAGGTAATTATGGCCACGAATTTAGCCTACTAAACCTTTACTTATATGCATCAGCCTCCTTTATTCACACCCTATAAATATCCAAACTCTCTTCATTCAATTTGCACTATGTTCTTCAACCTTTCTTTAATTTTCTTCATAAGAAAAAGCTTTTCCTTCTTCTCTAACATGTAATGACTTCTTCTTCAAGAACTCTTAGTTGCTCAAAGAACAAAAACAAAGCTGATGAGGCCGCTTCCCCTACAGTGAGCATCGTTATCCCCAGAAGTCTCGTCACAACTAAGACTTCAAAGAGAAATTTCCTTCTGCTAGTCCTCGTACAAGGGCCGTTAGCAGATATTCTTCTTCCATCTGTCGATCAGTATTCCTGCTGTGAAGGAATATTGTTATTGCCAAGATGTAGACATTATTTCTCGCGGAGTGGATAACCTTACCCAAGAAGAGTTTTACGTACTTCTATGTGTATCCCTTCACTTTGGGGACATTTTCTTTGAGTGGAGAGCCTGGCTCCGTTATTGCGGAGTTTTGCCTCCGCTACCAAGTATGTTTGGCACATGTGAGTCCCTCTGTGTGGAGGACGATTGCTTGCCTTCGGTGCCTGTGCCAGGAAATAGGGGAAGAGTTATCCCTAGTTCACGTGATGAACCTTAATTCCCCCAAGATCTTCTGTGGGGGGATGATTAACTTTAGCAAGTGGGGCCACCATGTATTGATATCCAGCATGGATGATGATAACGACCGTAGGTAGATGGAACAGTTTGTTTCAGTTGCCACCAGTGACATAATTCCAGCCTCGGCTCCGTCTTTCCCGGAATTGTGGAACCGCACTCGTAAGTATATAGTTTGCTTTTGCTTCTGTTAAGGACCATTCCTCATTATTATTAACTTTTCTCTCTTTACTTGTCTCAGCGACTCGGTGGGTTCCCCCTAGGGTTGAAGGCTTGGACCAATGGATTCAAAAACTTTTGGACATCACTACGCCCGAAACCCGCACGTAGAAAGAGCTCTCCCTGAAATATGGGTAAAAGGCCAAAAATCATGGTAAGTTCAGCTCAACTTGTCCTTATCTTTTCTTATGAGAAAGTTGTCTGATTCTTCTCTCCTACTGAATATAGATCTACCCCGGGGCTCAATTGTCATCCCCGAGGAGAGCGTTTTGGCTGATCCTACTGATGCGGCTAGGCTGTTGCAGAAGACTTTTTCACAGACAGGCGTCTCCTAGCCTGCTTCTAGTGCAAGTGGTTCTTCTCGGAGTCCTCGTCCGGAGAACAAGAAACCAAAAAGAAGATGTTCCTTTACGGCCGGGGGAAAGAATAAGAGGGCGAAGTATGCCTCCCCCGAGTCATCTCAAGAAGTTGTAGTGACGAGCCCTCCGCCCAGGCTAGCCATAGATACCATGATGATTAACGATGATGGAGAAGCTAACGAGGAGGGAGCTTCTTTACATAGAAGACGACGACTTTCCTCAACTCAACAGACTGCTCAATCTGTTGAGTTAGTTACACCAATCGAGGACGATGACTTAGCGCTCTGGGGGAGTATGAAATGGTGAAAAATGCCAACTCTCATTTTCGGATCCCAGTTGCTGCGCCCAGTATTGTGGGGTTGAGTACCGAGTCCCTACCGTCTTCGGTTGACGAGCAACCAACAACCAGCACTGCATTTGCCGCACCTGCTTCTCACCCTTCACCACCATCAGCTTCTTCCCCTTATTCACCAACTCTTCCACCAACAACTGCTACATCATCTCCACCGGCCGCCTCTGTCCGAGAAGAAGATGTTTCTCTTCCCCAGTCCCCAGTCTATGGGAATTTGGGACAAAATTATGAAGCCCCCTTAGAAGATCAAGAAGGAGGAGTGTTACTCTCTCGGTCTCCACCGGATGCAATTTGCTATCCCGACTGGTGGAACTTGCTAACTATCTGAAGCCTTTGGCTTCAGAAGAAGATTGAGAAAAGATACAGGCTCTCTCGGGAGAGTACTTGTTGAACAATGCCATGCACAACGTCGCAGCGGTACACTCTTCATTTCCTTTGTCATTTCTCTTGTCTTTGATTTAGTAATAACTTGAGTCCGCCTTTCTTGTTTTGCAGGCCAATTTCCTTGCTTTCGAGGGTCTCCAGAGGTTGATTCGGGAAAAAGAAGAACTTACCTCCGGGCGAGATCAGCTTTTGGTTGAGCGGGACGAAATTTCTGCTCGCCTCTTAGAACTGGAAGCCAAAGCTGCTGAGAGCGTTGTGTTGGAGGCTCGTTTGTAGCAAAGAGAGAAAAAATTGAAAACCCTTAGCCAAGAGATTGCCTTGCTGAGGGTTCAATTTGAAGAGGCCAATGCCAAATGTGCTGAAGTCCATAGTGTCGTTCTTGCTACATCCGATTGTGAGGCTGCCTCCGCTGAGAGATTGACCAACTTGGAGGCAGCCTTGAACTCCAAATCTAAAGAGCTTGCTGCTGCTGGGGTGAAATATGCCCAATTTTAGGAGAAGTATAAGAAGATCATTGAGCATAATAGAATTTTCAGCTCTATTGTCTGCAAACTCGACGTTAGCCTCAAGTCTATTAGATCCGCCTGGAAAAATCTTTCTGCCGAGATTATCTAACTTAAAGAAGAACTCAACCGCCGAGCGACTTTCCTTGTTGTTTAAAAAATATATGTTATGTACAACATGAGGAGAAAAACCTTGGAAGAGGCTGAAACGGGCGTCACTTTGATGCCGAAATTGCTAAAGCCCGTGAGCTAGAGTCAGCTGCTAAAAGGGGCCTCCCGGTCGGGCCTAATGCTTCCGGTTCTTCTGGCTCTGGCTCCGAATACTCGAGAATTGAAGAGGAGTCGGAAGGCGAAGATGTTGAAGGCCAAACTGACGAGGGTCAAGATATTGAGCTAACGACAGATCTACCCATTTCCCCTAGGGGCACGAATGTTTCTCGTCCTCCGGGTTCTAGAGATGCAATAGTTTAGCTTTTCATTTCTCTTCCCAACTTTTGTACCTGTGTTGTTTTGGCATTTATTGTGAATAAAAACATCTTTTGCTCAAGTATTCCATGAGTCTTTCTGTGTTCTTTAGTTTGAACACTAATGCAAGTTTTAATCTTTGCGTTCTTTCTTGCTTAAGTGTTTTGCGCAAGTTTTACTATTTGCGTCTGATTATGCAAGGCATTAGGGTGCATTTTCCCTCGAAAGCATTTGGATTTCGAATATAAGTTATTCCGAAATCAACCCTTTGTCGTGATGGTTTTTATAAGAGAAGGCCCTTTTATGTTTACGGTGCTCTTGAAGAGGATGTCTCATGTTCATTACGACACTAGCAGTTGAAGTACTTGTTTAACTTTCAAATGAAAAAATCAATTCATCATTTAGACAAGAAATAAGATAGAAATAAAAGGACTTTACTGTATTCCTTCCATTTTCAAAAAGTACATAAACACTCGTTATGCTAAAAAGAAATTGTCATTTCTTATGGCTAACTTATACAACTTGATTCTACGGGGCTAGTTGCGTAGTCTCCGGTCCCAATGATACAATTATATTTCTGATTTTTTGTATTCCGGCTGACATGGCAGTCATTGTTACCGTATCCTCATATCATTCCCCCTAACGTTCGAATACGAAGAATGCGAATTGGAACACTGAAAATTTTGCACCTTCGAGGATTCCACTAATGAATTGCTAGATAATCTTCGGTTCGATACAAACTTCACTTTCCCTTAGGAATTTATGCTATCAAGCCAAAGACTATCTAAGAATCCTCTAGTGGTTTGCACTTGTGAACGCTCGGGTAACCTTTGCTTGATAGCAAACTTAATTTTCTGATGGGAATTTTGCTATCGAGCCAAAGATTATCTAACCGATCCGTAGTGGTTCTTCGTTTGTGTGCCTTGCTAATAAAGGTCTTATTGTTGCTGTTGAATCCTTCTTCGTAGTATGTTTTCCGTTGCTGTCTCGTCAAAAGCCTTGCCAGAAAAATCCAATTGGGACAAAAACTGGACGAAAGGAAAAAGAGTGCAACATATACTTTCAGTACAGGTGATGTTCATTAGAGATAATATCTCTTGATATGTGTCATATTCCAGTTGCTTGGCAACTTTTCTCCATCCTGATTCTCCAACTCATATGAACCTTTCCCGGTAACAGTTGAAACCCGGTAGGGGCCTTCCCAGGTTGGATCTAGCTTCCCTGCGTTGAGTTCCCAGGTGTTTTGAGTTACTTTCCTTATAACTAAGTCTCCCATTTTGAAATAACGGAGGTTGGCTCTTCGATTGTAATATCTTTCTATTTTCCTTTTCGGCTGCCATTCTTATATGCGTCAAGTCCCTGCGCTCATCGAGTAGCTCCAAGTTGATTAACATTACTTCATTGTTTGTCTCTTTACTTGCTTGGAAATATCTCAGGGTGGGCTCTCCTACTTTTACAGGAATTAAGGCTTCTGCTCCGTACACAAGGGAGAAAGAAGTTTCTCATGTGCTCCATTTGGTCGTTGTTCGGTACGCCCATATCACTCCAGGTAGTTCCTCAGGCCATCTACCTTTAGCTGCTTCCAATCTCTTTTTGAGATTTTGTATAATCACTTTGTTCGTTGATTCTGCTTGACCATTTGTGCTCGGATGATAGGGCGAAGATGTGATTCTTTTGATTTTCAAATCTTCAAGGAACTTTGTGATCGTTGCGCCTATAAATTGTGGCCCGTTATCGCAGGCTATCTGTTTTGGTATTCCAAATATGCAAATTATGTTTTCCCACAAGAAATCCACCACCTCACATTCGTTGATCTTCTGATAAGGACCTTCTTCAACCTATTTAAAAAAATAATCAGTTATGATCAAAAGAAATCTTACCTTACCAGGGGCCGATGCCAGTGGTCCGACGATATCCATACCTCACTTCATAAACTGCCATGGAGATAGAATTGTGTAATGCTTCTGCTGGTTGATGTACCAGTGGTGCGTAGCATTGACACTCATCGCATTTTTGCACGAAAGCTTTGGCATCTGGTTCCATTCAGGCCTAATTGTATCCTGCCTTACTAGTTTTAGTACTAAGGAGTCTGCACCCGAATGATTTCCACATATCCCTTCGTGGAATTCTCGCATTACATAATTAGCTTTAGAGGCTCCCAAGCATCGAGCCAGCGGGCCTTGGAAAGATTTTCCTGTACAATTGGCCTCCTTTGAAGCTATATCGCGCTGCTTTGGCGCGCAGCGCCCGGGATGCCTTGGAATCTTCGGGCAACTTCCCCTGTTCGAGATAATCAATGATCTCATTCCTCCAGTCCTAGATCAAATTAGTCGAATTCACCTCATAGTAGCTATCTACATCCAGAACCGAGTGCATGAGGTGCATGAGCTGCACTATCGTCCCGGAATCTGATCCCTTCATTTTCGTGGATGAACCGAGGTTAGCTAGTGCATCCGCTTCCATATTTTCTTCCCTCGGGATATGCGTAATTTACCACTCTTGGAATCGAGCAAGCAGAGCCTGAACCTTCACTACGTATTGTTGCACGTGCTCCTCTTTGGTTTCGAAGATCCCGTAGACCTGATTTACCACCAGCTAGGAGTTACACTTGAATTCTATGACCTCGGAATCTAGTCCCCAGGCCAATTCGAGTCCTGCAATCAAAGCTTCATACTCTGCTTCGTCGTTAGCCAAAGGGACCGTTCTTATGGTCGCCTTAGGGTTTCTCCCCAAGGCATGGTTAATACTATGCCAAGTTCGGACCCCTTTACATTGGAAGCTTCGTCCGTAAATAAGGTTCAAACTACCGATGTCGATTCTGACACCATCACCACTTCTTTGGTAGCTAGAGGCAACAATCCCGGACTGAAATCAGCCACAAAGTTGGCCAAAACGTGTGACTTAATTGCAGTCCCAGGTTCATACTCTATGTTGAATTCACTCATTTCGACGACCTATTTGGCCAATCTACCCGAGAGTTCAGGTTTGTGAAGGATAATCCGTAGGGAAAAGGTGGTTACCGCAGCTATCGGGTGACACTGGAAGTAAGGCCTCAGCTTTCGAGCAGCGACTGCGAGAGCTAAGGCCATCTTCTTCGAATACGGGTAGCAAGTTTTTGCTCCCGTTAAAATTCTACTAATGTAATAAATGGGAGATTGCGTCCTTCATCCTCACAGACTAAAACAACACTTACGCTACCTTTGAGACTGCTAGGTAAATTAACAGTGTTTCACCTTCCTCCGGCTTTGATAGTAATGGAGGGCTTGACAAGTACCTTTTCAAATCTCTCAAAGCTTGCTGGTATTCCGGGGTCCACTGAAGTTGTTTTTCTTTTTTAGCAGCACGAAGAAACGGTGGCATTTCTGATGACCGGGAAATGAACCTGCTCAAAGCAGCCAATCTCTCTGTGAGCCTTTGAACTTATTTCACGCTTGATAGCTGGTCCGAGATGTCTTCGATAGCTTTGAACTTATCGAGGTTTACCTCAATCCCCCTTTGTGATGCCAGAAATCCTAGGAACTTGCCGGAGCTAACCCGAACGCACACTTCTCGGGGTTAAGCTTCAAGATATGCTTCCTTAGGATGTCAAACATTTCTTGCAAATGCTTAAAATGATCAACACATTCAAAGACTTAAGCATATCGTCTCTATAAACTTCCATGGTTTTCCCTATCTATTTGTCAAACATCTTTTTTATGAGCCGTTGATAAGTGGCTCTGGCGCTCTTTAGCCCAAAGTTCATGTTAATTTGGTTGTCCAAGGATTAAGCATCGAGAAAACTCATTAACTCGTGCCCGGCCGTTGCATCCATTATTTGATCGATGTTTGGTAGTGGGAATGAATCCTTTGGGCATGACTTATTCAAGTTCGTATGGTCTATGCACATGTGAAATTTATTGTTCTTCTTAGGAACTACTACTACGTCAGCTAGCCAGTCTGGATACTTTACCTCTCAGATCGAACCGATATCAAGTAGGCGAGTTACCTCTTTTTTGACGAATTTATTCCTGGCCTCCGCAATAGGTCATTTCTTTTGTCTTACCGAAGAGATGCTGGGATCCAAGCTCAACTTGTGTACGGCCACATCCATCGGGATACCTGTCATATCTGCACGCGACCACGTAAAACAATCGGTATTATAGTTTAGAAATTTAATAAATCCAGACCTGAGCTCGGGGTGCAGTCCTATCCCCAAATGGAATTTCCTCTCTAATAACTTTTCAAACAATGCAACTTGCTCGAGCTCTTCCGCTGTGGATTTCGTTGCGTCCGTCTCTTCTGGTACCTAGAAGTATCTTGGTACCTGATAAGATTTCGACGCTTCTTTCCCCTGGTTAACTTCACTTGATTCGTGAGCAGGCGCCGGTTCATGTAATTTCTATGCCGCATGCTCCTTCCTTTTGCTACTGGAGACTGAAATCGCATTCATCTCCCTTGCTGCCGATTGGTCGCCTTATATCTGTTTAATCCCTTTGGGAGTTGGAAATTTCAGCAACTGATGATATGTTGATGGTACGACTCTTGTCTCGTGCAACCATGGTCTTCCCAAAATAATGTTATAACTCATATCACCGTTCACAACCTCGAAAAGGGTTGTCTTCATCACCCCCTCGGCATTTGTGGGCAACAGGATCTCTCCTCGGGTGGTTTCGCTTGCGAGGTTGAATCCAGCAAGGAGTTTTGTGGCCGGAATGATGCTTCTGATAAGCTTGGCTTGCTCCACTACCTTCTATTTTATGATATTGGCCGAACTTCCTGGATCCACCAGAATACGTTTATTTTAAAATCTAATACATTTAAAGAAATGATCAATGCGTCATTGTGCGGTAGCAACAATCCGTCTGTGTCTTCCTCCGCGAAAGTGACCTCAGTGGCTTCCCGGAGTCTTTTGCCGTGGGTTACTATTACCTTCGTCTCCTTTGCTGCCGAGAAGGTAACCCTTTAATCTCGTTCACCCCGAAGATCATGTTCATCGTGTGGTGCAGGGGATCTTCTCCTGTTTTTGAAGGTTCCGCGTTATCACGATTGCAACCACAATTGTTCTTGGCCCGGTCACTTAAGAAATTCCCTAAGATGGTCATTTTTCAGTAATGTCCCCATCTCTTCACGCAGATGATAATAGTCCCTAGTTAGGTGGCCATTAGTCCTGTGGCATTAGCACCACAAATTAGGGTCCCTCTAGCTGGGATCGGACCTCATCGGCTTCGGGAATCGTTCTTCTTTAATGTTTCTCGTAGCCGATACCAACTCTACTACATTGACGTTGAAGTTGTATTCTAATAGCCTGGGATAAGAAGGATCTCGAGCACCTGATATTTCTTTGTCCTGCAATGATATGTTGCTCCGATTTTGATCAATTCTTATGTCAGTAACAAACCTGTCTACTGATCGGAAACCTCTGCCGCGTCCTTCGTTCCGTTCGTAGGGCAAAAACCGGCCCCTCGAAGACCATCTATCTATGTCAAAATCGTCTTTTGATTTTTTTATTCTTCTCCTGACCTTTAGCCGATGCCGGGAAGCCAATATGATCATCTTCAATCCTTATCTTGGACTCGTACCAATTGTGAATATCCGCCCAAGTTGTCGCTTGGAACTCAAGCGCGCTTTCCTTCAATTTTGGGAAGCATCGGAACCTTCTCAGATTCAAGCCCTTGGTGAATGCTTCAGTCGCCCATTCATCCGGAATAGCCGAGAGCAACATTCTTTCCTTTTGGAACCGGGTGATGAATTCTCGTAAAAACTCGGACTATCCTTGTGCAGTTCTAAATATGTCAGCCTTTTGGGCCTGTATAGCTAGCCCCGGCATGGGCCTTAATAAAAGAATCCGCGAGCATATCAAAGGGATCTGTGGAATGCTCGGGCAACAGCGAATACCACGTCAAGGCTCCCCTCGTGAGAGTCTCTCCGAATTTCTTCAGCAAAATAGATTCAATCTCATGGGGAGCTAAATGGTTCCCCTTCACCGCCATTGTATAGGTGGTAATATGCTCTTGAGGTCCGAAGTCCAATTATATTTTGGCACGTCGAGCATTTTAACCTCTTCGAGATTAATTCTGGTGCCGCATTTGGTTTGTACGGCAACTAAGTATACTTTTTTGAGTCCAGCCCTTTCAGCACCGATGGTGCACTCGAGATTTGACTCATACGGGCGTTCACTTCCCTCATAAACAGTAAGAGTTTGTTTTTGAAGGGATCGCTCTCATTGTTGTGACCAAACCCGCTTCCCCCCACCCCCATCTAAGCCGACCTCGCCCCTCGGGGTGTTGTTGTCGACCCTCTGCATTGTTTGATTTGCGGGAGCACCGGGAGGAATTAGACCTTGTTAATTCGCGTTATTAGAAGCACCCGACAACGCCTGCTTTAGTTCTATCATAACCTTATCCTATCGTGTGAGATGGCCTAGAATGACCTCTTGTTTCTCCTGCAGGACCCTTGCCTCTTCAACAACATGCTCTTCTTCAGCATCATCGGGAGTCGCCTCCCGAACGTGTCACGGGTACCGTCTGCCGTGGACTGGCATGGCATCGTTCCCTTCATTGTGGGTATCATTGATTGAATCCTCGTGCCAAGGATGGCTTCCTTGGGCCTCAAGATTGTGTGTGTTGTTAACATCACTATCTACCATTTTTTGTGAGTTTTGCTAAGATAGATAACCAAAACACATTAGTAAAAGAGGCAAGGATCAACTTAATTATATGACTATCTAGGTCTTACGGTGGACGCCAAACTGTTTACCCATAAAACGGTACAGTTAAATTTATACGTGATTTCTAGACAAATGAATTAATTCGACCTTGAAATAATAAAAAAGTTGAATAAATATGCAATACTTAGCCTTGAGATGAAAATAAAATAGCAGAAATAGTAGTTCCAGGAGCAGGGCTTCCGGGCACATCAGTGATGAAATCAAAAGGCCAGAGGATAAAGTTGTATAAAGCTTTTAATAGGTTGTTGTGTCCTTTACAATGATAATAAAGCTCACTATTTATAGCTGCACTTAGGGAATAAGGTCCTAGGATCATGCCTTTCTTTAATGTCAATTATGAGGGCCATTGAAGAATGTATAAAGGTGGGCATGAATGACAAATTCTTTGTAACTAGGAGTGTACTAAATGCTGTAAAATATTCTATATTAAATGTTGTCTGGTGGCAGACATTTATTGCATCTTTATGAGCATCACTCTTTCCCGTAACAAATGGAACAGTTGTTTTCGGTTTTGGCTATCTCCTACCTTCAACTCCATGTGTCACTCTCTTATATAATCACATAACATATCATATTTTACCTATACATAACTTAGTTGATTTATATTAGACGAAATACATTAACGGCCTATTTAAATTGTCCGCTACGATCAAATAGCCACCTCAATTGACCCATTTACCATTTAGACACTTTAAGTAATTATTAAGTGTATCAAGTAAACACCCGATTGCATAAGATCATATGCGTGGGCTACACTTGCCAATGACGTATCAAATAAGCCAATTAAAGAACGACACATGTAAATTGTAATAAAAAATTGACACATAATTAACAAAAAAGAAAATAATCTAAAGAAGAAAAAGGAACCCTTTTCCTTTACTTTTATCAAAGCCAGCGTTACCCCTCCCCCTCCCTTTCATCTTTTTCTTTGCGCCACTCGCATCCCCCATTCCCTTTTCTTGTATCCACCCAACAAATTAATAGAACACATACAAATATGAAACAATATAGAATAACCAAATAGACAACCCACTAAGGGATCACTAATGGACCTCGCTTGAAAAGCTTAATATGCGATCTCTGTCGCCGAAAATTTGTTCTCCAAGCAAAGCTAAAAAATACCATTCTACTGGAATCTTCAATCTTTTCTCCATTATTTTCTTGATTATGAATTTGGGCTTATATTATTTTTTCTCTAATTTGTTGTTTTTGGTGTAAAATTGTCCTTAAAATTTTCTACCAATGAAGATGAAATAGGGTGGAGAAATTGTGTTCTTATGGTGGAGATGAGGGCGGCAGGACTACTGAGAAAAAATTTTGGTAGTTTTTTGCAGCTCTTGTTGCTGCATTTTTGCTGCTTCTTTCAGCTGGGTTAACTTATTTTGGGTTGATTGAACTAGCGGAATTCCAAAGGTTATGGTCAGTAGAGTTTTGTGGTGAACGGTAGCAGTTTCTGATGGTTTACAGTGACTTAGTTCGAGCTTTAATGGCTGCTTTCCTAACCTTTATGGTGATTTCATGGTGGATTGAGGTGGTTTAGTTAAGAAGAAAGGAAGAAGAAAGGCTAAATTGTGGCTGCTGCAGCTAGCTACTATGCTGCTCTAAGATTTCTTGATTTTTTTTCAAAGGAAAAAAAGTTAGGCTGATTAATGATTTCACGTGCCCAAGTCTTTGTAAGCAAACACACATATGCCACATTAGAACCATGGATTTAGTTGATACATATAATAACCATTAGAAGTGTCTAAACGGTAAATAAATTAGTTGCGATATTTATTTGATCGTTAATGACAATTTAAAGAGACAGTAATTCACCCTTAATTTACTCTATTTGATAAAGTAATTGGTAAGTTGTGGAGCAGGGACCACAACTTTTAGCATAAGATGATCTGTTTAAAGTAAAGAGTTGACCATTCTATTTTGGAGTCTGAGCATGATTATTAATCTTTAACGCATACGTGAACCCAGTTGCGTGCAATAGTAGATTTTTCTGGCAGCTTCATACTATACTTATTTTTGGCCGAAAACTTCTGTAACATCTAAAATATGATTACTTATGGATTGATGAAGAGAAATGGTACACATGAATAATGTACACTCTTCATAGCATTAAAGATAATTCAGTATCAGTTAGAAGTCACAATTCGATATTAATAGGATCTTCAGAATATAATGGTTAAATTAATGATAGAAGAAGACCTACTTTGCTTTTCAGAAAAATGAATGATCGGATAGTGCAACAAAAAATTGGATGGTCAGTGTAAAGAAATTAAATTCGTCATATTTCTGTTTTATAGAGCAATTTTGTACGTAATATTCATTTTACATTTAAAATGATCGAGGAATTACACGATAATTTTACTATTCGTACGATATTACAAGAGTGAGCTAAGTAACATTCTCCCACATGTTAAAATTAATTGTTGTGTTAAAAAATCATTATATTTTAGTTCCATTTATAAGCAGTTCGTTGTAAGAGAATACTCCAATTCATATGAGTAAATGTAGCTCTAGTTCGTATGAATACGAAGTGATCAATAACAACTAATTAATATGACATTATATATTTGATCAAGACCTCGTGAGCCTGTGGGGTGAATATTGCGTAGATATCTTTCAACTATAAATCCATCACCAAATGAGTTGATCCAGCTCACAACTCATTTTGTTTTATTTGCTTTATTTTCTTTATAAATTTTTATTCCATTATTTTAATTTCTTCTTATTTTATTTTATTTTATTTTTTAATTTTAAAATATATTTTTCTTTGTACATTATTTATCTTTTATTTCGCTACCTTTACTTCTTGTGATTAAATGTAATTGCTCGTATACTTTATTTCTTATTTGTTTTATTTTCTTCGTTTAGTGTAACTGTGTTATTATTCTAGTTTTTGAAACCACACCTCCTAATATTAGAAATAATGAGTCATTAACAAACTTGGCATATAATGAGTGATGTCATTAAAGTAGAATTTCGCTTTGAATGAGGTCATCAACATATTATGTTTCCTAATCTTAAGTTGTATTGGAACTTATTTTGATTATGTTGGAATTTGACATATGTTAAACTATTTTTTTTATTTTGAAATTGTGTTTTTTATTCATGGTTCCAATTTACTTGTTTTAATAGATATTGGCTTGCTATTTCACATTGCAAGTTGTTCTAGAATTGATAGATTAGTTTTGTCAACTATTTGAATAGTGTTACGACATTATATTTATAAATATTAATTTATTTTATCAAACATGCATTTTATGATATTCTTACAAAACATATGTTTTTAGTTTTTACAATTAATTAAAAAAACTATTATTAATTTGGAAAATATATATTCAATTATTTTTACAATATTACTTATAAATATACGATTACTAATTAATGAATATTCAAGAAAAAATGTGCATCTTAAATACCAAATCTAATATCATTTATACTTATAAAAAATTAATTATAGGCAAATATTTATTATATTTACTTTTAAGTTTTAATAATTACTTCATTTAAAATTTAATCTAACTGTGTAATTATACTTGTACAACCAAACAGTATGCTTTTAGTTATACTATAATTATATTATAACAAATAAATAAGTCTTTATAATTACTAGGTTGTGTAATTATTACCCTAATAATTACACCAATTTTAATTAGAGGTGACTTTCCAAACATAACCTCTAAAAGAAGACGGAAAAGAGGGCCACCAATAGTTTTTCCGGATAACAAAATAAACAGAAAGAGAAACGGAAAATAAATGAGTAAATAACCATTTCTCAAAAAAAAAACCAAAAAAAGAGTAAATAACGCATTGGGACAACAGAATACTCCAAAATTTAAGAATTTTATTAAAACAAAAAAAGACAAATAGTAGTAATAGCTTACTTTTCTAAATATAACATATTTTTTTTTAGTATTGTTAGCTTTATATCAGGTTCGTAATTACACATCCATATACAACAGTAATAGTTGCATAATTTGGTTAACGAAATCGACAAAGCCCCCACACCCCTGGGCACCAAAAAAAATCAAATTACTTTTAGATGTCTTCGTTTTCATTCACTGAGAGGAATTTTTTCTCCAATAAAAGAGAACTACTTTCTTCCCTTTTTCTGATACATAGTGGAAGTTTCAGATATTTTTAGCAACTCTTCTTCAATTCAATATCAGGATATTATCACTTTTAGCCCGTGTCAGAAATTATTTATATTTGATAGTTAAAAAAGTACATAAAATTTGTATAATTTTTGTATATAACATACAAAATGTGTATATATATACAAAAAATATATAAATTTTATACATATTTTCGACTATTATTTTTATAACGGCTATACGTTGTCATTTTTCCTTTAGAATGCATTTCTTAATTTAGTTAGGAGAAGTCCAGAGTAAAATGATCATAATTCTAGTCAGATTGATGATCAGCATAAATTAAAGTTATAATAATTTGATGAATACGTTATAAAAAATTAAAATCAAAGTTCTCACAACAATTCAAATGTTAAAATATTGGTATAACCTGCATCATAGATATATGAATCAACAAGACACATATTTCTCTCAGATTATCCTTATTCATCAATAAAATTTGTTGTTTCTGCACAAAAGATTAGCCAAACTAGCTTTGTTGATATGGCAATACCTATTGGTGTACACATGGTGACGGGTTATTAATTTTGAGAGGGATAATGGCGATATTTCTTCCGGAATACAAGTACAATATGGACTATTGTTTTGGATAGGTTCTCTTCCACTTTAAGCATTTGAAAAATAGAGTGATCCAATAAATGAATGTCAACCCCTATTCGTGATGGGAGATCAGTTTCATAATTCTCATTTCATTATTGTGATATTTCTTCTCAGTAATCGACAGCTGACATTCATTATTAAATGGTCACAACTCACAAGTTGCTAATTTCTCAATTTTTCCCAATTTTACCTCAAAATCATAGTAACAAATGTACTCTTTAAAAATAAACTTTAAAGATGTAACGACAGACTGATCGTTTCGAGCAATTGCGTCCGGTTCGACAGTTTGAGGTTATGAGTAACTTCACATAGTGTATTACGATTTGCGTGCATCGTTGGCTCGGGTTTGACTTTTGAGTACTTGACCTCGGATTGGAGTTTCGATGGTTCGGGTAGGTCTGAATGGTGATTGTGGACTTGGGCGTATGTTCGGATTTGCATTTGGATATTTCTACGAGGTTTTGGCATCATTTGGCGGAAGTTGAAAATTTAAAGGTTTAGAATTTTTTCAAGTTTGACCATGGTTTGACTTTAAGGCTATCGGATTCAGATTTTGATTTCACGACTTACAATAGGTCCGTTTTTTCATATGGAACATGCCTGCAAAACTTGGTGTCCTTTGGAGTTGATTTGATGGTTAGGATGCTTGGTTGCGATTCTAGAAGTTCTTGAAGTTCATTGTGATACTCATGCGTTTTGGTGTCCGATTCGTGCTTCTAGAGGTTATTTTGGTGTTTTGATCACGTGAGCGATTCGTGTGATGTTTTTGGATTGGTGTGGGTGTTTGGTTTGGAGCCTCAGGGGCTCGGGTTAATTTCGGATTGGTTTCGAATTGATTTTATTAAATTGTTGAGTGCTGGTACTGGTTCCATCGCATTTGCGATGTTTTTGTCACAAAATACAACTACCGTATTTGCGAGGTAGTCCTCGCATTTGCGAACCTAAGCTAGGGAACAGATCACATTTGTGAAGAAATAATCACTTATGCGAAGCCTGTAGAGTTCGCATTTGCGAACTCGATATTGCAAAGAAGGCCTGGGCTGGGTAGGGTCGCTTTTGCGACTAACTGGTCGTTGTTGCGAAGACCAGTGTCCGCATTTGTGACATTTTCTGTCGCATTTGCGAAGGCGTCAGAACTGTTCAAGCTTCGCCTTTGCGAAGGATTCTTCGCTTTTGCGAGTTTGCATTTGCGAACCTAGTATCGCAAATGTGACATCTACAGCTTGCTTATAGCTGAGTATTCCGAAACTTAGCTTCATTTTATCATGTTTTGAACCCTAAACTCGATGGAGGGTGATTTGTGAAAGGATTTTCATACCAAACCATCGAGTAAGTGCCTCAAATCAATTTTTAATTACATTTTATGATTATACATTAGACTTAACATCAAACTCATGAGAATCTAAGGGAAAATTTTGGGGATTTTGTCAGAGTTTTGAAAAATAAAAATTTGGGATTTGAGAGTCGAATTTGTCACGATCCAAAATCCGCATGTCGTGATAGCGCCTATCTCAGTACTAGGCAACCCGACAACCTCAATAAACCACAATTTCTTTTAAGTTTGAAAATATAATACTTAAATTTAATAGAAAAACCCCACACATACTAATATAAATACACTCCCAAAACCCGGTGTTACTGAGTACATGAGCATCTAAATGATAACATAGTCTGAGTAATACAAACACTGTCTGGAAATGTAGAACAATACAAATAACTGAAAGAAAAGAGACAGTGTCTGCGGACGTCAAGCAGCTACCTCGATAGTCTCCTACAGATAATCTTCCCCAAAAAAACTAGCAACCGCCGTGTCCGGAAGTACCCGGATCTGCACACGAAGTACAGAGTGTAGTATGAGTACAACCGACCCCATGTACTCAATAAGTAACAAGACTAACCTTTGGGCTAAAAGTAGTGATGATTTCCACGGGTATAGTCTAATATAGAAATAACAGTATAGAAATGTAGGCATGCTTTCAAGTTCAACAATTAAACGCAGTACAAATAAAATAGATCATTCTGAATGATATGAGGACTATGACATCTCTATATCTACATGCCAATGTACATGATGTATGTGATGCACCTCAGTGGAAACCTCGTGTACTCATAATCTCAAAATATTCAATCACTCAGTACTGTATATGGCCAATCCAGCCCAGGGAAGATCAATCCCATATATATGCACATCAACTGACAGTCAGTCAATCACGATTGCATAGGCCAATCCAGCCCAGGGGAAGATCCATCCCCAAATATAAATGATTCGGACAAGATTCATGTTCAGGGAAGATCCATCCCTCAATATAAATAATTCGGACAAGATCCATGTCCAGGGAAGATCAATCCCTTAATATAAATGAACCGCGCTCACTGTGGGGGGTGCAGACTCCAGAGGGGCTCCTTCAGCCCAAGCGCTATAATAGCCAGATCCAGACATAAATAAATAAAACATGCTGCAACGTGCAGCCCGATACCATAGTATCATTCAAAATCTCTATTCTCTCGGGCTCTCAATGGCAGGAAAATCAACCCGACATGATGATATGATGTATCAATGAATGACAATAGATATTGAGATATGATATACAAATGACGGATGTGACTGAGTACAAAAAAATTACAATTCAAACAAAAATTCAACAGCAAGGCAACCCTGCGGTCCCAAAATATCGGCACGTAGCCTAAACATGATCTTTAACATGAGTCTTAGCTTAATTTCCTCTAACATGTGGAGGATATGTGGATAATGACATGATTCGTTAATTATACAACTCTACAGAATTTATTTAAGTCACAATTGCTATGGCGCGCGCCCATACGCCCGTTACCTAGCATATGCGTCACCTCCATACAATTCACACAACACGTAATTCAGGGATTTATACCCTCAGAACTAAGTACTCAAACCGTGTAATTCTTTATTCCAATATGCTTTTGCCTTGCGAATCGGTCTCCGAACGCCTCGAATCTAGTCACAATTAATTCGATACAGTCAACACAAATTATAGGAATTAATTCCATATGAAAATACTAATTTTTCAACAAAATCCGAAATTCCACTCAAAAATCGCAAGTGGGCCCACGTCTCAGAACCCGACTGATGTTACAGAATGTGAACGCCCATTCAACCACGAGTCCAACCATACCAAATTTACCAAATTCCGACATCAACTCGACCCTCAAATCTTCAATTAACCTTAAGGGTTTTCACAATTTTTCCAATTTAAAACACCAATTAAATGCTAAAATAATAATAGATGCGGGTAATTTGACCAAAATTGAGTTAAAAATACTTACCCCGATGTTTCCCTTGAAACTCTCCCGAAAATCGTCTCTCCCCCAGCTCCAAATCGTCAAAAAAAGAAAATGGGACAAAGTCCCATTTCAGAACTTAAGTTCTGCTGCCCAGTCATTTCCTCTATGCGATCGCAGACCAAGTCCCGCGATCACGGAGCAAAAATTTCCCAATGCCCATTTTAACCTTACACGATCACGAAGCACAGCTCCACAGATCTACGCGATCGCAGACTTGTCCACACAATCCGAAGCATAACTTCGCGTGACCCCTGCTGCCTCATTTTCCTCTTCGCGAACGCAGCTTGATCCACGCGTTCGCGATACATCCCCTCTTCCCAGCTACGCGATCGCGGTCCTCCCTACGCGATCGCTAGAACAAAAACTCACTAGCCCCCAATTAAGCCTACGCAATCGCGGATATTCCCACGCGATCGCATAGCACAACGCCTGCACTGCCCAGCTAAGCCTACGTAATCGCGTAGAAGGAAACCAGACCTGTGCACCAGAAAAACTTCAGCAAAACTCCAAGCCCAAAATTTGATCCGTTAACTATCCGAAACTCACCCGAGGCCCCCGAGACCTCAACCAAATACACCAACAAGTCCTAAAACATCATACGAACTTAGTCGAAGCCTTAAATCACATCAAACAACGCTAAAAACATGATTCATACCCCAATTCAAGCTTAATGAAAACTAACAAATTTCAACTTCTATATTCGATGCCGAAACCTATCAAATCAAGTTCGATTGACCTTAAATTTTGCACACAAGTCATAAATGACATAACAGACCTATTCCAATATCCAGAATTAGATTTTGACCCTGATATCAAAAAGTCAACTCCCTGGTCAAACGTTCAATCTTAAATTTCCTATTTTCGCCATTTGAAGCCTAATTTAACTACTGACTTCCAAAAAATTTTCTGGACACACTCCTAAGTCCAAAATCACCATACGGAACTATTGGAATCATCAAAATTCTATTCTGTGGTCGTTTACACATAAGTCAACATCCGATCAACCTTTTCAACTTAAGTTTTCATCCTTGAGACTAAGTGTCTCAATCCATTCTGAAAACTCACCTGACCCGAACCAATTACCTCGCAAGTCACATAACAACTGTAAAGCACAAAATGAGCAGTAAATGGGAGAATGGGACTATAATACTCAAAATGCCAGGTTATTACCGAATTGAACTGGGATTTGAAAACAAAACACATATATGGACTCGTGAGACTATGGGTAGTCAAGACCTACCCTTTGACCCGGGTTTGACCGGGCGGGTCCGGGGTTGACTTTTTGTTGTCTTTTTAGAAATTGTATAAAGATGATAGCTTTATTTATTGAAATTGTTTTTTCTTGCGATGTTTGATGTATTTAAGTCAACTTTGGCTAGATTGAGCCGAGCAGAGGTGAATTTGTAAAGGGAAAAGCTAATTTGAGTATTGATTGGCCGAATTGAGGTAAGTGCCTTGCCTAACTTTGTATGGAGGAAACTACCTCTTAGGATTCGAGTTGATTGTGCTAATTGTGGTATGTGAAAGCCGTGTACGTAAGGTGACTAGTGGGTACATGGGCTATATGTTGTATTTGACCAGTTTAGGTTATATAGACTCTTTCCATGCCTTTAAGTGAATTGTCATGATGTGTTATGTCTCTCATCGTTAATCTACGCTTATATACTTTATTTGACGTTGTTAGCACTCATTGTGCTTGTAGGCATGCTAAATTTATTAGATTTAAATTCAATAAATAATTTGGACTATATTTTAAATATATTAGTCCAAATAAATACTATGGGCTAATATAATTGGATTAATTACTAAAGTCCAATAAATATTGATTAGGCTAGCCTATTTAATTGGGCTAAAGTGATGAGCCCACTTTATTAAGCCCAAGATGTCATATTCCTAGAGACCTAGTTTTGTGCCACGTGTCATATGACGTGGCACGCCAAGTCAAATAGAAGAGCCAATGGAATCATGTTATGTGTCAAAATGACAAGGCATGCCAAGTCATAGTATAAGACCAATGAAATCACGCCACGTATACAAGTGACATGTTTAGGCCAATCAAACACGGCCTTGTCACACTTCAATTTGATTGGTCGGAAAGAGTTTGTTCTTATCATAACTCTTCCCTCCCACAACTATAAATATGGATTTCCATAACCTAGAAAACACACCATAAGTTATAACAAGAAGCAAGAAAGAGCTCGTAGATCAAACGCTGCAAATTCCTCTACAAATTTCAAGCTTCAAGAAATCAAGTTCAAGCTCAGGAACGAAGAACAAATCAATTTCAAGCTCAAGAACGAAGAACAAAGCAAGTTAAAGCTCAAGAACAAAGACCAAATCAAGTTCAAGTTCAAGCAATTAAGCTCAAGCTCAAGAACAAGATCATCGATTGTGGAAACGACTACATATTCAAGATCTAGCTTGAAGGCCCTTGAATTTATTTACTATTGGAAAGAAAAATCAGAGGATCCATAGAGATTGTACACTCATAATATTTGAAATCAAATACTATGATTGTTGTAATATTTTTCGATTTCGATTATTTTTCTGACACAAATTTATTGTCTACAAATTCTGGCACGCCCAGTGGGATAATTTCTACCTCTCATATCAACTTTTCAATCACCAACTTTCAAGAACGTCAAAATGGCTTCAAAGAAAATCAATCCCAGATCAACTTCCACCAAGGCTTCTAATTCCAGGTTCTATGCTGATGTAGAAAGTATCCTCGATGTTACCTTTGGAAGCTTTGGACCAACTACAAGGAGCAAGGAAAGCTCTTTAGGACAACATGCACTCCAAGTGTCGTCCGCATCAACCCCTGTTTTTGGATCTTCATCCTCAAAAGGAGCAATATCTTCCACAAACGCACCCGAAGGAGGAAGCGATGTTGCTGAAAAGATTAAGAAAACTCTTGCTTTGCTTGACCTCTCTAGATCCAAGAACTCTGCAGTGAAGGAAGATGATGATGCATCAAGTGATGGATCCTCTCCACTTACACCGCATAGATTGAGCCAATCAAGGATCAATGTGTGTGACAATCCATGCTACTCTCCATCATCCACAACAATCATGCAAGTCATGGTGACAAACTACTTTATCTGTGGAGGAGCAGTTGGCAAACTTGACGGAAGCAATCGCTGGCTTGACCAAATACATGCAAAATCAGGATGGTAGAATTGACAAGATAACAGACAGGGTGGAATCTTGATGGAAGAAGAATCCACCCATGCACCTGGAAAGCCCAGAGGTTCTAGAGAGTAATCTCCCCCAAAACAAGTTGCATCTGCTAAGGCTATCCCTGTCTCATATGAAGGGATGATTCCAATTGATCAACTGAAGGGGTTGATTGAAGGAACTATTAAAAATAAGTATGATGTTGCTGCCAAGTCCTCTCTTACATACGCAAAGCCGTATACTGCAAGGATCGATATGTTGAAGATGCCTGCTGGCTATCAACCTTCAAAGTTTCAACAGTTTGATGGTAAAGGTAATCCAAAACAACATGTGGCGCACTTCGTTGAGACGTACAATAATGTTGGGACTTATGGAGATTACCTTGTCAAGCAGTTTGTCCGCTAGCTAAAAGGAAATGCTTTTGACTGGTATACAGACCTAGGCGGGACCTATTGATAGCTGGGATCAACTAGAGCAAGAGTTCCTCAATCGCTTTAATAGCACGATACGTACTGTGAGTATGATAGAGCTTACAAATACTCGTAAATGAAAGGGTGAACCAGATATCGAATTTATCAATCGTTGGAGGAATGCCAACCTCAAACAAAGACAGGCTTAGTGAAGCTTCGGGTATAGAGATGTGCATCCAAGGCATGCATTGGGGACTCCACTACATCTTGCAAGGTATCAAGCCTAGCTTATTTGAAGAACTTGCGACTCGTGCCCATGACATGGAGTTAAGCATGGCCTCCGTTGGAAATGGAAGGCTACCTATCTATGAGCCTCGCAAAGGGAACGACAAGTAAGAATTCAGGAAATGGAGCAAGTTTGCACCCAAGTATGAAAACAAAGAAGCTATGAGTGTCAACACATCACCTGTGAAGTTCACAACGAAGGTGAGCAAGAAGCAGGGTACAAAATCAACTTCTTTTCAAGATAAACCAAGTGGAAAGTTGACTAAAAGAAATGCAAGAGAAGGAGTACCCATTTCTGGATTCTGATGTGCCAGCAATTTTTGAAGAACTCTTTGAGTTAAATCTCATTGAGCTTCCGGAGATGAAGTAGCCAAATGAAGCTGGTAAAACGAATGGCTCAAATTACTGCAAATACCATCGACTCGTGAGCCACCCTCTAGAGAAGTGCTTTGTCTTCAAGGACAAAGTTATGGACTTGGACAGTGAAAAGAAGATTGTGCTTGAAGATGAGAAGGCAAGTGCGAACCAAGCCTCTATTACCTTTGGCTCATTCAGTCTAGATGAGCTATGTATTTAAAAGAAATCAAAGATGAAGAATTACTGGAGAATAACAAAGTCGAAGTAGAATACCATGATGATAATGAGGGTTGGACGTTGGTGACTCACCGTAGGCGCCACAAAAAGGAGCCCATGAACAAAATCAATAGAACAACAAATAAGGAAAATGATGGTGAAAAGACCAAGGAGATGAAATCCAGTTAAGCATTTGAAAAAAGCAAAAGTGGAGGTGCACCATCCTCAAAAGCCACTACATCCAATGACCTTGGAGGAGTTCTTCCAAGTTGGTTCCACACGAAGATTTCCCATGAGGATATTGATGCCTCTTGTTTCCATGTTGAAAAAGGGAAAGAAAAGACTGATGACCTACTATCGGCACCATCTTCGGAAAAGCTCATCGAGTCCATTCCTCAAGAAGTTAATGTTTGTGAGGAAAAAGTTACGTTCACAAATGACGATCTTCTACTAGGTGATACTCCTCATAACCGCCCATTGTACCTGGTTGGCTATATGCGTGATGAAAGGGTAAATCGAATTTTGGTTGATGTAAGATCCTCAGTGAACATCTTGCCGATTCGCACTATGGAAGAACTTGGTATTCCCATGAACGAACTCTCGGAAAGTCGTGTGATGATTCAAGGATCCAACCAAGGGGGGCAAAGATCCATAGGTACTATCAAGTCAAGAATCACCATTGAAGATACGCAATCAAGTGCATGACTGCATGTGATCGGTGCAAAGACTTCATACAACATCTTGCTTGGAAGGCCTTGGATACATGAGAATAAAGTAGTTACATCTACCTACCATCAATGTTTAAAATACTACGAGGGAGAAGTCGAGAAGAAGTTAGTTGCTGATGATGAGCCATTCACCGTGGCTGAGTCACACTTTGCCGATGCAAAGTTCTACATGAAGAACCTCATTGTGACGGAGCTAAAAGCTGATGATGTCATGAAAAGCAAGAATGACGAGCCCACAACTAAAAGAGCTGAGGTGACTACTGGTAGAGACAAAGCTGTTACTAAAGAGGTGCAACCTAACTCGAATAAATCTTATCGAGGGGATATTGCGTCTTATGGCAAGAAAGTAACTCCTACGCTCCAATATGTCCCTAAAAGGAAGAAAGATGAAGGTGAATCATCTAACCTCTAAACTAACATGCTAAAGGAGTTAACTCTTTTGGTAAAATGAATTGAGGCTGTAAATTTGTCCTCAAAGCCACTTGCAGGGTTTGTGGCCCAAAATCATTTGCAGAATGTGGCAATCCCTACAAAGCGAACAGATGAAGGTTTTGATCCTAACGCTTACAGCCTATTTGCAAAATATGGATACAATCCCAATGAGCTGTCAAAGTTAGGGAAGCTCCCATCAGAAGCTGCGACGAGGCAATCACGTGAAGGTTTGGGACACAAGCAACCATCACTAGTGCGCATCTCCATAAGAAGGGCGAACATTAATAATATCACCTTGGAAGATGAATTTGCCACTTCTAACAAGCCTTCTATATTTGATTGACTTGGAAAATCAACTGTGAGGACTTCCATGTTTGAGAGATTGGGTCCATTAAAGAAAGGAAATATGTTCTAGAGAAATTATCGAAATACAAGAACACGCGCTTCACCCAAAATTCAGAAAATCTCTAAGGATTTCCAAAGTCTGGTTCCTTCTAGAATGAGGCGACAAACAAAAGTCGTGGTTTCATGTGATGAGGTACTAAAGGTGAATCCATACACTATGGTCTACACTAAAGAACGTGATGAAGACGTACAGAGTGTGGGTTCTTCGTATCATGTCACTGCACAAGGCGAGCATGGTGTTTCATCTCTAATGGAGGATGAAGAGAAATTGAAGGATGTTTCACCGTGTTATCACATATCCTTCAATGATGGGGACCCTTAAGAAGATGAAGATGCGAAAGATGCTCCCCCAGAACTTGAAGAAGGGTTGAAGGCAATGATTGATGCCTTAAAAGAAGTTAACCTAGGCACATATGAAGAACCAAGGCCCACATACCTAAGTGCTTTACTAGCAATTGATAAAGAAAACACTTATATCGAGTTACTCAAGGAGTTCATGGATGTCTTTGCTTGGAGTTACAAAGAGATGCCTAGCTTGGACCATAAAGTAACAGTTTATCACCTTGCAGTCAAGAATGGCGCTCGCTCTGTTAAGCAAGCCCAAAGGCGCTTTAGGCCGGACTTGGTTCCCTTGATTGAAAATGAAGTTAACAAACTCATTGAAGCTGGCTTTATTCGCGAAGTTAAATACCCAACATGGTTCTCAAGTAATGTCCCTATAAGGAAGAAGAATGGCCAGATTCGGGTGTGCGTTGACTTCAGAGATCTCAACAATGTGTGCCCAAAGATGAATTCCTGCTTCCTATTCCAGAGCTGATGATCAATGCTACTACTGGGTATGAGAAAATATCATTTATGGACGGTTCATCGGGCTATAACACAATTCACATGGCGCCAAAAGATGAAGCTTACTGCATTCCGTACCCCCTAAGGTATTTATTGCTACAAGGTAATGCCTTTTCGCTTGAAGAACGCGAGTGATACTTACCAAAGGGCTATGCAGAATATTTTTGATGATCGAATGCTATGTTGATGACTTGGTGGTAAAATCAAGAAAGAAGAGCGACCACTTGAAAGACTTGAGAATTGTGTTTGAGTTGCTCCGGAGGTACCAACTTAGGATGAATCCATTGAAATGTGCCTTTGGAGTTACTTATGGAAAGTTCCTTGGTTTCATTGTCTGACATCAAAGGATAGAAATTGATCAAGCCAAAGTAGATGAAATTTTGAAAATGCCTGAGCCTCGAGATATTTATGATATAAAATATCTGCAAGGAAAGCTAGCATACCTTAGGTTATTCATCTCAAACCTAGCAGAGAGATGCCAACCATTCAGTCACTTCATGAAGAAAGGCGTTCCTTTCAAGTGGGAACAAGCTTGTAGCGATGCCTTTGAAAGCATCAAAACTTACTTGATGAAGCCTCCTGCTTTGGCAGCCCCTATACCTGGAAAGCCATTGATGCTATATATTTCAGCACAAGAAAGGTCTGTTGGAGCACTATTGGCCCAAGAAAATAGTGAAGGGAAAGAAAACTCCCTTTACTACTTGAGCAGGATGATGAAACCAAATAAGCTGAATTATTTGCCAATTGGAAAGTTATGTTTGGCACTGGTCTTCTCAATCCAAAAGTTGAAGCACTACCTTCAAGCTTGTGTCGTTCGTCTTATTTCTAGAGCAAATCCCATCAAGTATGTGATGTCAAAACATGTCCTTAGTGATCGACTAGCAAGGTGGTACCTCCAGTTTCAACAATTTGAAATTGTGTACATCCCTCAAAAGGCTATAAAAGGACAAGCGTTAGCGGACTTCTTGCCAGATCACCCTATACCTGATGATTGGAAGCTAACTAACGAACTACCTAATAAGGACACAATGGTCATTGAAGTTCAACCTCCATGGAGGATGAACTTTGATGGTGCTGCACATCGCGGATGAGCTGGTGCTGGTGTAGTATTTGTCACTTCTCAAGGTGAAGTTCTGCCCTACTTTTTTACGTTGACGTAACTCTGCTCTAACAATGTTGCTGAGTATCAAGCACTAATACTTGGGCTTCAAATGGCTGTCGAAATAAAGCGGTTGTAATTGCAAGTCTTTGGTGACTCTCAGTTGGTGATCAACCAACTTTTAGGTAGTTACAAGGTCAAGAAACCTGAACTACGCCCATATCATGATTATGCTAAAAAATTAATGGGGGTGGGTCGGTGACGTGACCATTCAACATGTGCCAAGGAAAGAAAACAAGAAGGCTGATGCTTTAGCTGTCCTAGCTTCATCGTTTACCCTGCTTGATCAAGTGCAAGTTACTATCTGCCAAAAATGGGTAGTACCACCGCCAAATGAGGGTGAAGGCGAAGAAAATGAACTCAAGAATCTTGTGGCCGTTTCTGAGGCTGAGAAGGAAGAATGGCGACAACCCATTATCGATTACTTGAACTACGGGATACTCCCAGAAAATCCGAGGAGAAGGACTGAAATCTGCCGTCGTGCACCTCGCTTACGTTACTACAAAGATACTGTATATAGAAGATCATTTGAGGGAGTACTCTTGTGATGTCTAGCGGAAGATGAAGCACTCCAAGCTTTGCAAGAAGCGCGTTCTGGGGTATGTGGATCACATTAGTCTGGACCAAAGCTCCACTTCCACATAAAAAGGATGGGATATTACTGGCCAACATTGATGAAAGATTGCTTGGACTATGCTCGAAGATGCAAGGCCTGCCAGTTCCACGCAAATTTTATTCATCAACCTCCTGAAGTGCTATTTCCAACTGTTGCATCATGGCCATTTGATGCTTGGGGACTAGATGTTGTTAGACCATTGCAAAAATCCTTTGTGGACACTTATACATCTTGGCTGCAACTAACTACTTCTCAAAATGGGTTGAAGTTGTTGCTCTTAAGGAGGTAAATAAGGAAAATGTTGCAAGTTTCATCCAAATAAACATAATCTATCGCTTTGGCATTCCTCATTACATAATAACGGATAATGGCAAGCCATTCGACAATAGGTTAATGAACAAGATTTATGATCTCTTTGGCTTCATAAAACGTAACCCTTCTATGTACAATGCTGCCGCCAATGGTCTAGCTGAGGCATTCAACAAGGCTCTATGCAACTTGTTAAATAAATTTGTCTCCAAATCCAAACGAGATTGACATGACCGTATGGAAGAAGCTCTATGGGCATACAGGACAACTCATCACACCCAAACACAAAGGGACCCCTTATTCACTTGTCTATGGAGTCGAAGCCATTTTGCCACTTGAGCATCAAATACCTTCATTATGATTAGCTATTCAAGAAGGGATCACTGATAAAGAAAATGCTCGAGTTCAACTAGAAGAGTTGGAGGCTCTTGATGGGAAGAGGTTGGAATCTCAACAGAGTCTTGAATGTTACCAAGCTCGATTATCTCGTGCTTTCAATAAAAGAGTACGCCGAAGATCCTTTCAAGTAGGAGATCAAGTCCTTGCCATACGAAGATCCATTATTACTTCCCATAAACCTGTAGGGAAGTTCACTTCAAAATGGGATGGGTCATAGGTCATACAAGAAGCTTACTCAAGTGGGGCTTACAAGCTGGTTGATACAGACGACAGAGAATCGGCCCTATCAATGGTAAGTTTTTGAAGAAGTATTATTCTTGAAGTTGCAACGCTCCTTGAGCACGAGACTAAACTGCATGTTCCTACACTCCTAGCCCGCAAGAGTATAAACTGTGTATAACCCAAAAAAAAAAGTTCGCTAGGTTGAAAACCTCGAAAGAGACAGCCTAGGCAATATTTAGGACATAATAAAAAAATAATAATATAAAGAAAACTTACCCATTCTGAACTACGGTATGACTTGATCCTCTTCACCGAGGTACATAGACATCTAAGAGTTTCATTCTAAGTTCAGTAGCATAAGTTCAAAAGATACATATTGCCCCAACCGTTGTCCGGGTGAAGTATGAAGGAATGTAAAATCAAGCTGACATGCCATCCTCCTGTTGATCTTTGGATCTCATTTGATTTAATGGGGGCAATCATCCATGGTAAATTGGTATCTTCAATAGGAAAATTTTAGGAGGATGCCAAGTATTTGTATTAAAGTCCAGGGATTCTCTATGTTTTCAAGTTTGCTAAACCTTCAAGTTTGTTTGGTCTCCTAGTACGCACTTTGCCCTAAAAAAAAGGGAAGAGAAGAGAGGCGTCAAAAGGGAACACAAGTATAAGAGAAAGATTGCTTGGCACACGTTTCAAATTCAGTGAGATTTGAACCCAAGATTTTTATGAGAATGGAGCTCTTGAATTTTGATTGACAACAAATAAAATGTCTTCCGATCTCGATGCTTCCATATCAAGATACAAAAGTTTTGGTGAAGTCGCGCAAATCTGAAATCGTTAGCGTGTCAGAATTTTACGTTGACTTTGAAATATTATTCGAAACTATTGTTGATGTATTAAATTTTGCATTTTGGATATGGTTTAGATTTTGAAATTTGGTTTCCGAAAAATCAAACAGTTCATGATTTCGACGTTCCTATATTGAGATATGATTTATTTGGTGAGACTGTGCAAATCTGAACTGTCAACGTATCGGATTCTAAAGTTGATTTCAAAATATTATCTGGGACGATTCTGAAATTGTTGGATTAATTTTTTTGTATGTTCTAGCATTTTAGGTCTATTTTTCATGAAATCAAACGGTTCGTAATTTTGACGTTTCTACACCAAGATATGATTTTTTTGGTGAGACCGCGCAAATCCAGAATTGGGACGATGCTGAAGTTGTTTGATCTAGAATTTCGGATATGTTCTGGATTTTGAAGTCTAGTTTTCAAGAAATCAAACGGTTCATAAATTCGACGTTTCTAGACCAAGATATGATTTTTTTGGTGAGACAGCGCAAATGTGGAATTGACAGTATAGTGATATGGATTTGTTCGTCTATATGGTGATATGGATTTGTTCGTCTATATGCTGATGTGGATTTATCCGTCTATATGATGATGGGGGTTTGTCCATCTATATGTTGATATGGATTTATCCGTCTATATAGTGATGTGGATTTGGCCATCTATATAGTGATACAGATTTGTTCGTCTATATGCTGATGTGGATTTGTCCGTCTATATAGTGATGGAGATTTTTCTATCTATATGTTGATATAGATTTTTCCGTCTATATAGTGATGGAGATTTGTCCGTCTATATGTTGATATGGATTAATCCGTCTATATGATAATGTGGATTTATCCGTTTATATATTGCGAGGGATTTATTCTCTTATATGTTGTTGTGGATTTGATCATCCATATGCCGTTATGGATTTATCCTTCATGTTAACCTAAAAAAAAAAAAAAAAAAAAAAAAAAAAAAAGAGACACAACTTTACCTGCCAGATGTGAATTCGAGCAGGTGTGCAATTTACAGATCTATGCTTAATGAATGTGGGAGCATGGGTTTATATAGATAACAAAAGGTGGCGGTTAAATAGTAATTTTCAACGTGGGAATTGCAACAGTTAGTCTTGGAAAAGGATTTGGACTCGTTAAGGAGGGAGGCGACTGAAGCTTTTCCTTCTCCGAATGCTTAATGGAGTGGCAAGAGGAAATTCTTTTGGATCCTTCTACGTGTCATAATTCTCGGTAAAGTGGACAAAATATAATGATTGTGCAATCGGCCACCAAACACTTGAATTGTAATTCTCAATACATTATCTACTTGTAGAAGGATTTAAATGCAAGGAAAATGACTTTGGCGTTAATGGACAAATGAGCCAATTGACTCAGATTGGTTTATTCATGAGTTAAAGTGTGTTTCTAGAGCAATAATTCAATGAATTCTCATATGCATTGGCGAGACTCTTAATTCGACCAATTGGAGGAAGTATGCAATCTGAAAAATTCGTACTACTAGTCTAATCTTGTGTAAGAAACCCTGATAAATTTTGAAGTAGGGAAATTTATAGGCATGCAAACTTATTAGATGTAAATTCAATAAATAATTTGGACTATATTTTAATATATTAGTTCAAATAAATATTATGGGCCAATATAACTGGATTAATTACTTAAATTCAATAAATATTGATTAGGCTAGCCTATTTAATTGGGCTAAAGAGCCCATTTCATTAAGCCCAAGATGTCATATTCCTAGAGGCCCAGTTTGGTGCCACGTATCATATGACGTGGCACGCCAAGTCAAACGGAAGAGCTAGTGGGATCATGCCGCGTGTCAAATGACAAGGCATGCCAAGCCACATTAATAAGCTAATGAAACCACGCCACGTGTGCAGGTGACATGTTTTGGTAATCAAATGCGGCCTTGTCACACTTCAATTTGATTGTTCGGAAAGAGTTTGTTCTTATCATAACTATTCCCTCCCACAACTATAAATAGGGGTCTTCATAACCTAGAAAACACACCAGAAGTTATAACAAGAAGCAAGAAAGAGCTCGTGGATCAAACGCTGCAAATTCCTCCACAAGTTTCAAGCTTCAAGCAATCAAGTTCAAGTTCGAGCAATTAAATTCATGCTCAGGAACAAAGAACAAATCAATTTCAAGCTCAAGAACGAAGAAGAAATCAAGTTCAAGCTCAAGAACGAAGACCAAATCAAGTTCAAGTTCATGCAATGAAGCTCAAGCTCAAGAACAAGATCAACGTTCGTGGCAAAAACTACATATTCAAGATCAAGCTCGAAGGCCCTTGAATTTATTAACTATTGGAAAGAAGAATCAGAGGATTCATAGAGATTGTACACTCATAATATTTGAAATCGAATACTTCGATCGTTGCAATATTTTTCGATCTCGATTATTTTTCTGATGCAACTTCATTGTCTACAGTACTTCTTACTTGATATTTTGCACTTGTATGCTTTAGTTGAAATTGTTGCATTCCTTATTGTCTTGTAACCTCTTAATTGTTGCGTTCCTTCCATGGCTCCGTACTTTTATCCTACTTGTTTCAATTGTTGTAATTGCACGCCTTAGTTGTCTCGTGCTTCATTTGTCCTGTTTCTTTTGTAATATTTGTTGCGTTCCTTGATTTTTACGTGATTTCTTCATTGCCGTGTACTCATACCCTATGATTGTAGAAATTCTTGTAAATTGAGTATTGGATTGTTGACGTTATTGATTTATTTATAGATTGGGTTGCACGCAACAATAGGAGGAATAAGGGAGGATCTATATTGATATGGTGAGATCGAGTTGCGGCTGCAACATGTGAAATAAGGTTGGATTGATATGGTGAAATAAGGGAGGATTATGATATTGACTCTGATTATATGGTGGGATCGGGTTGCCACCGCAACATATATTTAATTATTATTATTGATATTTACATGGTGGAATAAGGGAGGATAGTGTTGTACGGTGGGATCAGGTTGTGCGCCGCACCGTATATTTATTTATTATTAATATTTACATGGTGGAATAAGGGAGGATAGTGTTGTACGGTGGGATCGGGATGCGCGCCGCAATAGTTTATGTGTTTTGTATTCCTTGTTGTATTGTGTTGGCTTCTGTTCTTTCATACGAGACTTTGAGGAATGGTATTTCTGGTTTTTACTGATTTTTGAGGATTGAGTTGTTTTCATTAGTTTACTGCTTTGTCGCCATTTCCTGTTTTCTTTTCCTATTACTATTATTTTGGTGAATTGATTTTTAAGATGAATTTGCTATGCTGAGTCATTATCTCATACCCTATTGAGTTGTTAGTAACACAACGGTTTTAAATAAAATAGTTAATAGCATGCTTATCTTATGTGACTCTTAAGTTAAAACTCATCCAATGTCCGAAGACTCCTCCATAAGATGCTGAGTGAACACATCCGGTCAGATGTAGAGCACACATTCACATTAGACCCATCAACGGACCTCAAACCGATTTCGGTCGCGCTCCCCGAGGTGGGGGAGTGACAGTGTTGTTGCTGAATTATTTGTTTAAAATGTAATTTTGTACCCAGTCACATCCATCATTTGCATATCATATCTCAGTCTCTATTATCATTCATTGATACATCATACCATTATGTCAGGCCGAGTTTCGTGTCATTGTGAGCCCGAGAGACTGGAGATTTTGAGTAATATTTATGGGATCGGGCTGCATGCCGTAGCATGTTTTTATTTATTTATTTATTTATTATAACGCTTGGGCTGTAGGAGCCCCTCCAGAGTCTGCACCCCTCACAATGAGTGCAGTTTCTTTATATTCAGGATAGAGTTCCCTAAGCATCAAGTTGCCTTATTTATTTACATTTGGGATGTAGTTCCCTAGGTATGGAGTTGCCTTATTTATTATATTTGGGATGGAGTTCCCTGGGCTGGATTGGCCTTATACAATACTGAGTGACTGACTGTCAATGATATATATTCGGGGATGGATCTTCCCTGGGCAGGATTGGTTATATACATTATTGAGTGATTGAGTATTCAGAGGGTGTGAGTACACAAGTTTTTCATTGTGGTACATCACATACATCATATATTTTGGCATGTAGATATAGAGATGTCATATTACTCATATCATGCAGAATTTATCTATTTTACTTGTATTGGGCTTTTTGGTTGAACTTGAGAACATGCCTTCATTTTTGTATTGTTATTTCTATATTGGATTGCACCTGTTGAGGTCGTCACTACTTTCAGCCCAAAGGTTAGTCTTATTACTCATTGAGACATATGGTCGGTTGTACTCATAATATACTATGCACTTCGTGTACAGATTCAGGTACTTCCAGATACGGCCGTTGCTAGATTTCAGAGTTTCATCTATTGGAGACTATTGAGGTAGTTGCTTGGTGTCCCCAGACCTTGACTCTCTTTCCTTTCAGTTATTTGTACTGTTCTATATTTTCAAATAGTGTTTTATCAGTCAGACTATGTTATCATTCAGATGCTCATGTACTCAGTGACACTAGATTTTGGGAGTATATTTGTATCAGTATTTGTGGGATTATCTATTAAATCTAAATATTATATTTTACAAACTTAAAATATTATAGTGATTTATTGAGGTTATCAGCTTGCCTAGTATTGAGGTAGGTGCCATCACAACATGCGAATTTTGGGTTGTGACAAGTTGGTATTAGAGTCTAGGTTACATAGGTCTCACTAGTCATGAGCAGGTTTAGTAGAGTCTTGCGGATCGGTACGGAGACGTCTGTACTTATCTTCGAGAGGTTGCCAAACCCTTAGGAATATTGCACTTTATTGTATTCTGTCGTGCGAATTTGTTGATTCCGGAAACTAAAATTCTGTTATTCTATTCTCTCATAGATGGAGGACATGTACTACCGGATCGGACGGTCAACCACTAGTTCCACCAGTTAGGGCCACGAGAGGTTAGGGCCATGGTAGAGGTCGGGGCCGTGATAGAGGCTGAGGTATAGCACCTACATCAGTTAGAGCAGCACCTGTAGAACCACCAGTTGCTCCAGCTTAGGAGCAGGTTCCAGATTTAGTTGAATCGGCGGGACCAGCTAAAGCACCATCTATGCCTATCGTGATCCCAGGCCTTCGGGAGGCTTCAGTCCAGATATTGACTGTCTGCACTGGCCTTGCTCAAGTGGTTTCAGCTCAGCCGCACCAGCCAATTCTCAGGCTGGGGGAGGTACTCATACGCCTGTCACCGTACTCCAGAGCAAGTAGTGCAGGGACTTCAAATACCGGGGGCACTACCAGTACAACGATTGCAGCTGTTCAGGCCCAGGTGGGTCCTATTATGAATGACGAGGAAGAGAAGAGACTAGAGAGATTTGAGAGACTATGTCCTCCATCATTCAGTGGAACTGAGTCAAAGGATGCTCAGGATTTCTTGGACAGATGCCAGCGGATTCTTCGCACAGCGAGTATTCTGGAGACCAATGGGGTCTTATTTACTACTTTTCAGCTGACTGGGGCAGCGTTCAGATGGTGGGAGACTTATGAGAGGAGCATACTAGTTGGTGCAACATCACTATCATGGCATGAGTTCTCCGTATTATTCTTGTATAAGTTTGTGCCATAAGCCCGAAGAGAGGAATTGCGTAGGCAGTTCGAGCATCTACATCAGGAGGACCTGTCTATAACCCACTATGAGATGCGATTTTCAGAATTGGCTCATCATGCAGTTTGGTTGGTTCCCACTATGTGGGAGAAGATCAGGAGGTTCATTCATGGCCTCAACCAGCAGTTCTATTATGACTCTGGGAAATGTAGCAGGTGCTAAATTGGACGAGGTGGTTGATAGTGCTCGGTGGCTAGATGGTCCGCATTCAGGAGCGAGAGGAGAGGGAGACCAAGAGGTCTCATGGTCTGGGTAATTCCAACGGTGTTCCTTTTGGGGGACATCCCTATCACAACAGGGATCGTCCTTATAGGCCCGCTCAGATGGATCATCCAGCTCATCGTGGTGCATCAGCTAGCCATGGTTCATATAGTGCTCGATCGAGTCAGTCTTCTCTTAGTGCACTTCCAGCTTAGAGTTCATCTCATGCACCATCAGTTCAAGGTTCATCTGTACCAGGTTCTTCTGGTAGTTATTCTAGTTCTCGAGGACTTCCTCAATACTTGCCGCTATTGTTTGAGAAGGGTTGTTTTGAGTGTGGGGATTTTTATCATATGAAGAGAAATAGTCCCCGCTTTTTGGGAGGTCCAACTCAGCAGAGGAGTCAAGTTGCGGCTCCGTACCAGTTAATTCACCACCTACCCAGCCAGCATGGGGTGGGGCACAGGCAGCTAGAGGTCGCCCTAGAGGGGGAGGTCGATCAAGTGGCAGTCAAGCCCGATTCTATGCTATTCTGCCATGCCAGATGCTATTGCTTCAAATACACTGATCACATGTATTGTCTTAGTGTGCCACAGGGGAGCTTCTATATTATTTGACCCTGGTTCCACATATTCGTATGTATCATCATATTTTGCTTATTATCTGGATATGCCTCGTGAGTCCTTAGTTTCACTTGTTCATGTATCTTCGTTGGTGAGCGATACTATTGTTGTGGACCGTGTATATCGGTCATGTGTAGTGACTATTGGGGGACTGGAGACTAGAGTTGACCTCTTATTGCTTAGTATGGTTGATTTCGATGTAATCTTGGGTATGGATTGGTTCTCTCCATGTCATGCTATTCTAGATTGTCACGCTAAAACCGTGACATTGGCGATGCCAGGGTTGCCGAGAATCGAATGCCAGTTTCATATTTGTCCTTTGTGAGAGATGTTGATGCAAACACTCCTACTATTGATTTTGTACCAGTAGTGTGAGACTTTCCGAATGTATTTCCTGCAAACCTGTCGGGCACTCGGCCCATTTCTATTCCTCCGTATCGTATGGCACCAGCTGAATTGAAAGAATTGAAAGAGCAACTCTAGGAACTTCTTGATAAGGGGTTTGTTAGGCCTAGTATGTCGCCTTGGGGTGCACTAGTTCTATTTGTGAAAAAGAAAGACAGTACTTTGCGGATGTGCCTCGACTACAGGCAGTTGAACAAAGTTACAATTAAGAACAAGTACCCTTTGCCACGTATTGATGATTTATTTGACCAGCTTCAAGGAGTGTGGGTATTCTATCAGATTGATTTGAGGTCTGGGTATCATCAGTTGAATATTCGGTATTCGGATATTCCAAAGACGGCATTCAGGACTGTTATGGTCACTATGAATTTCTCGTGATATCTTTTGGGCTGACCAACGCCCTAGCAAAATTTATGCACTTGATGGACAGTGTATTCCAGCCATACCTTGATTTATTTGTCGTAGTATTTATTGATGATATTTTGGTGTACTCATGTAGCCAGGAGGAGCATCCACAGCGCTTGAGTTTAGTATTACAGAGGTTGAGGGAGGAAAATCTTTATGCCAAGTTCTCCAAGTGTGAGTTTTGTCTTAGTTCGGTGGCGTTCTTAGGGCACGTTGTGTCCAGTGAGGGGATTCAGGTAGATCTGAAGGAGATAGAGGCAGTTCAGAGTTGGCCCAGGCCATCTTCAACTACTGATATTCGGAGTTTTCTTGGCTTGGCCAGGTATTACCGTCGCTTTGTGGAGGGTTTCTCGTCTATTGTGGTGCCTATGACTAAATTGACCCAGAAAGGTGCTCCATTCAGGTGGTCGGATGAGTGTGAGGAGAGCTTTTAGAAGCTCAAGACTGCCTTGACCACAACTCCAGTTCTAGTTTTACCTTCAGCTTCAAGCTCTTATACAGTGTATTGTGATGCTTCTCGGATCGGTATTGGGTATCTCTTAATGCAGGAGGGTAGACTGATTGCTTATGGTTCGCGCTAGTTGAAGCCACATGAAAAGAATTATCTTATTCATGATTTAGAATTGGCAGCCATAGTTTATGCATTGAAGATTTGGAGGCACTATCTCTGCGGCGTGTCCTGTGAAGTATTTACGGATCATCGGAGTCTTTAACACTTATTCAAATAGAAGGATCTAAATTTGAGGCAGCGGAGATGGTTGGAGTTGCTAAAGGACTATGATGTTACTATTCTGTATCTTCCCGGGAAGGCCAATATGGTGGCCAATGCCTTGAGTAGAAAGGCCGTGAGTATGGGTAGCCTTGCATTCATTCCTGTTGGTGAGAGGCCTCTTGCAATTGATGTTCAGGCCTTGGCCAACAAGTTCGTAAGATTAGATGTTTCGGAGCCCAGTCGGATTCTTGCTTCTGTGGTTTCTCGATCTTCCTTATATGACCGCATCAGAAAGCGCCAGTATGATGATCATCATTTGCTTGTCCTGAAGGACACAATTCAGCACAACGATGCCAAAGATGTTACTATTGGTAATGATGGGATGTTGAGAATGCAGGGTAGGATTTGTGTACCAAATATAGATGGACTGCGAGAGTTGATTCTTGAGGAGGCCCACAGTTCGTAGTATTCCATTCACAACACTATTGGTGGAGAAGGATAAAGAAAGATATAGTGGGGTTTGTTGCTCGGTGATTAAATTGTTAGCTGGTGAAGTACAAGCATCAGAGATTGGGCGGATTGCTTCAGAGACTTGAAATTCCGGAGTGGAAGTGGGAGCGTATTACCATGGACTTCGTTGTTGGACTCCCACAGACTTCGAGAAAATTTGATGCTATTTGGGTGATTTTGGATCGGTTGACCAAGTCTGCACCTTTTATTCCAGTTGGGACTACTTACTCTTCGAAGCAGTTGGCTGAGATTTATATCCACGTGATTGTTTGCCTTCACGATGTGCCAGTGTCCATCATTTTAGATCGGGGCATGCAGTTTACATCACAGTTTTTGGAAAGCAGTGCAGCGAGAGTTAGGCACACATGTTCAGTAGATTACAACATTTCACCCTCAGACGGACGGGCAGTCTGAGCACACTATTTAGATATTGGAAGATATGCTATGTGCTTGTGTTATAGATTTTGGGGGTTCTTGGGATTAGTTTCTGCCGCTTGTAGAATTTGCCTACACCAACAGCTACTAATCGAGCATTCCTATGGCTCTGTAAGATGCTTTGCATGGGAAACATTGTCGGTCTCCGGTAGGTTGGTTTGAGCCGGGTGAGGCTAGGCTATTGTGTATTGATTTAGTTTAGGATGCTTTGGAAAAGGTTAAATTTATTTAGGATTGACTTCGCATGGCGCAGTCTAGACAGAAGAGTTATGCGGACCGGAAGGTTCGCGATGTTGTTTACATGGTAGGAGAGAAAGCACTACTTCGAGTTTCGCCTATGAAAGGTGTTATGAGGTTCGGGAAGAAGGGCAAGCTGAGTCCTCGGTATATTGGGCCTTTTGAAATACATAAAAGGATTGGAGAGATGGCTTATTAACTTGCATTTCCGCCTAGTCTATCGGGAGTTCATCCAGTGCTTCATGTATCCATGCTCCAGAAGTATGTCGGAGATCCGTCTCATATTTTAGATTTTAGCACGGTTCAGTTGGATGGTAATTTGACTTATGATGTGGGGTCGGTGGCCATTTTGGACTGCCAGGTTTGAAAGTTCAAAACAAAGAACATTGCTTCAGTGAAAGTGAAGTAGAGAGGCCAGCCACTCAGAGAAGATACATGGGAGAATGAGCGGGAGATGTGGAGCAAATAACCACACCTATTTGAGGCTCTAGGTATAATTCTAAACCCGTTCGAGAACGAACATTTTTTAAAAGGGTGGAATGTAATGACCCGACAGGTCATTTCGAGTATTATAGCCCGGTTCCCCAATTTACTGCTCATTTTGTGCTTTACAGTTGTTATGTGACTTGCCAGGGTAGTTGGTTCAGCCCCGGTGAGGTTTCGAAATGAATTGAGACACTTAGTATCAAGGATGGAAACTTAAGTTGAAAAGGTTGACCGGATGTTGAATTATGTGTAAACGACTTCAGAATTGAGTTTTGAAAATTCCAATAGCTCCGTATGGTGATTTTGGACTTAGGAGTGAGTCTGGAAAATTATTTGGAAGTTCGTAGTTAAATTAGGCTTGAAATGACGAAAATAGGAAATTTAAAGTTTGAAAGTTTGACCGGGGGTTGACTTTTTGATATCGGGATCGGAATCTGATTGTGGAAATTGGAATAGGTCCGTTATGTTATTTATAACTTGTGTGCAAAATATGAGGTCAATCGGACTTGATTTGATAGTTTTCGGCATCGAATGTAGAAGTTCGAATTCGTTCATTTTCATTAGACTTGAATTGGGGCTTGATTTATGGTTTTACCGTTATTTGATGTGATTTGAGACCTCAACCAAGTTGATATGATGTTTTGGGACTTATTGGAATAATTTGTTGAGGTCCCAAGGGCCTCTGAGTTTCGGATGGTTAACGAATCAAAATTTGGACTTAAACAACTGCTGGAAAATTTTGCCTTCTGGTGAAATCGCACCTGCGAAGTTTTGCTCGCAGGTGTGAACTCGCAGAAATGCGTTTTCCATCGCAGAAGCAGCCATGCGTGGGTTGAGGTAGTGATCGCAGAAGCGGGCAGGTGGACCGCAGAAGCGGATCGCACCTGCGAGTGTGCGATTGCAGAAGTGGAAGAGCGAGAGGGGAGGTTGCTTCGCAGAAGCGGACTTCTTGTCCACAGAAGCGAAGGCAGTCGCAGTAGTGAAAGCTTCATCGCAAAAGAGAGACCGCAGATGCGGTTAAAAATGCCGCAGAAGCGAAAGCACTGGGCAGTGTACAAAATCAGAAGGGTCCGAGATTTTCTCATTCTTAGACATTTCAAACACGGTTTGAGGCAATTTTTCAGAGAGCATTCACGGGAAATCTTGAGGTAAGTCACTTGTGATCATTGTTAGTCAATAATACTGAATTATCATTGAGTATTTCGACTAGATTACATGTTTTTGAAGTGAAATTCGAGGATTTGGGCATAGGGATCTGAAAATAAGATTTAAGGATTGTGAGGTTGATGTCAGAATTTGGTAAATTTCTTATGATTAGAATCGTGGTTGAATGGGCATTCATATTTTGCAACTTTTGTCGGGTTCCGAGACGTGGGCCCCACTATTAATTTTGAGTTGAATTTCGGATTTTAATTGGGAAATTTAGTATTTTCATATGGAATTGATTCCTATAATTCATGCAGAATTTATCTATTTTACTTGTGTCACACCTCTTTTCGTACACTCCCCCGGGAGAGGAAATGTATAAAAATGAGTTTTTCCAATTAAAGTGACATTTAATCGAAATGGGATTATTGAATTATTTTCAGAGTCGCCACTTGGAAATTTAAATTGGTGTTCCAAGTCACCGGTATCCCAGATCGAGGAAAAGTTTGACTCTCATAAAGAAGTCTGCGAACCAGAAATTCTAAGTAAGGAATTCTGTTAACCCGCGGGAAGGTATTAGGCACCCTTGGGTTCCGTAGTTTTAACACGGTCGCTTTATTGTTATATCGGCTTATTATCTGCTTTTAAACCTATTATCAGCCTACAGTGCATTTTACTTTATCCCGCTTTTAAAATTATTGAAGAATTGCAATGTTAATCAAAATATGTCACGAATCACGTCACATAAATGCACCCGTAATTTGTAACATCTTTTAATTAAACATCGGGAATTTTGATTTGGGTCACATAAATGCGCACCCGAGTTTTGGGAAATTCAATTATTAAAATAACGCGCCTAAAGCAGCTACGCGTTTTTAACTTTTCGAGGGCCATGAAATTTGCTAAATAGCGCGCCTCGATTTTCTAAGGATTTTAATAATGAGGGCCATGTATTTGTTGATTTTTGTTTTGCATGGCACACCTCGAATTATTTAAAAAGCCTTTACTATTTAAATTGTTAAATCGGGTCACCTAAAAGGCACCCCCGAAGTTCATATTGTCACTATGTCACGGGAGCCGTACGCATAGTGGCAACACGATTAATCGCGTTCAAGATTTAATTAATTCAAAAGGTCAAGGCTCGTTTGCACCAACATTACAACTTTAATTGATTAAGAGGGCCATAGGTGATTGTTATTAATGATATGGCGCACCTCTATTATCTTAAGGTAATTTTAATACTACATGTCATGGCTAAACACGGTAATGACGACCCTACAAATGCTGCTGTCAATTTCTTTATCTAAGATACTTGGAAATTCATTTAAACAACATCCTTTGCAATAAAAACTTTACAGTAGATAAGTCAGCACTACTTAATTGCAGATATGGCCACGCATTTCCCAAATACATTGTAATCTGAACTGATATTAACAAGATCATTTCTCCAGCACAACCAACTTAACAAGAAAAACTGTGAATTCAAATTTTTGCAGTAGAACGAATCTTTTTCCAGGGATGAAACAATCCCGATATAATTACGAGTAAAACCACTGTTTCAATGAGTTGATTACAGTCCATAGTCACAATATCTGATTACAAATGCAACCAGCGGTCTCCAAATGACATTATTACAAAAGAAGTAATTACAGAATGATGAGTAGAGCGCGAACCAAACGATATGACACAATAATAAGACTTATCTATGATTATGTGTTGGAATTATGTTTGGCTATT